>JBCFYV010011164.1:54700433-55177933 GCA_039000515.1 Timema cristinae
AATGTGATTTGCTTAGTAAGCAAGCTTTTCGATTTTGTTATTAACAACAAATATTTTGTATTGAAAACGCATTTGAATGAAACATTTAAAGCATTAAAGTCATTTTTACGTAGCAATCTGATACTGAGTTTGAAAAATGAGCTCTATGAAATCAAGTGTTTTAAATAGAAATAGCACGTAAAACATGCCAGTCAATAAGGTCGATTCTCAATTATCTGGTAGAAAATACAAAATAAAGAATAACAAAGGCCGCGAAGCGAGTATTTACTCGAGTGTCTTTAGGAAGCTCCGTGGCTCGAGTAACTGTTGCCATCTGATGCGAGTATGGAGTATCTCCAATCACTGATATCTCAATCACCGATACTTTTGATATCGAGTCACTGGGAGTATCGGTGATCAAATGGTATCGGTGAAAAAATCACAGTCAGTGATTTATCGCACATCTCTAGAATCTATACGGTATAAAATAACCACAGAGTTGCAATTACGGTACTCTTGGCGGCGATAGGAAACCAGATGCTCTATTCTGAATAAAAGTAAGATCTAAATTATTAAAATATAATTTAGATCTTACATTTACATTTTACATTTTCAAGTTTAAATATTCAAAATTAGAAGTTATTTTATTAAAAGAGTATTCTAATCCCAAGCGTTAGTGATAATTTTTGCTTACGTAACCATTTCAAATCTAGAAGTATTATTAATTCTCTAGTCCGTATTGCGTAATATTTATGTGTCGTAAGGGCAGTTTATTGTGAACATAAACTAGGCTGTAAACAAAATCTTAGAACTTACGAAGTAAAATCGGTGATCTATACTTTAAAATAAAATTTAATTCCGGCATAATATATTTCGTTGTTTCTAAATTCCCTTAGGATAAAAGTCTTAATGACTCATTTAACTTAATAATTATTCTGTCTTTGTTTACGGCATAGTTTCTATTCACAATTAATTGCCCTTACGATACATAAGTACTATGCAATACGGACCACAGATAAGTGTAACTAAAACTAATATTACTATTCAATTTGAAATGAGCACATAGGCAAAAATTTTCACTAACGGTTGGGAATAGAATACATTTTAATAAAATAACTTGTTTATAATTTTGAATATTAAAATTTGAAGTGATAATAATTAATTTTAATTTTCACTGGTGGAATGAAAATACTTTGTCTTTATTTTGTTAGGTTGAGGGTAACTTGTTATTGTGTTATTGGTAACATTGTGATGGTAAATGGTTCTTGACTTGTTGCATATAGATAGACCTTTATGTGATTAATTTTGGAATTTCTTTGATGAAAGAAGCCTGAGCTACTCACCATGACATAAGATGAGGTAGTTGGCCGTTAATTTGCCTATGGCATTATCTACTCACCATGACATAAGATGAGGTAGTTGGCCGTTAATTTGCCTATGGCATTATCTACTCACCATGACATAAGGTGAGGTAGTTGGCCGTTAATTTGCTTATGGCATTATCTACTCACCATGACATAAGATGAGGTAGTTGGCCGTTAATTTGCCTATGGCATTATCTACTCACCATGACATAAGATGAGGTAGTTGGCCGTTAATTTGCCTATGGCATTATCTACTCACCATGACATAAGGTGAGGTAGTTGGCCGTTAATTTGCCTATGGCATTATCTACTCACCATGACATAAGGTGAGGTAGTTGGCCGTTAATTTGCCTATGGCATAATCTACTCACCATGACATAAGATGAGGTAGTTGGCCGTTAATTTGCCTATGGCATTATCTACTCACCATGACATAAGATGAGGTAGTTGGCCGTTAATTTGCCTATGGCATTATCTACTCACCATGACATAAGATGAGGTCGTTGGCCGTTAATTTGCCTATGGCATTATCTACTCACCATGACATAAGATGAGGTCGTTGGCCGTTAATTTGCCTATGGCATTATCTACTCACCATGACATAAGGTGAGGTAGTTGGCCGTTAATTTGCTTATGGCATTATCTACTCACCATGACATAAGATGAGGTAGTTTGCCGTTAATTTGCCTATGGCATTATCTACTCACCATGACATAAGATGAGGTAGTTGGCCGTTAATTTGCCTATGGGATTATCTACTCACCATGACATAAGGTGAGGTAGTTGGCCGTTAATTTGCCTATGGCATTATCTACTCACCATGACATAAGATGAGGTAGTTGGCCGTTAATTTGCCTATGGGATTATCTACTCACCATGACATAAGGTGAGGTAGTTGGCCGTTAATTTGCCTATGGCATTATCTACTCACCATGACATAAGATGAGGTAGTTGGCCGTTAATTTGCCTATGGGATTATCTACTCACCATGACATAAGGTGAGGTAGTTGGCCGTTAATTTGCCTATGGCATTATCTACTCACCATGACATAAGATGAGGTAGTTGGCCGTTAATTTGCCTATGGCATTATCTACTCACCATGACATAAGATGAGGTAGTTGGCCGTTAATTTGCCTATGGCATTATCTACTCACCATGACATAAGATGAGGTCGTTGGCCGTTAATTTGCCTATGGCATTATCTACTCACCATGACATAAGATGAGGTCGTTGGCCGTTAATTTGCCTATGGCATTATCTACTCACCATGACATAAGGTGAGGTAGTTGGCCGTTAATTTGCTTATGGCATTATCTACTCACCATGACATAAGATGAGGTAGTTTGCCGTTAATTTGCCTATGGCATTATCTACTCACCATGACATAAGATGAGGTAGTTGGCCGTTAATTTGCCTATGGGATTATCTACTTGGATTTATATTGAGTCTATGGAATACTATGTTATATGCGTATGATATATTTATTAATTAAATTTTACTTCAGAGTAAAATGTGTTTAGGGAGCTTGGATACCCCTGTTTCGTTGAGCTTCTCCACGACACGACAGTTTAGTAACATTTTTGACTTAACTACTATTCACTTTTCTAAACAATTGTATTTTTATATCCTTGATCTCGATAGACTCCATTTTGGGATCCTAAAGACATGTTCAAAGAAGTTTGTTTTTGTCTCATGAAATTTCGTGTTTATTTCTATAATAAAACTATTATATTGTGTGTTTGTTCTTTATTGTTTGGGGAAACCTGCCTTTAAAGAGGAATTATCAACTGCCACTCTTCCGTTCCTTGTATTTCTTATATGCTAGAATGTTACCTTTATTTTTAATATCTATCTAAAAGGGGGGTTATTTCGCTCAAATGGTCATCTGGTTATTGTTTAGTTTAATAAATAACACCATATAGTAGTTCATCAGAGAAAAATTAATTTAAGGGTAGTATACTGGTTTTCTACAATTTTATTTCTAACGATGACAAATAAAACATGAACGATTGTGGCTCTACCTTCTGTTTAGTATTTATTTTATCTTGTTTTATTTTATAGCTATAATTTTTATCCTCTTTTTTTTCTTTCAGACAAACAGTCACTTACATAACTTTGGCTTGAGAACAGTTTTAACAACCTTCAATAATTAAAGACCTATATTGATAGGTCCTATCGACCTACTCATCGATCATTACACCAAATCAGCTTTCCCACGGAACTCACCCACGATCTATCTCAATCTTTTAAGATTTCATTTCTTCAACTTAATTTAAAATAAAGTTCGACCCTTTTCCATTACTTACCCTTTCATAGAGAGCAAAACTTTGTTACATGCGACTCCTTTACTTTCTACCATTTCTATCGTCCGGATCATTTAATCATCATGAAAACTGGTGAAGTTCTATCACCTTCTCAGTGACGATGAAGAGTGAAACAAGTTACGCCTTTAATTACTTCATACAAGTTGAAGTTGGCGACGAGCAATTACAGCAGCCTCCCTGGCTCAGCGACGAGGGTTATCTTACTCTAACAATCGTCCCTGGAGCTCATTTCTCAACCAGTTCATTCTTGCGCCATCTGATAATGGTATTCACATCCACCTTATGACGTCAGATCCGCTGCTTTGATGTTCTCCGACACTCGCTGGGGATGTTCTAAAGATATTTATAAAAGAGAAAATCTCCCCCCTTTGATGCTGAAGATAAAAGAGATTTCAAGTGATATGAAATAGTTGCCTTGAAACACGATATTAATTTGTATTTGTATGGATTGTAATAACGTAGATTGAATTTGAAGGTCGCTCGAGTGAAGAGATTGCAAATCGTTAATATTGTGTAAAAATAATCCAATTGAGTTTTGTGGTAGAAAATATATTGAAATTTAATCAAAAACGGCTCTTTCATCAAAGAATTTTGAAGATGCATATAAAAACAAATTCCCAGTATCATTAAAATATTTGATACCAGCCTTTCAGATGTTATCCGATTTCGCTAATGTACAATCATTTAAAAACAAACAAAACTAAAGCACACCGGTGGTAATGTGGCCAAAGTCGTCAGGTTTGCTATAAAACTGTTTGCTGGAGACAGCTAGATCTTGGTTCGAATCTTACCTGTGTGCGTTGAGGCTGGGTTTTTCCAAGGGTAATTTATCATTGAAGTGTTCTCATACTCTCTTCACACTAATGTGGGTCAATTTACTCTAAATGTTACCTTATTAATTCCTAGCCAATCAGTGTAATATGTGAATAGCCCGGACTGGTAGACGAGTGCGGTTCTCTCTAAGCCATCAACCCAAAGGTTGGTTAGTGCTGCTTGCACCATCTGGTAGAAACCCCATGTACTAGGGAGTTCACAAAGTGTAGTGGTTTCCCGTTGTCTTCAACCCTGAATTTCTATGAGTGAGAATGAAAGGATCAATCAATTTTGCCGTGAAAGGTATTTTTGACAAACCACAATCGACATGGGGACAACGGTTTTACTTCCCCTTCGAAGGAAGTTGTGCTACGTATTGGCCTTTCCCGGAAAAATTGGTAGGCACTTTCACTCTCGCTCGTAGAAATTATCGTGTGCTGGTTCATAAAGTGTATGTTAACTACCTCAAATAAGAAATATAAATAAAATAACAACATGTACATTCCGTTTACCTTGAATATAAAGGCTTACCTTGTTGTCCCCTACCACGCCACAGTGTACACTGTTACTGCTCGTGGTAAACGGAGTGTTACCTACCATAGTTAATAGTAATCCAACAAAGGTTTGAATATTTGAGTGGAGGTTTTAATGTCGGTATTGACAAGGTACACCCTCCTGTCAGCATTCATCTAGTTCACTTGTAAGATACATGGGTGACAATAGTATACCACTAATTATGTGAGCGCAATTTAGAGTTTTAATTTTTTGGTTAAGGTGGGGTGCTAGTGAGCGTGAGTTTAGGGCAGTATTTTTGCAGTTTTTATAGCACAAACATCTTTTGGCCAAAATAAATCAAATATTTCTTCTATAGAAACATAGAGTTTTGTTATCTGCACATGCTAATCTTAACAGTTGTTGAATATCTGTCATGAGCATGTCGGCATTTAGTGACAAACTTTTCTATTTATTTAAATAGTTTGTCACCAAATGCTGCCATGCTTATGACAGATATTCAACAACTGTTGAGATTAGCATGTGCAGAAAACTAAACTCTATGATTATATAGAAAAAATATTTGATTTATTTTGGCCAAAAAAATGTTTGTGCTATAAAAACTGCAAAATTAATGCACTAAACTCACGCTCACTAGCACCCCCCTTAATATTGGTAAGTACCAATGACAATATTTATTTAACTATAATTTCATGAATAAAATCAACAAGTCCCTTTAGATACAAGGCATGCCCCGTAAGACTGAGCGCCAGTTTGGTCATATCTGGCAGAATGTCGCTAAACGCGCAGCGATGTAGTTGAACGCTAAGCTGTGACGTTTCAAAAACACAAAAATAACATTCAAACAATAACATGACGCGCTGCTAAATAAATAAGTAAATATTTTAAAGCTATCGGGGTTTTTTGGTACCGCGTATTACTACCCGTTCAGGTTATGCTGTTGTGTACTAACTACGCTAGGGGTTTAGGTATTAGGAAGGTTATATTTAGATGACGTGTACCCACATTTACTTAGTGTGAGAGTATAAAAGCATTTTGTTAAAATATGCTCAGTATACCTGACGGAGATTCGAATCTCAATCTTTCACATCATCGGTAGTTTAGTCTACTTTAAGAGTAGCGCGTTAGAGCACACGGCCACGAAACAGGTAATCTACCTTTTGTGAACATAACAAACTAGGGGTCTGCGAGCTTGGGTTTTTTCATTCGAGTCGAGTATTTCTGAAAGTTCCCGAGCTCGAGTCGAGTTTGAGTATATTAATAATTTTAAAATATTAAAGTAAATTAAAACACATGTTGTTAAAATATTAATTACATTCATTTTTATAAGAAGTAAATACTTTTGAAAAACAAGTAAATCAATGGAAATATCAGTTTTAAATTAGAAACAACAATTATAATCACAATTCAAAAATAGAAACAACCCTCAAATAAAAATCTAATAAAAAATGATTAAAATAGTTTCACACTCAAGTCTTTAAGGAAATTAAAATTACACCAACAATAACTATAAAAAAGTTAATAAAATTGACAATCGCACGATGGCTTGGAAATTTATAACAAGACAGTGTAAAAACACTGTACAGTGATGTAAAGTAAGTGAGAGTTAAAGAATTCAACCTGAAAGGATAGTTAGGTTAAGCCTAGATAGGAAAAAACACACTTCTCTCTTCATGTCTTCTTAAACTTTTACATTTTCCACTTCTTCAAAACTTCCACAGTTGTACATTAGTTTGAATTTTCGGGAATATTACTTTTTCAATAATGTCTCTTCATATGAAAAATAAATATTTACTAAAATGCAAACAATGTGCAACTGTGGAAGTTTGAAAAAGTGGGAAGTGTAAAAGTGTAGAAAGAAATATAGAAGTGTGTTTGTCTCTATTTATGCCTAACCTAACTATTCATTCAGGTTGACTTCTTTAACTATCACTTTACATTATTGTAGAGTGTTTCTACGCTGTCTTGATTAAAAGTTAATACAATTGACGTTTTAATAAGCTAATATTTCTTCAAAATATGCTTTAGTAACTTAATTTACCCTATAAGAAAGCGTAAGAATAATAAACAAAGAAATTTGAATTGTTTCATATTTCGTTTATTATTCTTAGTGTAATTGTGCATTATCATGTCTTCTCTTACATTCCTTTATGCGCAGTTGCACATGCGCGTTGTACAGGCTCTCATTAAACTTTATTTCATTGAGAAATTACTTCATTCCAACTTTTAATGCTTATAAAAGTTGATGCTGAGACTTAAAAATAAAAATAATATGACTAAAATAATATTTCTAGCAAACATTATTAAATAGTAAATGCTTTTTTAATATAAATAAGTTTGATAAAATATGTATGCAAAAATATCAACATTGATTTTAAACATGTTAACCAACATAATTCTATAACTAAATAGTTACTAAACTAGAGCTAGTTTTGTAGCTAAACTTATTAATTAATACGAGTTTTAAATATCTTAAGTTTGAAAACATTTAGTATAATAATAAATTCTTGATATTTAATTTAACAAATTATTATTTTAGAAAAGGACCAGGTAAAAGTATTAAAAATAATTATTCAATAATTTAGTAATATTCTTAGCTATTTTCATTTTTTTGTTATGGCAACACAAGTAAACAACCTCAATCAAGTATAATTCAAAATTGACGACAATATTGAATAAATTTACTGGTTGAAAGTGGTTTTAAAGTTTTATTACGTTATTAATGTGGAAATTGAAATTAATTTTTAACAATTTGTTAAGCAACCGAATGATTTATAAGTGGGAATGCCGATATTATCTCAATTAAATAGACTATACTTACTATTGCGTTTTAAAATTGATTATTTAGTATATCAAGTGGAAGCTCGAAAATGACGAGCCTACAAAACTTTCGAACTTGATCTCGAGCTTAAGTGACGAGATTGTCTCGGAGCTCAAAATACGAGAAATCGCAGGGCCCTACAATAAACAAAATCATTTGTACAAAAATCTGGATCTACGGTAGAATTTTTATAGGAACGAATAAAAAAGGCTACTAGATCTACTTTCATGTATTAATACATCAAGTCATGAGATCTGCAACGGTCACTTTAGATATGTATTACCATTAACTATTAAATAAGAAAATAATAAAATAAAATGTTAATATTGCTGAGCACAAAATAATGTTTTATTTTCTGTCAAAATCCTGCCATAATTTCCTAATATCCGCCTCAACCACAGAACTACAGCAATTTGCGTAAAACGTCCCTGAAAATTACCTTATTTTACACATAATTTTTTTAATGTATTCATTTCAAAGTATAGATTTGTTTATGATATACATAACCTGTTGAAAACTTTCAAACACATTTTGGGGGTGGCCCGTATTTTGAAATAACAAATCACTATTTAAATATTCGGAGACGGCTGAAAACGTCTCAGGTGAGTTTCAACTCCTCACACGGTCGATGAACCTCCGTTGATAAACTTTCTTTTAAAGTGATAGAACATCATGAAATGATTTCTTTCTTTAAGAAAATAACTAGTTCCTCCTTTGTATTAATTTGCTGGAAGGAGGGGTGGTAGGGTTAAAAGGGTGGCTAGGGGTGGGGAAACAAATAAAAATGAATGTGCATTTAACTAATGTAAATCGACTTCCTTCCCTTTCGAAGTAAAAACTCATGGCCTTCTGCACTCATTTTCCCCCTCATCCACTCCTTCACCCCCCTTTTTATCCTTCTAATCCGTTGGGAGCTGAATTGACTTATTTTCCAGGATTCGAAGTGATGAAGGACGGCTTACTCGCTAACTTTAACCCTCTCAGAGTGATGAGTGAGTGAGAGAGAGAGAGGAAAAAATCCTCCCTTTTCTTTGGGAACGTGCCAAGAAAAATCTTTTCTTTAACTTGCGATGTATTCATTCCTCTTCTCCTCGCATACCCCTCTCCCTCCGTTTATTCCGTACCGCTCCCTTTGTACCCTCGCTTCTATCTTGACATTCGTTAATTTTATTCTCTTCCTCTGATTCTTTGTGCGACCGACGCAAATTGTGGGCGCTACACGTGATTCCTCGCCGGCGGGGCAGAGAGGAAGGGGGAGGAAGAAGAATAACCACGTGTCGTACCTGTCCTCTTCACTGGATCATTTGTCCTCTGTTGCAATCCCTTACAAGCCCAATCTCCGGACTAACACGTGAGATTGTGATGCATGTTCAGACTAGAGTGACTCCCAGCTTCATATAGAGAACGTACTGTAATAGTGAACATTTTCTACTCCTAGATTGTGACGGACTTGACGTTTCATACGTCCACCGAACTCGATAAATTGAATTCTAGCACCACGTCTTACTACCCGTTCGGGTTATGCACTTATGTACTAATTACGCTAATGGTTTTAAATATGATGAAGGTCATATTTAAAAGTGTACCCACGTTTGCGTGGAGGGAGAGTGGAAAATAATTTAGGAAAGCCACCCTCAGCCCACACGACTGAAATTTAAAGTTCTATCGCCCCGTCATGGTAAATTTGGTGAACTGCGAGAGTAGCGCGTTAGACCATGCCCCCAAGCGGATGCTCTCGTGTTGAATCAGGTAAAGTGTGTGCCTGGTTTAATCCGACGTGTGTTTGCCCCTGATGTTCATACATTATGCACTACGTGTCTCCCCCTTGAGTGAGCCCTACCTGCGTGCCTAAAGACACGGGATGCGATACCAGCTCTTTATTAGGGGCGAATGTTGACTTGGCCGGATTAGTTTGTGTTGAGGGGTGTATCGCATCAGGGGTAGGGGCCCTTCCGACTTCATAGTCCACAGGATTATACTGTACAGTCACAAACGAAAATAACTGATACTGTACAGCTACCAGGGAAACTGATATAATCACTGATATTGTACAGTCACCAGGAAAACTTATATCTAATCACTGATACAGTACAGTCACCAGGAAAACTTATATATAATCACTGATACTGTCAGTCATCAGGAAAACTGATATATAATCACGATACTCTACACTCACCAGGAAAACTGATATCAAATCACTGTTACTGTACAGTCACCAAGGAAATCAATATCTAATCACTAATACCTTACATTCACCAGAGAAACGGATATTAATCACTGATACTGTACAGTCACCAGGGAAAGTGATATCTAACTATTGATACTGTACAGTCACCAGGGAAAGTGACATCTAATTATTGATATTGTACGGTTACCAGGAAGCTCACATCTTATATGATACGTTACAGGAACAATAATACGAGACTCAAAGACAAGAATATGAGTCACGAGTAGAGGCTTGAATCACGAACCTCCAACATGAATCCAAGGAGAATAAACAATGACTGACATGTCCAAACATGACCGTGCTCCTGCAAGAGGACACATATCACAGAATTATTTCTTCAGAATAAAGGACGGATCATACTATAGGAGGAGTCATTTTCCAGCGCACTCTTTTTTTTATTAGAAACTTCAGACAAGAAATGGAGACCACACTTTGTGTGACTGGACGTGAAAATAATATATAGGCCCTTTTTTAATTGATGGGTTGCTAAATAATTAATCATCATCTATAATCAGTCTTATCCTTTTTAAATTCTAATTTATTATTTAATTCACGAACAGTTCAACCGACAAACTACACTAGGAACGCGTAAGTTGCATCGATGGTCACGTGGTCTATATGTCAAGTTCATTTGGTATGGCTTTCAAACTACAGGGAAGTTGGTCTTTGAATACTGGTGGGGTGTACTGATGGTTTTTTCTCTCTCTCTCTAAACGAGTTATCTACTCCCCTTCCTCGCAAATGCGGCTAAATGCACTCGAAATTCTACCTCTCTTATTACCACACCATTAGCTTAATCTAATAGTTAGGGGCTGTTACTATTTCTTAATACGAAATTTTACGTTTATGGGAACTAGTTTAGTTGTTGTTTAATACATCATGATTGACTATTGCAAAGTGGTTTGACTTTGACAGGGAAATTTATTCCGTTGCTAAGCAGCCTAATATTTCAAGGATAAAATGGGTGGAGGGGGGGTGTATGTAGGTAAATATGTGTTCGAATCTGAGAAACAAAGAGTTTAATTTTCTACACATGGTGATATAAACAGTTGTTGAATATTTGTTCTGAGTATGGCGGAATTTGATGATAAACTTTTTAAACGAAGAGAAAAGTGCTAATAGTAATAATAATTATTATTATTATTATATGACAACCTTGACAAATATTTAAGAGCTACTTAATATGTGAAGAAAATTAATTTCTTATGTTTTTTACTGGAGAAAATGTTTGATTTATTTCGCTGAGAAGAAAGTTTTGCTATAAAAACTGCAAAAATAACAGATCGCGTTCCTTACAATGTCATTTAAAACTTGCAGCTTACTGTGAAGTGATATTGAAATATTCCTGCTTACGTTGGGCGCTAATTATGATGTTTTGGAAGTCTCTCTCCGTGTTGATCGATGAATTATGGATCTGGTTCGTCGCATTGGGCGTCGATTGAAGTTATACAGTTTAATTAGCTGATAATTGCCCCGTGGTCGAGCACTAATTAAAGCTGTCCGGTATTTTGATGTGGTGAGATAATTGGGGTTTATAGCCCCGTGATCGAGCGCCAATTAAAGAGTTATTGGTGATTGGAATATTGTATCATTAATACACACTTAATATGTTGACATGTTTTTTATTTCTAAATCTCAGTTTATTTCAGGAGAAAATATATCATGTCGTCGGCGAACTATTTATGCGACCTATAGTATGATCGTAGGGATCGCGGACAGGAGTTTCAGTCCGAGTAGTTCAAGGACTGGACTCCAAGTGAGGTTCAATTGCACCATCTTTCGTATATATTCATTGCTCATGGAAGCTTCGAGAAGGTCGTATTATAAAAAATTAAAATACAAGACAAAAACATCTCGGTGTCACTAGAAGCTTCGAGAGCCGGAAACTGACTCAAGATACATTTTAAAATCTCTATTCGAACTTTCCAGAATAGGTAGTTATTATTTAAAAATCTTATATTGTCAAATTGACTTGGCTAACGTGATGCGTTCTGACGTCACTTACAGTAGCGTGTACCTTCTTGGAAGAAGAAGTGCTTCAAGTGCAATGTAATAGATTATAATTTAAATGAAATAAGATACGTTTATAAAATTAGGACGATATTATTGTCAATGCTTTCACATATTCTTTAGGGTCAATTCAGTAACTTTACAACTGTCCCAAATTCAGCAAATGTTCTAGGATTTCTTTATTTTGCTTGTGTTCAACAATGAGGTAGCCCAATAGCTAAATAATTTTATAATAATGGAAAATGATTTAAAAAAATAAAGGTAAAGGAAAAATAAATTAATAATTGTAACATTAATGAAGACCTAAGAAAAGAGGGTGGAAAGAATTTAGTGCACAAAGGTGACATCTTCTTACTTTCTTCTCTCTTACATGGTAGAAATAGTCACACACACACACACACACACATTAAAACACACATTTTAAAGTACATTGAGTAATTTTTCTGTTGGTTGTTTTTACCGAAACAAAAATAGAAGAGGGAATAACTTTACACAAACACTAATCTACTTCATTTGAATTTTTAAAAAACTCTTTTTAAAAACTATACTGTTATATTAACCAAAACAGGAATATACGCGCATATATTTTGACACAATACCTGTTCTCCTCCACTCCTGTCATCCCAAAGCGGGGTCGTCCTGTGACTACTGCTATTACTACTACTACTACACTACTACCATCATTACTACTACTTGTATTACTATCCAGGCCAGGAGATGTTTTTACCCAAAGACAATCGCTCACTGACTACTCTAATCTGCTCCTGGTCTGTCTGGCTGCACTACACTGCACTACACTGTAAACAATTCAGATTAGTAAGGTGGTTGGTCCATGTTTTGCTATTTCTGACACCGACTGTAATTTGACTCTCGCCTCATGCAATTATAAGGGGTTTAATCACCTGATTACATTCTCCAGCGTTTCTCACGGTTTTTGCGATGGAGCAGTCAACGTGTACTTTCCAAATACATAAGTAGCTCTCTGGCCTTAAGGTAATTCGACAATGCTAATAACTAAGATCAAGTAATAATATCTCAGCCCAGTCCAGCAACAGAGACCAGGTGAGTCATTAGTTGGGATTATATGGCCCTCTTCAACAGCCGGAAATATAATGTTCTGCCAGTTGGCTTGTCTCTGCAATCGCTACAGTTAAAACCATTTTATACGTATTTGCAATTATCAATATAGACACATTAGCTGTACTAGCTAAAAATGGTGTAATTTTACCACTTTTAAACAGCGTATACATTAAAAATTAATTTTCTTTAACATATTATAAATAAGTAATTGTGTGAACCTCTTATGAATGTCCAATTATACTAAATTACAGCCCCATACACTCATAAATGTAGAGTACCTTAAAAATAATGCATAAAATAGTACGTCCAACCCCTTATTTCTCGTGAACTATGATTTTAAATAATTTAATCTATATTTATATCTTATATCTATACACGTGTTAGCAGTGTGCAATAAATTTTTTTATCGTCGACAGACCTTAAGGAGCTAAAAACTCAAGGTCACCAGAACGTAAGCTCTCCATTCACCCCTAACCTGACAAGCTACTATAAATACATGCTCACATTATCCTCCCATCAACGTCTCGCTCTACCAACGGCTCTTGTAACTTCAGGTTTCTCAACTAAAATGTTGTATACACGCCTAACATAAGTCACACGCACCCAATGACCGGTTTACTAATAACTTATTTTATGGTTGAAAATTCTAAATAAAAATTAAAATAATATAGCATTTTTCTTCTATTATTATATATGAATATTAGTGCATATTATTATAAAAATAATAAGTTGTTATTTTTTTATGAGAAAAAATAATTTTAGTGCAGTTTACTGAAAGCAGATTATAAATTATGAAAGTTTGTGTGGATCATAAATTTTTACCTACTTTTTATTGATTCCTTGTACACATATTTTAAAAATGATAGCCAAAACACTTTTATATTTTCCTCCTTTGAAATATGAATATATCACTCGATATTAAAATTATTGGAAAATAAGAAATAAATGCATTGTGTATGTACAGTACATAATATAAATTATATATATCCATATACAATTTAAAAGAATGAGTCGGTATTATTTTGTATGAGAATTAAAAATATTTTAACATTACTATGCGGGAAAGATTATTCATAGCAAAGGATTTGTTTAGTAGAAGAGTAAATAAATTGGTTGCTTGAAGCCAGTAAGGTTTTGTGTTGAAAATAAAAAGGCAACTCGAGAATAAAGAATACTTTAAATCCCTCCAGAAGGTTTAATGATACCATACCTTAATAAACCTATACCATTAGGTATTTTTCAAACAGCCATGAAACCTCGCTTGGCAAAAATAAAAGTGGATGAATTTCTTATTACTTATTGTTACTTTTTGATATAAAAATTAATCTACAGAGAGTTTTGTTTATGTTTTATAGTCGAAATGGGTCGGTCAACCAATTGTATCAGGCACTGTTCTATTTTACCGGTTTCTGGTTTCAAGTTTTAACTCAGACTGACGCTTTCCTTAAAGTAAAAACTCTTACACCGATATATTTCTTAAAGGGAAGTGCAGTTATGACGCTTCTATCATATTCCCCAAATTACTTAGAATATTATGTCCTGGTTTCAACCAAGAATGAATGCAGTCGTTTAGCGAAGGCTAGATCAGTTTCATATACTATTTGCCTTAATAATGGAACGCTATGCAATTTGCTTACTTGAAAAATGAAACAATTGAACGTTTTCTTATTATTTTTAATTGAATCAGCTTAAATTGGGGTTGAAGGGGACGTGAGAAAAGGCCATTGTTTTTTGCAGATTTATAGCAAAATCTTTCTTCAGCGCAAATAAATAAAAAATATTGCTCCGTTGCAAACATAAGGGTTTACTATTCTTCAAATGGTGATATCAACAGTTGTTGAATATCTGTTGAGGGTGCCTTGTAATCTAATAACAACTTTTTCTCTTCTTTTAATAAGTTTGCAATCTAATTCCGTCATGATCATGATAGAAATTAAACAAATTTGATATTGACATGTGCATTTTTTTTTTAGCTAAACGTATCTATTGGAGCAATAATTTATTTATTTTGTCCAAAACAAGTTTTTCTATCATAACCAAGAAAACATTGGCCTTAACTTGCATCTCCCCATCCCCACCTTAAAATGTAAGGTTGTTTAAGTGAAATATTATACCTATTATTATATATATATTATTATTACATTTTTTTTGTCACCGCATCTCGCAACGCTTTCAGGCTGTATCATATGGACAAACAACTCTGATAATTTAGGAATGAGACAGGTTGATTTAAAGGAATGTTACCCGCATTTGCGTTAAGGAAGTGTGGAAAACCACGCAGGAAAAATTTGCTTTACTACACCTGACGAGATTCGAGCTCTGGTCTCACGTCATAAACTGTTTAGTCTATTCAGAAAGTAACTCCCTGGACCATGCGACCACTAAAGTGAGTTATTGATTAGTAAACTCTTCCAGTTTAAAGGGCACAGCGTTCCGCTTGAAAACTATTTTTGTCTTTGCTTTCAAACCAGGCTAAGAATGGCGAGACAGGAGAACAATGTGGATTGTTTAAGGTCCTGGTTTCAAAACGGTTATTTTGAAAGCTCTCTTTTAAAAGAACCCCTCTCACCCCACCAGTTTTTATATTTTTTATTGACCCCTGTTTTTAAGCCAAGCGAATGCGGTAGAAATCAGCAGTTTTTTTTTAGAAACTTTCAAAGAGAAACTGCGTCTGATTAGCGAACCCTTTGATGAAGGCTTTAAGGGGGTGGGGGTTTGACAGGAGCAATCCCCACAGCTTCAGTAAAGCCTCGTCTAGTCTGGATTTCCAGGAGAGAGAAGGTCGGGGCTCGATTCCCGGATGGTTAAACTGACTCTTGTTTTTTTCCCTTAAATGTTTTCCAACGTTCCCCCCAGTAAAATGCTAATATATTTCCCTTAAAAATCTTCCTTCCTCATTTCTACGCCATAAGTACGATTAAAATACTTATAGCCTGGCTGGGTGGTAAGCCTCTAGAGGGGAAGAAACTTCCCGGAGGGGAAGGGGTTCTAGTAATTACGGCCCATCCAATGCATACAAGCTAACAAAGGTTCCAGTTTAAATTTGATCAATGTGTACGTCACACCAAGTTGTGCTGCTGAGTAGATCCAGGATAAGGGTAGCTAACCGAAGTCAGGTGTATTGTCGAGCAAGAGGTGGGGGGTTTACCGGACATTGAGCCGGAATATGGCCGACCCTTTTAACAGCCTCGAGGTGTAAAACAGTATAACATTGGCACCAACACCTTCATTAGAATGAGAGATGAGAGATGAGACGATATTGAAACTGTAGGGGAGGAGACGATATTGAAACTGTAGGGGATGAGACGTGAACTATCCCATGGGTTTATGAAGTCACTATTGTACAACCTACCAATGAATATCCTTTACAAGCTCACATCTATTGATTGATACGGAAATGCTATGGTTCATATGTTTTATCTGAACAAAAAGAGGCAATTTGTTTATACTATGTAATTTTCGGTAAAGTTTGTTAAAAGCCCATTGTACAACCGATTAACCGGGATATTGGAAACTCAACTACGCTCAAAGTGAAGTATTGAACTTACTACAAAAATGAAATATACGCTTAGGTTGAGTTTATATTCATGAATAAAGCATAGTTAATAAAGAATAATGCATATAAAGTTGAAACACAAAACTTTCAATGATAGCGTTTACAACCTGGCTGTGAATAGAGCAAATTTCATACATACATGGATTAGAGACGCATCAACCAATTAGAATTCGATGAAAGGTTCAAGCCAATCAATCGCCTGCGTGACCAGTAGAAGGAAAATATTTTCATCTCTTGTTCGAAATGTTATTATAGGCATCATATTTGTTTTAGCATCAATGAATATAATCGTAAATATGATAAAGTGAAGATACTACATGCTTTATTTGGGCCTGACATAATATTGATGATAATGATAATACTAGAACCAAAGAGATAATCTACTTCTATTTAATGGTACAGGCACCACATAAATTAGGTTAATTTAATTTTTTTAAATTATATTATTTGTAACCAGATCGTAAGTATTTATTGATAATTTGTTTATTTTAAACGTTTTATAAAGTAATTATTGTTGAAGCCAACCATCAACTGTCAGCAAAAACAATCACTTCAAAACAATAACAGCACTATAAACAAGTTCCACAATAATAAGTTCAGAAGCTTGGAGGCTCGGGAGTTCAGAAGCTGGGGAGGCTCGGGAGTTCAAAAAACTGATGAGCTGAGGCTCGGGAGTTCAGAAGCTGGGAGGCTCGGGAGTTCAGAAGCTGGGAGGCTCGGGAGTTCAGAAGCTTGGGAGGCTCGGGAGTTCAGAAGCTGGGAGGCTCGGGAGTTCAGAAGTTAAGGAGGCTCGGAGTTCGAAGTAGGAGGCTTGGGAGTTCAGAATCTCTTAGTTATTGGAAAGCAGACAAGAAACGCTTCTTCAAGGTGCGGTCAACACGTACTTGCACGAGCCTAACCTTTGTGTCGTACAGACCTACTGCAAGGCCTGCCTTCACTTCCTTGTAAATAACCATCTTTGCACCGAGTGCGTGGGCGATAGGACTCGCATATTCAAGAGTGATGAATCAATGGCCCACTTTTTCGGATTTATAGAGCAAATTAAAGCAACAAAATTTAAGGATATCAACCTCCTAGGCCATAACGCGAAAACCTATGATGGGAATTTTATTTTAAAATATATGATGGAAATAAAATTGTACTCCAGAGCTAATAATAAACGATGGGAAAATCATGTCCATGTGTTACGGCCCGCTCCACTTTATTGACTCGCTGAACTCTCTCCCAATGTCGTTTTCCAAGATGGCAAAGATATTCAGCTTGGACGAGTCTTTGGCCAAGGGACATTTCCGCCATTATTTCAATAAAAAAGAAAACGTGGGGTATAGGGGTCCCTTGCCGCCAAAGGAGGACTACGGTATCATAATGTATCATATCCTGTAGCCACGGCACATTACCTTCTCCAGAAAAATATTCTGCGTATTCACTACGCACAGTAGACGCTGATCTGGTGTAGTTACAACCCCCTAAATTAACTTGAAAATTAACTAAACCATTCACTTGAGTATTCTGTGTTCTTCAAGAACCTGGTATAGTGCACCGCGTATTAAGATCATCAGTATCAAAGGAGCCTCAGGTGTATATCCTTCCCTCGAACTCATTTTTAACCAGTTATGTAATGCCAATGCTGCTTTGACAATTCTGTCCCCTGAAGTAATTCCAACGGCTATAAGTCGTCAAAAACTCTGAATCTAGAAACAAAAATTCCGAATGCATTTTCAACTTTGCTACGAGCTCTTGACAAAGGGTAGTTGAAGATTTTCTGTTTTGTCGATAAATTAGTACTTCTTCCGAATGGTTTTAAAATGTTTGTTCGTAAGGGAAAAGAATCATCAGCTACAATTACTCCATGTTTTGGAAAAATTAATCTATTACTGAAATCTTCCAATGCTGCATTCAAAGATGATTTTCCAAAACGGCAGCATCATTTTACCGTTCATTTGTACCTACTTCAAAATAGCGTAAACAATAGTTTTCATCTACTAATGCCATCAAGATTACGCTGTATGAACCTTTGTAATTAAAATACTCTGATCCACTATGAGGGGCTTTTCGTATAACGATATTCTATCCGTCTATACCACAACAGTTGGGAAAATTCCAACGGAATTTGTATTCCTTTTGACTTGCCTTCTATTCTTCCTCAGGTTTTGGCACCTATAACAAAAATAAAAAAGTAACCTACATTGTAAAAATTTGAAACATTGAAATTTTTTACTAACGTTAATAAACACTTAACATATACAGAGCCCTTTGCGTTTGTGGAGATCGCGATGATTCGCGAATGTTAGATATGGCATTTTTTCTTTCAGATGTTCACATTTCAGGTTACCCTGATTGCAAATATATGCTCAGAATTGTCGCTATAATTCGCGAAATCGGTGATTTAGCGCGATATTCGCGATTTTAAACGATGTCCGCGATAATCGCGATTTAGTCACGATTTTCGGCATTCGCGCTAATATTTTGGATATTGAAAAATAAATTTTTGTGTAATATTTTGTCTTTGTGACTTGTACATACTTTTCCCGGACCAGCTGCCGCTAAATCTTACTTTTTTAATAAGTTGACAGCACATTTTTTTGCGGACTAGTGTTTTTTACCGTTTTGTTCAAACAAAATGTAATTTTTTGTTTTCATTTCAATATATTTAGTTTACCTGTTTCAAACATTGTCCTGGAAGTCTAGTTTTAACCCAACAAAGTCACCTTAATCACGAAAGTTTGGTAAAAAACACTTTTTTAACGCTTTTGTCTTAATTCGATAATTTCGTCGCAAAAATAGGATTTTTGTAATTCACCGCTTATTCACCGCTTTTGGGAAACTTAAAAACGAAATTGGTTTTTTTTTATTCACCATAAAAGCAGGGCTCTGAACATATACATATAAAAATAAAATAAACATATATACATATACATATAACATTACTTACTTACCAACGTATTAATATTAAAAACATTTTTGATGAAGTTTTCTTTATCTCTCAGAATTTAGTGCAAATGAAGGAGCTGAAAGCGAAATGCACGAAGACACACAAGAAACCCCTAAGAAAAGGGGATTTCCTGCATCTATTATTACCACAAATGCTGATACTCAGGAAGAAATAATACATGTGGAAAACACAGAATATGCCAATTAGTCTACTCCAAAACAATCAAAACCGACAAATGTGTTTCATGCTCCTCAGAGTCGCAAACGGAAAAATGGTTCAGGACATAAGCGTAGCGATTGATAAACTTGATAAAGTAGTGCAAAGTAATAATAAAAATGAGACTGAAAAAGAATTTGATATATTTGCTAAATATGTTACTGCCCAGCTAAAAGAGATGCCTCTTTACGATGCTATCATCTGCTAGGAACAAGGTCAAACAGTATTAAGACAAAAACGATTGGAACTCATTATGAAACAGTCCCAATACACAACTCCATCACCAGTGCTTCACCTTCTCCAAGTGCTACTCCTTCACCAGCGTGTTCAAATAGCATGGATGGAGAATATTGGTCATCCACATTTGAAAAACAATTCCAACAACATGAAGAAGATTCGGAGCAGACAACTAATATACTTGCCAAAGCTCTAAATAGTTTCTTACAGTAAAAAATAAAATACAATTTTGTAAAGCATCTTAAATATAATACTTTGGTTAAAACATACTGTACTTACTTTAATAAACTCTTCTAAAGCCTCGTATAAAGCTGCACAAACGTATTTCAAAAAGTTTGAAATGATATTTTTAGGTACACGGTACATGGAAGCATGCGTTGAAAAGGAATCTCTTGTAGCTAAATATCTTAATGCTACTTGCAGCTTTAGTCTTGGTGAAATAGCTTGACGCATCACTTTGTCACGTTTCTTTATGCGGCACTGAACTTTCAATAGCAATTCCTCAAATTTTTCTTCCGACATTCTCAAATTATTTCTATATCTTACACTATCCTCTAACGCTAGTTCCCTTATCTATTTCTCCGAAGCTCCCAACCGGTTTCTTCTCAAGATCTACTGTCTCACCCAAAAACAACGCTTTCAACAATTGTTACTTGAGAGACTTGTTTGCAGTTCTTCTTGTTATAGTATGCACCACTTTCTTCAAAGACATTGTGAACACTGAAACGGTACGATCGATTTCAGTTGAAAAGTATGAACCAAAACTGATTCAAGTCGCATTCAACTTTTGTTAAGCAACTAAAATAGGTCAATAAAACTTGATTCGTGAGAACGCGCCTTTATACCAGTCTATTCCCTTCTCTCAATCGCTCCTTCCCCCCCCCCCCCCCTTTCATCCTCCCTGACGAGATGCGGCCAAGGGGGGGGGGCAGCGATACATTTAATGAATTTTAATTTTCGAGTGAGCCCTTGAAAGAAGACATTATCTACTAGACCAAAGAGGTCAGGCCGACTTCTAGAAATAATAAACAATCTATTTAAGAAAGACTTGAATCGTTACGTTTCATTGTAAACGGTTGTATTTTTGTGTTGGATTGTGCACTGTACACTATGCGTTAGTCACTATGCGCTAGTCGCTACATATTAGTCACTATGCATTAGTTGCTAGGCGTTAGTCTCTTTATTTATGTGTTATCTACACCCAGTAATTGTCAACTATTTTTTCATGCTTTGCGCCTTACTACCAGTCCAAGATTTTCACATATTTATCCTAATAGGTAGTGTGAATGATGGAATAAATTAAAGGAAATGAATCCGCATTTTCATGATGTGGAGAGCAAGAAACCTATTAGGGAAACTACAACTCGGTACACCTGACCAAGATTAAAGTTCTTCCTTCCCCGTCAATGGCAAACAAGACTATACGAAACCAACGTATTTGACCACGTGACCACTTATACGTGTTTTTTGAAAAGGTGATAATCGCCACACTCAATGTTTCAACTAATTATAATATTTAGAGAGAAAGATATTCACATCATTAAGTGTACCAATTTAAGTTAGCTCATGGTCCTACTCGTAATCACACAGAGAATTAATATCTTTCTCAGAAATGTTGGTATCTTGGATATTACCCCCCCATACTCCTCTCTCTCTCTCTCTTCTACAGTATTTACTTTTGACTTCATTGCCATTTCTTGAACTGTAGAATGGCGCGTTGTCTCAAAGTTCATACTCCCCCCCCCCCCCTCGTTTTTATTACTACTATTATTTTCAAACCCACAACGTCCTTTCGAAGTAGAAGTACAAATGAACGAACTAACGCCTGTGCAGGAGACAGAAGGAGAGGGGTGGGGGGAGTACCCCCCTCGATATCACTCGCAGAAAAATTGCCCCCTACAGCTCCTTGCTTTGGACAAATCGGATTAAGACTTTGCCTCTGTAAAACATGTTTCTCTATACCTTCTCTCTCCTTTTCTTTTACAGATATTTATTTTTGTTGTTGTTCCTTATCCGTAGACTATCTCCACTGTAACCTTCTCAGTTGCTCTCTGTGATGACGACAGATAAATTTACTTCCTCCACACCCTCCACAAAATAAAAAGATGGCCTCACAAATTAGATTTGTTCTTCCCCGATCTCTATTAGACAACGACACAAGGATTGGAGAGAACCATTCTCTTTCGGAACCCGCGGGCATAAATAAATAAATAGACTAACAAGTTAAAAACAACTCTTTATCATACTCCAGGTTAGTGCGTGTTACGTGTCCTATGAGGAACCACTGGCGTCATGAGCAGGGGTAACCTCAAGGTGGGACATCCCCCCCACCCCCCCCCAATAATCAGCTCAACTGGAACAAATGACAATCCACGTTTGCAGAAATAATTAAGGTATCCCTTTTTTTTATCAATACTAAATGAATTCCGATATACCATATTATTTGAGTTACCCATTTGGTACGAAATAATATTAACTTTTTAATTTGAATTGAAAATAGGTTTGTTCTTCCCTTCCCCAATAAATAGGGGGTGGTGACTCCATTGTGAGGGACGTAAATTAACTTGTCTCCTCTCCTGAGAAACAAACGAGTGTCGACAAAGTTCTATTAATTGAATTTATGTTACTTGTAAAGTTTTTAACTTTAGCTTGAAGTTATTAACTTTAGCTTGAAGTTATTTAATGTGTGTTAGATTTTTATAAAAATATCATTAGAAATTTAAATTAATAAGGCTTTTTTTTTATTTGAGAGTGTACGTCATGTAATTGGATTCAGATTCTTACAAAGTAGTTTTATGTGCTAAATATTAGAAGAAGCCGTGTTTTGTCAATGGCTCACCGCATCTTACTGCTCGTTCGGGAGAGAAGGTTTCTAATTACGTTAGTAGGGTAGAATTTAAAGGAAATACACCCTCACTTGTTTTGCAGAATGGTAAACTGGTTAGGAAGAAAAAGGCTGCAGTTAACCCCGTAAGGAATTACAAACGTAGCCTACTTGTTTCTGGTTACTCAGAAGGAACTATATTTACACCTTAGTCCACATGTCCACAATTGCGAGTAAAAATTAAGAGAGAGATGATCGTTGCCCCATTTGACAGTTTTGTGAATTGTGTGATCCCAGCCATATGAAGGGATCTAGTACACGGACAAACCCGTGCCAGTGGACATGAGGACACAGGCGTCAGTCTTACCTACTCTGGCTTACCGCTGATGGGGAGGTTGAGGCTCAAATCTTGTCTGGGTGTACTAACGTGGTTATTTACTCCTGACGTGATTTTCCATTCTCTCCCCTACGTGTGAGAGTACATTTACTTTCTTCATCCTTGTTTGTGGCAAGGGCCCACCCCTGTCTCCCGAGCTAACTCCACAGCCAGCCACGAGGAGCGCCTCACTCGCGCCGGTCCCTGGCTCTCCCGTATCGGCGCCTCCAACAGACGCCACAGTCGTCTTTCAGCCGACGCCACGCTCACGTAGGGGGAAAAAGGGCGTCCCGGTTATATCTCCCACCGACCGCTTGGGGCGCTGCTGTAGCGGGGCGTGGATCCCAAGGAACAGTCCCAGTTCAAAACCCCGTCGGTATCTCGCGAGACCCTCAACACAGAGGAACTTGCCGTCTGGTCCGTGCGAAGGTTATTTCCCACACAAAGCACATTTTTTTAAACATTATCTTAAGATTTATACCGCTACAGCTCTCGAACTCGGTATCGTTGTTTATTGCCTCTTATGACGTCACATAAGTGTGTATAAGTGCGTAATCAAACTTATGTTGAAACAAACAAGAAGTGCGTACTTCGGTTGCTTAGATTATAAGTTCAATGGCTTACTATTTTAGGAATAAAAGAAAAAACTGAATTTGACAGAACTTCACATGGACACGTCTTACGAACTAACTACTTGCGTCATACGCTAGTAAACATCTCCATCTAAATTTGTGGTGTGCACTGCAAGATCTATAACCAGGAAAACAACGTGGCTCTCTACTAAATTCATCTTAGTTCATTTCAGTTCATCTCCTCAGAGTCTGATTTACCCGTGCAAAGTTCATCTCGACACTTGGACGACCATTCAAGGTACGACCCACTCCAAACATTCTGTCACTGTCAATATTTCTGTTTGCAAACGAAGCCCGCACGAGATATTCCAACCATCCGGGAGGTCTCTGTATCTTATCGTACAGAGAAGGAGGGGGCGGGGGGTATTTAAATCGTTGACAAAAATTGGCCTAGAGATTATGATGGACCTTGATATTTTTTGTGCTCCTGAATCCTAAATTGGGTTTAATAAGTTTGTCTGGCAGTACCTGGGACTAAAGCCGAAATGGTTTGATACATTTCATTACAACTTTATATGTATACGTCATATGGTCATACTCAGAGGATAAATAGAGATTTTAACTCTAGAAATAGAATTAAATTGAGTTTTTTAATGATTGATTTTGAAAAAATTTACGATTTTTTTCTGAAATTCCCCTAACAATTTTTTCCAAAATGGGCATTTGAAGTGTTTTTTTTTTACGATAAATAGATGGGTTTACCGGAAAAATATAATTTCAAGTGTAATTTATCAATAACAAATGTTTTAAAATGCGGCCACAAACTATACTAGACTGTCGCACCATTTATTTTGATTTAAAATTATACTTTTTAAACAAAAAACTCATCAATTTATTTATTTTCCCTGTCGTTTAGTTTTGAGAATTTATTTTTTCATCATTATCTGTACTTGTACTGTTCCATCAACATTTAATGTTTCTTTCAACGCGTATCGCCCGAATTTGTAGTAAGAAACGCCAGGTAAAAAAAAACACATAAAACAAACGTTCTTTCCTTCTTTCCGTGGATATTTCCATCCGAGTGCGGAAAATCACAATCTCTCCAGGTCTACGACAATAATTTCACAGAATATAATAATTAAATTCTTGTTCTAGTTTAATTTTCAATATTAGATGTTTACTAAAGACTTTTCTTACAAATGGGCATTTGAAGACCATTTATGAAATATAAACATATTTTTTTCACTGTAAACATTGATAAAATTTCACTACATTATTAATTTTAATTGATAATATCTGAACGTGTGAAATGCCAGGCCTCCATCGTGGTTCGGATTCCACGTTAAACTGTAGGTCCTTCATTTCATCTCACAATCATCCTACCATTATACATTAGCGTAAGTGCGTATAACCCGTACGGGTAGTAAGACGCGGTGCTAGTAATAATAATAATAATAATAATAATAATAATAATAATAATAGTAATAATAATTGATAATATCTATCAGAAGCGACAGCACATGACTTGACGTATGAACACGTGAAAGTAGATATGGTAACCTTTCTAGCTGCAAGATAAGTAAATTTCTAAAGATTTTTAGGGTGTAAAATATTATAGTTTTATTTATAAGAAACCGAAGTACAATCTTAGCGATATGAGCCAGTTTCATTGGTGTTTGTTAGCGTAAGATAAATTGAAGAGTCGCAGGTGGGCCAACCATTTTACTTCGCAGGTGTTTAAAAACTATGGTGTGGTTTGCTTTTACCCAATGCTGGATTGTTTGTCAATCTCTTTGAAATCTCCTCACTGAGGTAACTTCAACATTCATTCATATTCATCTCAAGTTCTTATGTTTCATTTGCTTTAAAAAGTTTGATGATTCTTTACTAGCACAGTTTATTACTATGAGTTTGGGTTACACGCATATAAACTTACTACGCTAATATTTTAGGGATGAGGAAAAATACCCACACCTGCGTGTAAGGCGAATGTAAATAAAACCTAAGCAAAACACCCTCAGTACATTCCACCGGGGTTTGAACCCTAATCTCTCCGTAGTCGGCAGTACAGTCTATTAAGAGATAACGTAATAGTCCATCACGCCACCGAAGTGGATGTAAACACTTTTTAATAACAGCATTATAAATATTTTAATCTAAAGGGTTTGGGATGAGGAGGGTAATTTAAAGGAATTTAATCTGCACACGCGCGAAGAGAACATCAGCTTCAGTACCTATATATTGCAAGACTGACGCCCTAGACTACGTGGCTATCGATTCAGATATTACATTTTCGTTAAACGTGAAAATAGAGGGAGGGAGGGGCAGATTAGTTTTGTAAGTTCATACAGATATGTTCATTACAATAAAAGTCCTCGTATATATCTTCATAGAACTGCTAGCTAAAAAACCAAAATAAGAACGTAATACAAAATTTAATCTAAAAACTCGTTTCCAACAAACTGTACACTATTTTAGATTTTATTGAGAGATTTTAGTTTAGTTGTTTTTATATGTACGGTCGTAAATACTCTTTCCCACATCCTGTTTACTTGCTCACATCTACTTCCTCTATTAGAACTGTCGCCAACCTCAGACTACGCGGTGGAAAGACAATAAAAACCAATATTTATAAACATAATTTTAACATAAATTTAAATATTATATAAAAACTTACTAGCCCGATTTGTAACCAGTGTCTCTGACTGATCTTACTGCCTGTTTGAGGATCAGAAATATTCATTCGAGTATTGACGTTTGATAAAGCTTGGTAGTTCCCTCTCTTATAAGTCTAGCTCCATGTCTTAATCTTTGTCGACTGGGAAATAAGTATTTCTTGTGATTTTCTTATTTCGTACCAGCCTTTACCCGTCGCGGCTTCACCCGCAATAATTGATAAAATCTTTTAATTTTTAACTAAACTGTTTTGGTCATAAATCAAACTTTATTTTTTTCAAATATCTATGAGTTTTTCTCACTTCTAGCTGTAAATAATTTTGCCGTATTTTAATTTTCACTTTTAAATATTTCGTAATAAAAGAAATATATATTATTTAAGTTATCAATTATAATTTTTTATTTTTACATTCATAATTAATAAGATAAATAGATAAATGAAATAATATTTTTTTCGAAATATATAGCTAAAAAAATCACACATTTGTTATTTATTAGTATGAAACTACGTCACACTAATTACTATTTACTATAATTACAAAATATTAAATCACATATTCTTAAATAACATCATTTCAATCACTCTATAATCATATATTTATTATTATTTAAAATAAAAGGTTCGGAATAGTCCTATATGTTATTCCAGGACATGTTCTACCAACGTACAAAGTTTCATTCGAATCCGTTCAGCAGTTTTGTCGTGATTGAGCAACAAACATCCAAACACACAAACTTTTACATTTATAATATTAGTAAGATTATTTCTCCTCCCCTTGCTTTGAGTCTTCATAAGAAATTTTTTCTGGGGAAGAGATTTCTGACGTCTACAATTTTAGCTTTGGTTTATATCAGACTCGCCCGAACAGAAAAACTTCCTGATTCACTTTTAGTTTAACATACAATCTTTATGACAACGTAATCTAGTTTTTACTAAATCCACGCCTTTAAACATATCTTCCTCGGCCATATGTACAGAGCTGTTAGCATTTAATAACAATTTTCAAGACCACCATGGGTGGTTCAGTGATCTTAGGTGTTAGGCTCGCCACACCAGATAAAGTTAACATTGTCAGGGGGTAAATTTCTCACCGTGTAAGATTTATTTTTGAAATGTTTGTTTAGTGATATTTGATTGGTTTAGCACCGCATCTTACTACCCGTTCGGGTTATTAACTTATTTACTAATTATGCTATTGGTTTTAAGGATTATGAAGGTTATATTCACGCATTTGCGTGAAGGGAGAGTGGAAAACAATTTTAAAGAATCCATTCTTAGTACACCCGACCGAGATTTGAACCTCAATCTCCCCGTCATCGGCAGTCTAGTCTACTCAGAGTGTAGCGCGTTAGAACTCGTGGCCACCGCAGCAGGTGGATATTTGATCAAATGTTAATATTTGTTTTCTTTCAACAAAAAAAACACACACACAGAATGACTAAGCTTGATTTGTTTAATTTCAGTTAAAAGTAATATTGTAGTTTATAAAGTGTTCGTGGCTGAAGGCCGCGTGTTAAGAGTTTCTTTGAAACAGAATTTTCACAATTTTCGTCAAAGTTTCTTTTCTCAAATTAATTTTCAGAACTTTTGGACACTTGACGTAACCTTCCCCTGTTGTAATTTTAGAATTATTGCGTGGACCACAAAGAGCTGGATATGTATTCCAAAATAACCCCTGGATAACCTGATGAAAACCCCGATAAGATACCAGATGATACTCCTACCTCTCTCTTACATTTCACAATACATTTCACGATATTAACATGGGACACACGCGAGTTATCACGACGTCAAAGGTGTCAGGCTTGCTCGAAATTGACAGGATTACCGTCGATAGGAGGTTAGAGGTCCGACTATCGGATGGGTGGAGGTTTACTATTTACAATTTAGTTATTTATTAAGGTTTTCCCATCCTCTATACACGCTAATGCTGGTGCAATTCCTATAAATAACCTTCCTACACCTTTTAAATAACCTTTTACTAGCCATAATGTAAACATTGTAGCTGTATCGATGGGCACGCAAATGAAATTTCAGGCTCATATAGTTTGGTTCGCCTGTGACGTAAAGGTCAGGGTTTGAATCTGGCTTGGTATACTGAGGGAGGTTTTTTTTATAAATGGTTTGTCAACACCCTTTCCCGCAAATTCGAAAACACTTTTAATTTTTTTTAATGGTAGAATTAATGTTTTAATTGTGTTTGGTAAAGTAAAATATTGAGTTATTTTTAGGATATTCTGAAATTGATAAATATGTTTACAAAGAGGCCCGGATATTAAAGAGAACTTTATTTACCAATGTATTCTGATTTTTGCCCGATTACTTCACTAACTTAATATTATTTTAGCATATAATTGCGTTCGATGAGCTCACACAAACAAACAAACAAACAAACAAAACATCAGCATTTGT
The DNA here is from genome assembly GCA_039000515.1 of Timema cristinae. Taxonomy (NCBI): domain Eukaryota; kingdom Metazoa; phylum Arthropoda; class Insecta; order Phasmatodea; family Timematidae; genus Timema; species Timema cristinae. The sequence goes on from JBCFYV010011164.1 coordinate 54,729,368, forward strand.
TTGTTAAAAGGCTGTCAGGAGATATTTTTAAAAAAACGAGAATAAAAAGAAGGTGAATTTTGATTGATGATGTTTGTCATCACAACCGACTGACGTCTTGAAAAAAAAAGAATCAATATTAGTTAAATAAAGTGCCTCTAGAGAACTCGTGGAGGAAAATCTATATTTCATTTGTTAATACAGCTCGGGTCTATCCAATAATATTTTGACAATTTGATTAAAACGTCAAACTCACTTATTTTCAAGTCATGGATAATTTTATACTTTTAAATTTTAAATCTGGAGATTTATCGCAAACACCTGTCTGCCTTTATCTACCTACAGTAACTTGAATAATATTGAACTTTTTTTTACTTTCACGTGACACTTGGTTAAAAAAAATATTGTGATCATAAAAATAGTTTAATTTGAGATTTTGATGGGTATCGACGTTTTATGGGCAACTGAACCCGAAAAGGTTGTTTTTGCAATACCATCTGTCTGTATCTTCCTCTGGAACTTAAACCCGTTTAACCGGTTTTCATAAGAATCCTCCAAGAAATTTTGGAATTTGATATACAGCCCTAAAATTAAGATTAGTTTACTGAAGGGGAAAAAGAGAAAAAAAAAAGAAAATCAATTTTCTCAAAATCAGTCCAAATTAAAAAAAAAATCGTATCAAGGCACTGTTTAACATTTAAAATAAAGTGGAGCATCTCATTTCTCCATGAAAATGAATTTAGTGTATCGGCATAGAGGTCCAATTATGATCATATCTCGCCAACTCTTTGAGATACGAAATAGATTATTATCATTATAAAGCTGTAGCACTATTAAAAGTAGAATACGTTTATTTGAAATATATTTTAATAAAACCAATATTTTCTGAGCTTAAAGAAATAAATATTTTTATGAAGTCTGGGGAATTTTTTCCAAAAATGTATGAAGATAGGGCGGAGTGTAGGAGGCTATATACTGGTGAGCTGCATACCCTGTACTCATCACCAGCCATTGTTAAGGTAGTAGAGATGGGCGAAACCGTGATTTTACGATATCAGTGAATACAGTGACTGTGATTTTCATATATCGGTGATTTATACCAGTGATTTTCCACTGTGACCTGTGTTCACAGTGTTTTGATGGACCGATATTTTTCACTTTCCAACCACAGTCAAGGATAGTATTTAGCTGCTGTCCGATATCGAGTATCTAGTATGGAGTATGGAGTATTTATGAGTATTGAGTATTGGGTATTATATATTTACTATTTACTCGAATAGTCCCATGAGTATCGGTTGGAAAGAATAATAATTACTCGGGTGTTTGGCGGCTTGCAATGGAACTCGATACTTAAGGCTCTGCCTCCCCATAAATGCACGGTTCTAAACAAAACAAAATTTAAAAAAATAATATTTAATAATTCAACATTGTTGTTTTTTATTTATTTTAGTAACATATCTGGGCATCTTTCATAATTCTTATGTAATTTTCAAACCATGCTAAAAATAGTTATTGAAATATTTTCGTTAAAATGTTTCCATTTCAATGCATTTTAAATGGGAAAACAAAAAATATTAATGGATTTATTTATTTTCTTTGTACAATTAAGCTAGAGTGTTTGTTTATAACATATTATTTAATGAATAATTTCTTTTTCTTTTTAGACATATTTTTTAATTTGGGTTAGCTTCAATAATCACGATGTTATTGAGCTCTAACGACTCCCAAGTCGACACTCTAGTCAAAATACATGATTTTAAATACTTTTCCTTCTGCAACTAGTTGTCTTAGCTGATAATAGGTGCCGTTAGTATGATCATTACCCATTTACAAGCTAGTATAGTTATTCAAGCGTTGGCTAACCTACTGTATCGGAATGCAGGCGGCAGTGGAGGGTTAAACTAATCTCTGTGACCTTCTTGAGTCAAAGAAACATTAATACCATGTAAGTTAAAATAAGAAGGGCCAATGTCCAATTATGAAAATTTCGTAATTAAATATAAACAATTAAACATCTTAATATATTCAGTAACTAAAATACTCACAAAGTCTTCCTGCTGTGTGAATAAATATAGTTGGTCCCTACTTACTTCAATGAGAGTATTACTCTAGTGATACATTATTTTCAAAGAAAAAACCACATGCTTCTCCATACACAAAGTTTTATGACATTAGCCCTTATTTAACTGAGGCAGTAAAACATGTAAAATTCTTCACTCTTATCTTATATTCTTTCTTGGGTTTTCTCATTCTTGAGCACTACACGTTGTAATAATAAGTGTTAATATTCAAAGTATATGAAAACTACTGTACATTGCATTTTTAATCCACTATTGTAATAAATAAAAATAAACATTCCTGCTCATATCAAACATAGTTATTTTAAATAAAATTTGGTCTAAATGTAATTGGGAGACGTTCTCAGTATAATTTTATAAACTAGTTTTTATTTTACGGTCTAGGATTTGACTCTCATTGGACTTTGGAATAAGTTATTTTTCAAAAAGTGAATGAACGAAGTTTTTGGTAGTCAAGATATGAAAATGTTTATTTTATTTTATTAGCTTGTTAAATGTGATTACTTTTAATTTGAACCTGTTGCATTCTCGCAGTTTATGCGCTCGTTTCGGAAGAAATGTATCGAATCCCGAACAATAAGAACCCACGGTGATTACTTTTTATATAATTAACAATATGTGAACCTTTTGCTTTAGAACAAAATCCAATGGATTGTATAAATGTTGAGGTGAAGAAGTATTTAAAAAAATATTATTTTATATCCTTGTGAATAACAAGTTTATGAAGCATGGGTCGATGTAAGAAATGGGGCACAAAGAAACTCAAAGATATAATTGATTATTTAACTGCTTGTCGTAAAGGGTAAGTTTTTTTAATGGTATGCATATTACTGGCGCTTAGGCTATCTGTATCTACTAATTTAAGTATAATGGATGAGTAGCGATACTATTTTAATTGCTGTAGAAATAATATCAAAATTAAGATACAAATACATATTTCTATATAACGATGCAGCGATTATTCTGATATTTCAAGTACTTTTTTTTAAAAAAAAAGCTCTTAGCTGAAAGTAAATGTTACTATCACTCTGTAACGCACTTATTGTATGTTCAAAATCTCTTGTGCCTTGACCGAGTTCGTATCACGCTAGTACTAAGTAATTTCAACCTAACAGGGAATCGAACAAGTCAAGTTACTAGAGCTGATTAATTTACGCACTCAGTGCTAAGTCATAGCACTTTAGCAATATTGACCACGACATGAAGCCGATGTAAGTAAAATATATTAAAACCATTAAAGTTAATGAACTTTGGTGTTCCCTATGCCATAAAGTAAGTAAGTAAGTATTTGATACCCGACCGCCTCTGTTGTATAGTGGTCAGATTTACTGGCTTCAGATCCTGAAGTCCCAAGTTTGATCCCCAGTGCCCCTAATTCTGTCTGTGAAGCAGTGGGTCTGAAACGGAACCAAAATACACCTCGTGAGGACAAATGAGGAGATAATTGAATGAATAAGTAGCGTTCAGTCTAGAAAACTGAGATAGAAGTCTGGAGGGCTCGTTGTTCTAACCACATGGCACCCTCAGCTTGAAAATGTTGGCACTATCTTTGCCAACATACGGCAGCCTCTCGATTGGTATAGCCTGCTTGCAGGCTGACACCATGGAGATATTACTCAAGTTAAACTCTACCAATAGGATAAAAAATTATTCCCAAAAACATTTATTTCTGGAAAATTGTGTAAATCCTATAGATGTTTGAAAACTGTAAACACCGTATTAAATAACAGATACCCACTTCAGTGGCTGAGTGGCCCTAAGGTGTCACTAGTGTTAAATTGGCCTGCTGATAGCGGAGCACTTGGGGTGCAAATCCTGGTAGAGTCTATTGAGGGTAGTTTTTCCTAAATTGTTTCCCCATCTTCCAAAATAAAAATGCTGGTAGATAACCTCTCAAATGCTTCTTTCCTCATTACCACCCAATTAGATTATCATATATGCGTATAACATGAACAGGTAGTACGACGTGGTGATATCAGTAATAAAAATAACAGATATATTTATAGTCAAAATTGTTATAGTCTTCGAAATGAAACTGCTTTTAAAATATGTTATTGCCTCCTTAGCCTTTAAATTTTAAAAATTAACCAAAGCACAGTTGCCAAATTTAGCACATTAAATTTTAGTTATTTTTTATTTTACCTGCTTACTAATAAACTCAAATAAATGGTACGACAAAATCGTAGGTACATACTCAATCGTATGGTTATTTATTATAGTTAGTGACAAAACCTTCAAAAATAAGTTATCTCTAATTTTACCTTAAATAAATTTTTCTCTGATAAATAAGTATACATTATTATTTATCACTACCCTCACCAGATATTTATTTGAAAAAATTTCAAAAGTGGTACAACAGCATTAACCTGGAGTCACGTGACACTTTGATATGCTAATTACTCAAAATGGGTACGGGTACAAAACTTTCTCTTTGTGGTACAAAACGGTACAGAACTAGTACAAAACTTTGGCATGAAAAAATTCAAAAGTGGTACAACAGCATTAACCTGGAGTCACCACGTTGATATGATAATTACTCAAAATGGGTACGGGTACAAAACTTATTTGTGTTACAAAACGGTAGAAAACTTGTACAAAACTTTGGCATCAAAAAAAGTTCAAAATCAAAAGGGGTACAGCCGCATTTACCTGGAGTACGTGGAGTACTCACTTTGATATGCTAATTACTCAAAACTGGTACGGGTACAAAACTTTTTCTTTCTGGTACAAAACGGTACAAAACTAGTACAAAACTTTGGCATCAAAAAAAGTTCAAAATTAAAAAGTGGTACAACTGCATTAACCTGGAGTCACCACTTTGATATGCTCATTACTCAAAATTTGGTACGGGTACAAAATGGTACAAAAATAGTACAAAACTTTGGCATCAAAAAGGTTCTAAATTCAAAAGTGGTACTACAGTGTAAATGGACGTCTAGCTGACTGAAATGGATAGGCTAATTTTTCGGCTCGAGAGTGTGATTGTATCTTGACGTTTATATCTCCCCGCGTTTAGTCAAACTTGGTCGCTTACAACTTTACGGTCAGCACTACACTTCTTATCTCTCTCAGTTCTTGGAAAAAGTTTTGCTTGCTGCCTTTACTGATTACCGGTCGTGGTCGCCAGTCTCCAATTGTTTAACAAACCAGTAATTCTGCCAACCTGATGGCTGGAATCCACCAGTTTGTATAACTTTAGCGTTTTAAGATGTTTCATACAGTTTAAAAGAAAAGAAAGCAAAACATACTGTTTTTGAAAAATGAGCTCTACGAAATCAAGTGTTTTAAATAGAAATAGCACGTAAAACATGCAGTCAATAAGGTTGATTCTCATTTATCTGGTAGAAAATAAAAAATCAAAAGAATAACAAGGGCCGTGAAGCGAGTATTTACTAGAGTGTCTTGAGGAAGCAATACTAGCTCCGTGGCTCGAGTAATTGTTGCCATCTGATGCGAGTATGGAGTATTTGCGATCACTGATATCTCAATCACCGATACATTTGAGATCGAGTAACTGGGAGTATCGGTGATCAAATGGTATCGGTGAAAAAATCACAGTCAGTGATATATCACCCATCTCTATAAGGTAGTAAGATCTCACAGGCTACGGTGGGCAGGTCATGCAGCGTGAAGGGGAGTATCTAGAACCGAGTTCAAGGTATTGACTGGCAAACTAATGGGAAGACACCAGTGGGAAGACAGACGTAGATAGGAGGATAACATGTGGATAGACTGAGAGAGATAGGGATGAAATAAGCTGGATAGAACTCGCTCAAAGAATGGGCAATAGGGCAATAGGGCAATGCACTTTCAAGTTCCTAATGCCATAGAGTAAGTAAGTATGAAGTCTGGGAAATGGAATTGTTATGCTATTTGGTGTGGAACATAGATGTTACTTTTAACCAATATCTCTCTGTAACAGGTCATGTTATTTCATTTATGCTCTCTAATGGAATATGATGTTCTTTTTCCCATTGTTTGTGTAACTATGTCTATTGTTTCTTTTCACATATCTGACCAGTTTTAAATGAAGCAAATGTCTCCATTTATAGATACAGGCAAGAGAAAGTCTGTGTGGTGTACGGACCATTTATTTTTTATACCAAGGTACTGGATTGTATGTAGTATGTAAACATTAAATAAATTCATAATTAGATGTATAATGTTATAAAATATGTGTTCTATAAGTTAGTATGTGTTCTGTAAGTTATTATAACTTATAATTTTGTATGCATACTTATCTAGCGAGGGGATTATTGAGATATGTTCTTATATTACAAAATTTGTTGAAAGCTATAGTAAATTACAAGACACAGAATATTAAATATGATTATGATTATAGTTAAAAACTACAAAAAAGTGAGGAGGCAAACCACATTTAGTTTGCGTCTTCCATTTAACTTATTTCTGTTTGAAATCATGTAAATACAAATTGTCTGTTGGAACTACCCAAGAGTTTTTGGTGGGATTGTGAGATAAAGGGCATTATTTATACAGTTTTTTATATAGTTTATTTTCCGGTGAATATTTTCGATCAAATGAATAAATATTGCTCCACTAGAAAATCCTTGAATATAATTATGTCCTGTCCTATAATTTGATGATAATTTTATCTCTTCATTTAAAAGGTTTTTCATAAAATTCTAATTTGTTCTTGACAGATATTTCAACAACTGTCGAAGACACCATGTGAAAGAAACTAAAATTTATGTTTCTAATGGAGAAATATTTGATTTTTTTTAGCAACAAAATTGTTTGCCATGAAAACTGCAAATACTTTGACCTTTTCTCGAGTTCTATTCAATCCCACCCAAATCATCATATTTATTGCCACAAAATAGTCTAAAAAATATTCAAGATAATAAAGGAAAGAGTATAACAAAGTTGAAAAGAGCCCAATAAAATTTCTTGAGTGTCCAAATTCAAGGGTTTGTGCAAATATACAGATCCAGGCATTTTTTGGAGACCTTGACCACTTGTCTATTACATCGGAAACCCAGTATAAACAGCGTCCATACATTCACAGACATTATACAGATATCATGGATTTGATATTGAACATTTGTTAACTTTGATACGATAATCCTAGAGATAAGTATTATTATTATTATTATTATTATTATTATTAAATACAAAGCTAAAATCTGTTTGGTAAAACTCAGGAAATTACCATCGAAAGAAACTTGCCGATTTCTGAAATTGCGGCATACCCTTTTGAATATTTTTGAAACTGGAATTTTCTGGGCATATCCTCTATGTAGTAATTTTCATTTTTTAAAAACGATAAAACTGGTTTGGGTAGAATAACTGTGCAGGAATAGTTGTCTACTAAATCAGATCCAACCTCTTTGAGCTGACGCCCCCCCCCCCCCCCCCCCCGTTGGTAGATCATCACGATCCCTGGCCCTGTTTCGTTTTCATCAGTTGTTGAATATTGGGTTCGATGTTTGACAGTAAATAGCTTCCCACTTCAAGTAGACAATGCTGTTGGTTTTAATGAGAAACTGTAGAGACTGTAGTTGAATTGTCACGGGTGGAGAGGAGAGCAATTGGTGGACAGCCCAAGACTCGAGAGCTTGAAAAAAACATGCGCATGCGCGTAGACACCCAATATATGAATTATTTTGACAGTAACACAAGAAAAAAAGATCATACTTTCTTTATAAAAGTGATTGAAACAAAAAACCATCTCTTCAGTTCTTAGCTGATTTTTAACGGTTTTACCTAATTGTTCCCCACCCCACTCCTCCTAGTAAGTAACTCACGCCCCCTCAGTTGGGAGTACCTGCCTAAAGGAATAACTTTACATTGTAAATAGATAGATATCAACTGAACGAGACTCCAAATGTTGACTATCAAAGTTTTTTGCTCACATTGCAGCTAAACATTGATTTGTTTAAAAAAAAGGGTCGCCCTATGAATTATCGGTGGACCAAATTTTAATACCAAACTGGGCTTCGCGCATCTAGTTAGGCTGAGGGGTAAGCGAATAGGTGGGTAAAATTCAAAGGAAATGTACACGCATCCACATGGGAGTAGAGTGGGAACCCATTTAGGTTAAAGCACCCTGAGTACGCCCCAACGCGATTCGAGCCCAGACCTTATAGGAATCTTAAAACCTTAATGAATTAGATAACGCCTTGATCTGCGTTCACACTTATGCAAGAATTATATGTATACAGTAATATATGCTAATCGTATTACCACCACTTTATACCTATCCAGTTAGAACGTAGACTATGATTCAGTGTCGGGAAGTGTGACCAGGGTAAGCAGAGATTGTTTAGTAGTAACATTATATCAACACTATATCAACATTATATTAAAGTTGACCGCTACAAGATGTGTATTTTTAAATGGTACTTCCTATGAAAACTGTAATATAACACTCATTGGCCAGCTATCAACGAACATATGTGAGGTGTGTAGAGCGATCATATGAGGACAGAGTGTGTACAGTTTTACCAGGCTGTGCTTTCCCTGGCAAATCTTCACGGCATGAGGATGGGATTTAAGCCCCCTGTCCAAATATTTTCTCCACGTCAAGAGTCTAATTGGACTAAGCCATTGATAAGCGCGGAGTGTTATTAGCATATAGAGTGCTGGCCGGTAACAACTTCACTGCTGGTTAATTGTTCGTGTTACCATAAAGCAGGTGACGCTACCTCAAAGCTATTTACAAAACCTCCAGCAGACGTCTTTGTTGTAGACACCAGGCATTGGTGACATGAACCTATCTGTGTTCTTATTCAACAGATACTTTTAGTCTGGTCAAATAAGAAAAAAATATGGTTAAACCCACCCAAAAAATTGCAAGTAAACGTTTTATGTACATTTTCTGGGGTTATAGGTGTGGAGAATAACATACTAACAGTTGGCCTAAATAGGCTAACGGGAAGTGGGCCTATTGTGGCATCAAGAAAATGGCTGCCAATGGCAAATAAATGAGTAAAATGTACGAAAATGGTTGAAATTTGAAAGTGAGCCAGGATTAGACAACCTTCTACAGGAACTCGAGTGACTTTATACTTGCCTGGAGGCTGGTACAGTAGATTTGGATACTGTATTGAATTATAAATTCATTTAAGCGATTAGGAAAGGACTAAGTTCAAAGAAGAAGAAATTAAGCAATGGTTCAGAAACAAGCAAACTGTGGTTGAACTACCATTAAGTGTTAGAAACAATCAAGGAACTCCTAGAAGCCGATCGAACAGGGTTGTGGGAGATGCATCTCCACGCTATATCTGAGTACTTACCCCTATTTGTTGCTGTAGCACCCGCAAATCATCTAGAATCTGCGTATCTCTACTTGCAGAACATGAAGCTATTAGATATTCAACATCCTGAAGTGTACCATAGATTCCAGAATGGATTTCGTGTAATTAGGAGTAGCAATCATTATTGGGCTGGCCTTGGATCCAACTTGGTGATTGGGCAGACTCTTATGCGATCCCTCAATAGTACTGGTGGATTAACCAGAGGAAACGGCATGACTGAACATCAAAGAGCCGTGTGGACCATGTCTGCTCCCATTTGTTCCTCTTACAATTACACCATGCAATACTTCACCAATAGAGTGTACACAACTAATGAACAAAACAAACAAAACAAGGAAGCGACTACCCCCACGAATTTAGAGGGTCAGGAAGGACTTGGCAAAACTTGCCTCGAAACTTGAAGAATAATCTCCATTCTTAAAGGAGATGACCTTGCGAACCATTATCACAGATATCAATACTGGTATGAATGTAAATGTTCAAGATCTTTTAAACGTAGTCAACATCATAGCTAAAGAAATGGAAATACAAAATGTTTTTGAATATTCATATAAGCGTAAGTATAAAGTCAAGACACTAGCATCAACTCGATGTATCAAGGTAAGAAAGGACCAGACCATTGATCCAGCTCTGTTGTTTCAGAGATTCCTGATTGTATCACAGTCTTGAAAACTATTTCTAGATGATGTGATCAAGTTTGAGCTTTCACTGTACCCCCATCATTGTTTGAAGCAAAGTATCTTTTACGAAATCCTGAGAAAGCGCAACTTCAGGGGGCCATACGAAACCATGTCAATTCATCTGATGCTGCTGTATTTGAGTCCATTCCAAAGACTAATCGCTACGTACTTGATAGAGGATCACTTCTACATCGGTTGAAATGGAAGGAAGGAGGTATGTACCTACATTTCAATTGGTGATGACTATTCGTGCTCCTCATCAAATTGCTATGACAAGGCCACGGTTTTATTTGATGGATACGATGGATGACCAAGTACAAAAGACAAAACACATTTAAGTCGAATAATCGATTTTTTAAACAATGTCGACATAAGAGAAGGAACACAATTTGTTGAGAAAATGCTAGATTTCCTCTCAAATAAGAAGAACAAACAGGCCCTCATCTACCTCATCGCTGACCGCATGCGTAATAAAGGCTGTCATGTCATACACGCTGAAGGAGACGCAGACGTATATATTTATAGTGAAAGCAACCATTTAAATGTCATCTTACAGGTCTACAACTCTCATCGGAGAAGACATAGAATTATTGGTATTGTTGCTGTATCACGCTGGAAATTATTACAAGGATCTTTATTTTCTATCTGACAAAGACAAAGGAAAACCATATGTACCCGTATATAACATCAAGATTTTGAAACCGTTATTTGGTGAAGCTGTATGATCTGATTTGTTGTCAGCTCATGGATTCTCTAATTGCGACACTACATCAGGAATCTATATGGTCTACAAGAAGTCTGTCTTTAAAAAAGTTGTTAGGACCATTCTGATTTTCATAATTGTTTGAAAATCTTTTGCGTTCCAAACGCAGATCAAGATACTGTAAATACCTCTGGCTGCAAAGCAATGGTTTCCATGTTCAAGGGGAACCAGTCTGATTCTCTAATGTCACTACGTGTTGGAAAGTATTCATTGCAAATACATTTGTGATGTCCGAAAGAGTACCTCCAACACCGTTGGCCACAAAACTTCACTTTTGGTGTGTCTAAAAATTACAAGTCATGCATTGGTTGGGTAAAAATGACGACATAGATCCAACTAAATAGGTGTGGAATATACAAGATGGAAAATTTCTTCCATTAATGATGGACAATAGTCCTGCACCTGAAAAACCTCTTCAAATGATCTGATGCAATTGCTCTGTACGATGTAACACAATGCTACGTGAGATGGAAACCCAGCTTGTGCACAATGTCAATATGGTAACTGTGACAATACGACTCAACAGACAGTTTCAGATGAGGAAGATATTGATAACCAAATCTGTGAAATTTTTATAAGACCAAACTACGTCGTTTTTTGAATTAATGTTTAATATAATGAGTAATTTTAAGGGTAAACAAATGTGAATATTTTAATAGTAAAATATGTTATTAAAATTTTGTCATTTATTACAAAGTTTTTCCATGTAGTGCTCAAACCCTTTCCAGTGGTCCAATTTTCACCAAAATTTATTATTTTCTTATACATACCAGATAATAAATATAAAAATAACATCTTTTATTGCAGTTTTTTTGCTCATGTGACATATTTATCAGGCTATTTCGAAAATAATTGGCATTAACGGCTTGTATTTCTAGTCAAGCGGGCCACCCAGTTTGACCAGCAGATAATTTTTCCCCCGATGCGTTTCACTCCCCCCTTCCCTACTAGGTGTATAATCATTATATCTTGATTGTACTACCATCATAGATATAAAAGGTAGACTGATAAAGAAATGAATCGGCATTTTTTGTTTATCGAAAGACAAAGTGGGAATTAGGGGAACAAAAACTCTCAGGACACCTAACAGTATTTGAACCTCAATCGACAGTATGTGAAAGAGAACGGGGCCAATGGAACTTGCCACACGCGCCCCAAACTATGTTTCTGTCTGGGTATGATCGACTAACACACACTATAGACAGTCTTACCTTACTGATTACACTATGACCCTATCTTATAACCTACATCATAGTGCAATCAAGCAAAGTAGCAGTCTAACCAGGGGCGGTTCGTCCCTAAGGCGCGGAGGCGCGCGCCCCCCAACCCCACGAATCCCCAGTTCCTTTTAAAGTTATTATTCGCACTCTCACGACAATTTTATCTTACCATAATAGTTTCAAGAAAAATATGTTTTTGGTTTAAGTAATAGCAGGCAATGTTTTTAAAATGGCATGCGGTGGGCGCGAGGCAGGTGTTGTCATGCGCCTGATAGTTACGAAACACAGACCAAACCTTCCCTCCCCTTAACCCGCTGTCCCCTCCTGCTATAGCTAGCATTGCTTATTATTCTTTTGAAGGCGCACTCCCTTACGCCCTTAAGGTTGAAAGCTTGTGAAATGTGTATAGCGTGAACCAGCAATAATTGTTGTCAGTCATCCTGTGTGCTCCTGCATCTTGAGGATGTGTGTGGCGTGTGTGTTTATAATAATATTATGTAGGGTTATTTTAGGATAATGTTTCATTGAGTTATATGTTTTAATATTTTTTGTAACTAGGCTTAATATGAATAGTTCAATTCAGGCGCTTAAGACAACGAATATTGCAAGATTAACTCTTGATCAAAAAAGAGAATTGAATTCATTAGATAGGCCATGTCCTGAATTTTGTATGGAACAAAGTGAAAACATACATACCTATATATTATGCACATTACACAGCTGCCGAGTTTCTACAACACTTCCACGTCCTTTGGGGGAAGTTTTTTTTTATCTTTCAATGTTGTTTGTGATATTAATTTTTGAGTTTAACTAAATGAATATTTAGCAAAACATATTCCGAAATTTGTGTCTTCTTTTAAATATATTATTTAGAAATAATTTATTAACTAAGCAGGCTGCGCCCTCCAGCTTCTAAAGTGACGAGCCGCCACTGAGTCTAACTCTAACTGATTACATATGACAGTCTTATAAACTACACCATGGTACAACCAAGCAAAGAAAGACTGCTACCTTTAAGGGTAAACAAAGGTTACATACTTTGAGAAGGTTACACCTTGTCCAATTTAATTGAATCATATTGAGGTGACCTGGTGGTCTAGGGGTAAGGTGTCAGACTTCTGTGCTGGCGGCTGGGTTCAATCCTCGGTCCCGGCACAGATTTATCTGATTACCAAACCCTTCCTTCACCTCTGAGAAGACATCTTGTGAACGTGGGGAATGCCAGGCCTCCACCGTGGTTCGGATTCCACGTTAAGCTGTAGGTCCTTCATTTCATCTCACAATCACCCTGCCATTACACATTAGCGTAAGTGCGTATAACCCGAATGGGTAGTAAGACGTGGTGCTAATAATAATAATAAATAATAATAATTGAATCATATTGAAAACTTTATCAGTAGGTCAAACTTAAAAAAAAAAATTGATAAAAGTTATATCTTAATTTCGTTTTAGTGACAAAAACTACCAACTTAGTTTCTTTCATAAAAATGGTTGCATTAGTGCTTATTTTGTTTTGAAACTGTTTTACACGCCCACCTTAGACCACGCGATGACCGATACTGGGAACGGACTACAAAGTCATTTCACGCCAGTCTATCTCACTGTGGGTGTTAAGTTCCCATCCAATTTATTGAACCGCTCTGGGACCATGACGTCACTGACGGTGAAAGATCACTTTTTGTTTCTCCCGCACTTAGGTAGGGGGAGAGAGGGGTATTATCAATCACTCAAGTGAGTGCAAGAGAAGATAATATCCCACTCCTTTCTGACCCAACTGGTAATGGAACCAAAATGGTCCCGATATATAGATGTTTATTCATCTAGCCAGGGAGTATATCACATTTTATTATACTACGCGTCCATTACATATCACAGGAGGGAAAAAAAACGTTCCAAAGCGTTTACAAGATTACATTTCCTCCCCCAGTCACGCTGATAAAAGGAATATCTTCACTATTACTCTTTCTATATATAGAGGTATGTGAAATGTATCAATGTGATTGGATAGGAGGATGTTATTACGTTACATTTGATTGGATTCATTGGGCAGCCGAGCGACAGAAGAGGAAGGGAAAGAAAGATAGGAGAGGAGACAGAGGGGTATATCGAAATTCGATTTTTCTTGTGGCTACACACAACAAACCACGTGACATGAACATTGAGAGCCAGGCTACATGACCTGACTCTAGGGTGAGGTTTACTGTTGATCCAGGTGGAGTGGATGACTGTATTTTGGGTGAGACTTTATGCTGTAAGGAGTGGAGGACTTATATACTGAGATGCTGTAATGCGTAGGAGTGGAGGACTGTATATGCGTAGATGAGCATCTATCTCGTAAGGGAGTGGAGGACTGTATATGCTGTGAGAGGAGACTTTATCTGCGTAAGGGAGTGGACTGTTATGCGGTAGGAGTGGAGACTGTATGCTGTAAGGTGAGACTGTATTCGTAAGGAGTGGAGAACGTAATCTGTAGGAGTGGACTGATCTGGTAAGGAGTGAGACTGCTCGTAAGGGATGAGGCTGTATATGCTGAAGGAGGGAGACTTTATGCTGTAAGGGAGTGGGGACTGTATATGCTGTAAGGGAGTGAAGGACTGTATATGCTGTAAGGAGGGAAGGACTATATCTGCTGTAAGGGAGTGGAGGACTGTATCTCGTAGGAGTGAGACTGTATCTCTGTAAGAGTGTATCTCTGAGTAGTGAGGACTGTATACTGTACTGTGGAGACTGTATATGCGACGATGGAGGACTGTATATGCTATAAGGGAGTGGAGGATTGTATCTGCTGTAAGGGAGTGGAGGACTGTATATGCTGTAAGGGAGTGGAGGACTGTATCTGTACTGGAGTGGAGGACTGTATATGCTGTAAGGAGTGGAGGACTGTATATGCTAAGAGTGGGACTGTACTGTGTAAGGGAGTGAAGGTGTATAGCTGTACTGGGTGGAGACTTATCTGCTGTAAGGGAGTGAGGACTGTATCTGTATGATGGACTGTATCTGCTTAAGGGAGGGGAGGACTGTATCTGCTGTAAGGGAGTGGAGGACTGTATATCGTAAGGAGTGAGGACTGTATATCGTAAGGAGTGGAGGACTGTATATCTGTACGGGAGTGGAGATGTCGCTGAAGGAGTGAAGGACTGATAGCTGTACTGATGGACGTATCTGCGTAAGGAGGAGGACTGTACTGCTGTATGGAGTGAGACTGTACTTGTAGGGAGTGAGACTGTATATGTCAAGAAGGATGACTGAATACTGTATATACGGGGTCTTGAAGAGAGAGACAACTCTCCAAGAGGGCGATATAAGAAGAAGGGGAAGTGGGAGGGAGAGAAAAGTTAATGGCGTGAGTTGAAGTAGAATGAAAATACCTTCTTAATTAGAAGCGATTTATTATAAAAGAGAGGTAAACGGCTGATAGGGAGGATAAGGTAGACCTTTCTCCTTTTGTAACAATCACCAGGAACAGGGACGGGTGAGGGGGAAGCTAGTACGAATGAGACGTACAAAAGGACGGATAAGATGCACGGAACGAATGAACATAGCAAAGAGCGAACAAAGACATCGTAAAATATGCAAGGGGTGATTTTTGACGGCTGTAACTCACCGAGTGGGAAGGTCGCCCCTTCCTTGTCTAAATATCAATAATGAAATGAGGGAGGGCTAAAAACAAACAACACAAAGTGCCATCAGAACTATCAAATGAGAGACTGGGGAAGATGCACAACATCTCTTTATTTAACAATAGGTATTTGAATATTTCAGGTGGATGTTTAATTCTTTGAGAGTGCTCGTGGTGACTGGATGTTGCGGTAATAATGGATGTTCAACCACTTTGTTAGGTCACGTAATAGTGTCAGTCACCGGGGAAAAATGTCGGAGGTTTGATAAATAAAAAAACAGAACGTGAAGACGCGTTACCGTCTCCTGATAAATAATATTATCAGAGGAAAATACTTTTAAAGATTTGGTAGCAGAATATAGGCGTAGAAATTATGTCAGACCTTTTATTTAAAATATACGATATGAAAGCGTACCCCATTATCCTGAACGGTAGCAGTCTTACCTTGACTGATTACACTATGACTATCTTATAAACTCCACCATAGAGTAACCAAGCAAGGTAACAGTCTTACCTTGACTGATTACACTATGACTATCTTATAAACTCACCATAGAGTAACCAAGCAAGGTAACAGTCTTACCTTGACTGATTACACTATGACTATCTTATAAACTACACCATAGAGGAACCAAGCAACGTAATCCTACTAGCTTTCAGTGTTAACAAATAGTACGTAGTTTCTCTTTATAGTCCATTTTGTTTTGTCACTAAATTTTCAAAAAATTGTTTTCAATAATTTATCCTATTGTTTGTCTTCTTCAGAAAAACATACATTATATTGATGCACATATGACTCGATCTTGATAAATAATTTCGAGCCAAATTTATAACACTTTAAAAAAATCAAACTTTAAAAATCAGAATTTGCTAAACTACCGTTAAATTATTATTGTTTATAAAAACCAACACAAATTCTTATTTACCATGTAAAACTCTACCCAGATACTAATTTTGATAAAAATCGTTAGAGCCATTTTTGAAATAATTGAAATGTTCAAAACTTGTTCTTTAGTAAATTACTTTAAATCAATTTCTTAGTTCATAAACAAGTATACAGTGCTATTTATTATGTAAAACACAGACTAGATATCAATTTTAAACCAAATCATTAAAACAATTTTCAAAAAATTTCAAATTTTCAAATAATAGATCAACAGTAAAACACTCTTAATCTTAGAGTTAGAATCAAAATGGCAATTCTACCTCGAGGTATCATCTAAACACAAAGTTTGAATGGAATCCATTATAGCTATCGTAATATCAAGGTATAAATTGGTAACAATTAAAATACGTTCTCTAGATGAGAAATATTAAAAGACAACAATATTTGTTAGCTATGTGCCTATCAAATAGTTCCTCTGCGCCGTTATAGCTTGGGAACTGTCCCTGGAGTGTCGATATCTTTCCAAAGCCAACAAGACACTCTAACAAATAGGTTAATTAGAGTGCGTCGATTATATCGGAGTTGTACGTCAGTGGCTCGGTCACGTTTCTACGCCTGGAATAACGATTAGTCCCTGCTATAAATTATTCTCTCGCACAGAACAGAGCCCACCGTAAATTGGTGGTCCGTGGTGGTCCCATTAGCTGATTAGAAGCACAAACTCATAATTAACAATTATAATTTAAATGCGTGCGTTCTTTACGGAAAGGCATCTGACTAATTATTAAGTGGGGCTGGTGAAATTAGGTATCGACCTGAGTGGTTCCACTTCCGGCCACTGGTCGAGCTTCTTCTACGCCGTCCTGAGACCAGCAATGTTAGGTGTGCGTTGGAGTCAGCATTAGGCTCTCCGGGGATCGATAGAGGTCAGATGAGAACAAAAGCTCTCTAGCGAGAAAATATGTCACTGTCAATATTTTCTTGACACGATTTATAGTGAAATAAGAAAATATATGGTCCGGTTTACCGCAGTCCATAAACCTACACATGGAGATATTTACTCTAAGCCCCTCAAAATATGTGAGACAAAATAATATACATGGTTGCAGAAACACTCAACCAAAGAGCATAAATGAAACTTTACAGAACATATTGAGAACATATTGGTCAACCAATGAGCATAGCAATCAACTCCCCATTACACAGACCGCCTTTTAAAATATATATTAACCAATAGCTCGGAAATTATTGGTTTTGTAAATATATATTTCACATAAAAACTGTTTATTTTTAGTATTCTTACAACTATACAATGGTAAGTTATTTAGTATCTCAAATAGTAACGGAGATGTGATCAAAATTGTAAATTCTTGCCCTTTAAGTAATTTTTTGAAGAAACAAAGTTGAAATTTTGTTTTTAATGTTATTTTTATTTAGCACCGCGTCTTACTACCCGTTCGGTTTATACGCTTAAGTACTAATTACACTAATGGATTATGAATTGGGAAGGTTGAATTAAAGGAAGTGAACCCGCATTTGCGTGGAGGGAGAGTGGAAAACCATTTAGGAAAACCACCCCAGTTCACCCGACCGAGATTCGAACCTCGATCTCCCCGTCCTCAGCATTCGGGCTCAACACGACAAGCGCGTTAGCCAACTACGCCACAGAGGCGGGTTTTTAATGTTAATCAGTTCCTAGATAAAAATTTTAATCAAAATTGTTACAGTCTATTTCGAGAATTATTGTTTTTTCTTTTCTCACTTTAGTAAACTTCTCTTAATTTAAGGGTTGGATTTTTAATTCCAAAATAACCTCGGGGGGGCTTATTAACCCTTGTTTTAGCCCATGGTATCCGCTCTTGTCAAGATAAAGATACAGAGCATATACACAGACGGCATCGCGAACACCATTTTTTCGGGTTCGGGGAGTCTTGAAACGCCAATATCCATCAAAATCTCGAATTATAGTTGTTTGATGATCACAATACTCCCTCTCTCTCCGAGGGGTCACGAGAAACTAAACGTGACTAGCCATATTTGTTTGTGTTCAGCGCGTTTACTACCCGGTTGGGCTCTCCGGAAATTTACACAAATGGGATAAGGATGAATAAGGTAAAATTTAAAGAAAATGTATGCAAATTCACTTGTATGAAGAATGGAAACATAAATATGATAACTTTCCCTCAATACACCCGGGCTGGGATTCGGACCCCGGTCTCTATAGCGAAGTGACACGTAAGACCATTAGGCCAGTGATGAGGGTACTGATCATATCTGTTAATAATAAAAAAAAATTAAAAACAAACAAATAAAATACCGAGAATCTAGTTTCAAAATACTGTAACTGTATCTATTCCCGGTAATATTTTATTCCATCAAAGAGTTATTTACGCCACTTATAAATAGTATAGTAATGTACTAATGTAATAATGTACTTGTCTGTTTATAAAATCAGTTACAAATCGATTTGAAAATGATGCTCCTCCTCTAACGTTCAGCCTTAATCCACCACATTTTCCCTTCCATGAAAAATAAATACAAGTATGTTAATACAAATGATTAATGTTTGGTTTCAACTTATCCAACGTATTGATACGACATTTGGAAGACAAGTCTCTATGAGAACTTGACGTACGAAACAAAAATAACCTAAGAACAGCAAACATTGAGAGGATTTTCAATGACCCACTAGTTTTTATTTTTTATTTTTTTACCGTCTTGTAATTTTATTATATTAGTTATAATTTTGGAATTTTTCTTTTTTATATATATTTGTGGGGTGTTAGTAATGGCCGCCTTAGCAGGATGTTCGTTTTGGTTGCGGTTACCTGGGGATATTAACTATAAAAGGTGGTTCACTGGTAGCTTACATCTTTGGAAAACGAAAAATATCTGAAATTTAATATCATATTAATCTTTTCATTATTCTATTACGTACCTTATTTTGTAGTCATTTTCTGTCGTGGTTTCTTTTTTCGGGTTATTTTCACTAAATATAAATTTATTCTATGGGATCCATCTTGATTAGTTTAGTAGTTCACGAATCTGCCACACGAGCGTGTTGCTAGGAGAGCGCTACTGCCGCGCGATGGTAGAGTGAGAAAGAAGATTAATCTTATTTGTTTATTATTGTTTTTTTTTCTGGTGGGTAGTTTTTGACGTGGAGGAAGGCCAGAAAAGTTTTTTGTAATTGTTTTAGGGATCAGAGTTTTGTTGTTAATTTTAAGGGTTTTCACAATTTTGTATTAGTTCATAAAAGGGTTATATTGGAAGTTAAGATTTTTGAAGGAATCTTGCCGCCAATTTCGGGCAACATTGGGGTAGTTCTCGAAAGATGCGTTGCAAAGTGACCTAGGAGGGAGGGTTCCTGTAAAAATAACGGTAGTGTGGTGAAAGCGTTGGATACGGGTAAGGGTTCCGTGGCGGAGTTCCCGGAAATGTTTGATTATAGAAAGAAGAATTTCTATTACTAGTTGATTGACCTAAATAAATAAAACTAACATGGATGATTGTGGATCAGTTTTTCCAGAGGTATAATTCTATCCAGCATAGTACTGTGGGGCAACGCGGGACGCTGGTATATGGTAGGCTTGTTCCATCTCTAGGGAGAACAAAGCGTGCAAGATATATTTTTTAATTACATCTAAGTTTCCAAATCTTCACTTCTTTCTCTTTTATTGGGCGATTTCAAGAAACCCATGTATAAAGAACTAAACTATCTAAACTATTCTCGACCTTTTAAGGGTATGGGTAGTACCGGAACTTGATACCTCTCATCTCGCCGTTGCGGGAAATCGAGTCATCGTGGGATTCAAATTATTATTTTAATTAGTAATACCCTTTTTATCACTTTTTTGATCCAATAACCATATTTCTAATAACCTGTATTTTAAAGGAAAGTAGTATTGTACATAATTTTGTAAGTTGTCTGGTCGACCCGATTGGTAGGGAACTTGTTTTGAAATTACTGGAGAACTAAACACAGTAGATACATATTTTTATTATATTTTATTTCAAGTACATTATTTTTTGGTCGTTATTTAAATATTTAAAAATCACCATCATCATGTTTTTTGTTTGTTTTGCAAGTGCCTGTACAATACTAGTACACTATAAGTAGACCTATTTTTTTCTATTATAGTTAAAGCTCTGTTCAATTCTGGGAGGGGGTTGTATGTTTTTCTCGTGCTTACCGCTCAGCCCTAGCCGAGATGTGTATAGGTGTATGATGAACTGGAACAGTTTCTTTTCACGGGTTAGGGTGTTTATTCGGTTAGTACATGATAACTATGGTGTAGCCAAACATTCCTCCACATACTACCCAACAGAAGTTTCCCCGAACCTCTATGTGTTTATATTTGTTTCTCTCATTAATATATATATTGTTCAAACAAAGTCCTGATGTATATAGAGTGTTGTAGCTCACGTAACACGACGTGTTGTCAAAACACCTCTCACTACATCACTAAGAACGACTAGACCCCGAATTTGTGTTATTCTTGGTCCCCTAACACCAAGTAGCCATCCTCTCTCTCTCACCACACTGACACAATGGATGCAGGTGTATTCCCTTTGGAAAGGGCCTCTCATCTGATTGTTCTTCAAGGCCAACCACAAGAAGTTGGCGTGGAAACACCGTTCACAATTCTCGCATACATTTTGAATGGTTGAGAGCCGTAATTTTGATCCCTTTTCTTCTATAAAGCTAAGAAAATGATGAAAATACACTTTTCAGTGGCCGCATAGCTCAAGTCGCTATCCTCGCAGAAGACTAAACTACCAGTGACAGGAAACTCGAGGTTCAAATCTCGGTCAAGTGTAATAAGGGTGGTTTTCCAAAAATTGTTTTCCATTCTCCCCCCACGCAAATTTGGGTACACTCCCTCTAAATATAACCTTCCTAATCCCTAAAACCATAAGCGTAATTAGTACAAAAGTGTATAACCCGGACGGGTAGTAAGATGGAGGGGTGGGGGGAAGATAGACACATACTGCCACGAACATGACCACGGTACATACCGCAGTAACGAGCCGGGGAGGGGGGGGGGCTGTAAGGGATGAAAACAGAAGAGAAGCGGTGGCCAATCAAATCACTCCTGATGGAGGGTATTGGATTCCGAGAGCCGCTTTTCCTAATCAATGTCATTTGCATGCCTGCGAACGGTTTGCCGATATAACCTCCTCCCTCTCGCTCGACCTGGCGAAAGATGGTTTTTTACAGAGGGTCACGCCAATTAGCCTCCACAGAGAATACAATTACTTTATTTCACGTTTTTATTCAAATATTATTCCAGTGTGGTCCAAGAGGATTTGGCTTATATTCAGTCCTTATGGCCTGTTTTAAGTGTATATTTATTGCTATTTGAAATACACGGAGTCGCGGGAGACATTTTTCAGTTTGATGACAGTCCGTGAGAGGTAACTTAAAAGTTTGTGCTTTTAAGTCCTGCCTTTACCGGGGCCTTTCGGCTTCTGACACATTTTTAATTAGTTAAAAAATAACTAGTCAAAATCTTAGAATTCCTGCTTTTATATGCGCACGTTCATACATAGGGACTACTAATTTTTCAAAATGTCAGCCCTCTGCGTGCGGTAGATATCACGCAATGACAAATAAAATCTTCACATTATTAATAGATAATATGATATGAAGAACAGTTCCGTGACTCACAAAACAATCAAACAATACTAAATTATCTTAGAATGCTATGTTGTGACTTGGGATAGCAATTTTACCTAATATAATCATGTATTTATCATTTGATACATGGCAAGGAACTATTGAAAGCTACAATATATCGATCAAATTATATCGATATTTAGTTATTTTAAATTAATCGAATTTCATTGGTCTGGGCAAACTTTAACGATGGTATAAAGATGGAGGCTACTAATAAGGCTATTCTTTGCCAATTTTCACGTGATAATGTTTTATAGCTTTTTAAAATAGTAGACATAGAAAAGGAAAATATCTTAGTTAATGAAAATAGAATCAAAATGGGTTGGTTTTTTAATTCACAAGTCCTAAAGCGTATTCAATATATGAAATTATCAATAAGTTAATCAATATTTCGAGACAAACACATCAATATAAATTTATCAATTTGTTTATAACATATCAATTCATTTTCCATCGATATTTCGTCGGTCATTCCTAGATGTGGCCCTGTTAAAAAATTATTATTTGTTTGAGAAAAGATGTATCTTTGCTAACCTTTTACTGTTATCTTGAGACTGAGATATTTCACGTGGAATATCCTTTAAAATGAACTACTTTCTCCTCATGAATTGTTTGAGAAATGGAAATCTTAAAATGTAAGGTTTTTAAGCCTAAGGACCAATGGAAGTCTGCAGCTCTAATTAATAATCCCAGGCACACATATTATAAAGTGGAGCTAAGAACTGTCATCAGAAAAGATAACAAATGTCCTTGATTTCTAAAATTCTCAATATAAAACCACATCAGTGATAGCAGGGTATAAGACGTAATTCTCATTATAGCCTGGAAATAATGGTGACTAGAAAATTAGGGTTTGCATCCCAAGCAAGTGTAATGAGTATTTTTCCTAAATTATTTTCTATTCTCATTCTACGCAAATTCAAGTACATACCCTCTAACTTTCTTACTTACTCATCTCTTAAGGCCATATGTACAGAATTTTTTTTTTTCGTCATTCGAAAGAGTTTTATTCTATGAAATATTAAACATCAAAAATTTATTTTTAACTATTTTTATTCAAGAGCTATGAGGGTAAGAAACTTCAATTTTTACGTTTTCCAAATCAAGTTTTAGGCTAAACTTTTTGAAATAAAATTTTGAAAATTAAAATTTAGTATCTTTAATACTATACCTATTTGATAAAGCTGGGATTTTACCGTAGTTATTAGCATACTCTATATAAATATACTCAAAGTTCCCTTAAAATCAACACAATTCAACAATTGTTTATTAATACTAATTCATCTATAAATATATATATTAGTATTCATGCGATGTGTTGATGTGTATACTTAAGATTAAAAATATATTCAGATTTAAATATGCAAAGTTTTACTGAATAACTTGATTTGCGTATGACATAAAAATATGCACTGAAATTCCAAGTTCGCTGACGGGATCAAAACTTTGTAGGGAAGTGTAGCTTAGTCGACAAGAACGGTTGATAGCCCGCCTCCACAGCAGTTACACCAGCTGTATTATCACAAACACACAAGTAATCTGCAGTCCTTGCGAGATTCGAGATTTCTGTTTGAACGATCATTCACAAGTTGTCTCTTAAAATAGTTAGACTCATATTAATAATAATATTTAGAAACGCGTCTTACTAACCGTTCGGGTAGAATCATATTGTAGTGATATTAATATTTATACCACTATCAGGGTTGTTTCATTATTAAAACATGTTGTAGTAATTTTTAGATTTGTGTTTTATTTGTGATCTCTGTGAACCGTAAACACACTATATATATATATATAATTATTAAAATAATAAACAATGGTTCCTTCCATCACAACCTGGAAAACGTCAAGCTTTGAAACCAAGTACAGGCATAATATAATGTATTATATAGGCAGATAGGCTTTATGTTTGTTTTATATGTTAGGGGTTTCCAGAATCAGTAACATAGAATATACGATCTAGTAAACAATAAATGGCTGTAAGCGATCGCCCAAGGTTTCGACACATTTCATATCAAGAATGATGAAATAAATATTTAACATTTAAAAACACTTTTTACAGCCATTGTATAAAAAATCTTTTTCATGAAAAAATTTCAATTTAGGCAGTTTATAGTGTTTAAACTAGTTCAAATAGCTAAGAAATCAAGTCATTATTAATGCAGAAAAAGGCATTATTTTATATAGTTTAAATTGGCAAAACTTATTACTCTGAATACATTAATATGCATATGGAAAAAATAATTTCACAATCTTCAATTTAGTGAACACTGCAATTATTATTTTCAATTAAATTATTTATGTTTTTATTAGAGGTAGAATATTTATACTGTCAGTCAGACTTAGATCTTGGTTCATATGGGATTATCTGCATGATAAATTTGATTGATTAATTACATTTTATAACATTAAAATTTTGTGATTATTTACATTTTAAATCATATGGGTGATTTTCCTCAAATAAGTTAGGCCTAGGTTATAGGTAAATATAATGTGGGCATAAATGGTGATTATTAAAGCATTAATATATATATATATATATATATATATATATATATATATATATATATATATATATATTTTATGCACTTTATCTTAAGAAGCAAACCCAAAAAGTCAAGTGGTTACAATTAAATTGATTATATGGTTCAAATATTTGATAATTTTAGGAATACGGAAAGTTTCTACAGTTAAATAGAATTATTGAATTCTAAGACATATACAACATCCAGAAGAAGGCCGAGAAGTGTTCAAATAATAAATACTACGCCCCTATCAGAAATCGATCCCGAAGCTCTTTGCACTGTAGACCATCCCGCTAGCGACTGAGTTAACATGTCGGGCTATAATACTATAATTATATCACATTTATAGCCTGTATTTTCTTACGTTCTCTCCCACAACTGTCAAACTGTTAATTGAGTGGCCTATTATTATTATTATTATTATTATTATTGTTAGCAGCACCGCGTCTTACTACCCATTCGGGTTATACGCACTTACGCTAATGTGTAATGGTAGGGTGATTGTGAGATGAAAATGAAGGACCTACAGTTTAACGTGGAATCCGAACCACGGTGGAGACCTGGCATTCCCCACATTCACAAGATGTCTTGTCAGAGGTGAAGGAAGGGTTTGGTAATCAGATAAATTTGTGCCGGGACCGAGGATTGAACCCCGGCCGCCAGCACTGAAGTCTGACACCTTACCCCTAGACCACCAGGTCACCGAGTGGCCTCTTGAAAATATGCTTGATAAGAAATAGATTATTTATCGCCTTAAAAATTGTGTGAATGCAAGAATCTACGTTTAAGCTTGCAATTTTTCCAGCATTTTATATGACTTAAATTTTGAAATTCTATTGGAATATTTAGAATTTCTCTGTTAATTCCACCTATAAGGGTATAATTAGGTCAAGTTAAACGTTGTAGCTCCTATATAAGTAGTCTATAATGATGATGTGCCAATTAGTGAGATATCCTGTTGGGGACCTAAACAATATAGGAAGGTATAGTGTTAATTATTTATGCATTTTTAACTCACTTAGAGAGTAATTTTAGAACCAAGTATGATAGTATAGTAGTAATTGATGTTTGCATTTGCAAGAGTGTGAGCACTTTGAATTTACCTCAAATGAAAAACCGCTATTTACTATTGTAACGACAGTCTTTCTACAGATTTTTTTATTATTTTTTTGCAAATAAATAATGTAATAAAATAATTATTTCATTCACTAAGGAATGTATTTTATTACATATGACTCATAAAAAATTATGTGTGAGAGAGAGAACGATTTTTAATTGGATTAATTTAATCAAAATAACTGAAACATTCTTATCCAAATAAGATGTAATAATAATAATAATAATAATAATATTTAGCACCACGTCTTACTACCCCTTCGGGTTATACGCTTTAAGTACTAATTACGCAAATGGATTAGGAATTGGGAAGGTTCACCCGACTGAGATTTGAACCTCGATCTCCCCGTCATCAGCAGTCGAGCTCAACACAAGCGCGTTAGACAAACTACGCCACCGAGGCGGGTAAATAAGATGTAACTTATATATAATCGCTCTCCAATGTTTTTAGACCCTTTGAATTATTTAGTGATTAGGTTTTGAGGTTTGAGTTATTCTAGGGTGCAAGGAGAAGGAAACACAATTTTATATTAAATGCACCCTATTTACTTGGATAGTGGATTGCAAAACTATAGAAGAGAACACATGTGGAAAGCCACCTAAAAATTTGTAAAAATTATATATATATTTTATTTGTCTAGGTAAATTATTAATAAACCCACCTTTTTATTGTAAACTCTAGTTTATTGCTGCAAGTTCCTAGTAATTTTTTGAATACATATTTTCTACCTGATTCACCAACCGATTCAAGTCCTTATCGAAGTTTGGCTTTATATAATATATGCTCACTTTGAAATAATATATTATTATATGTCATATGACTTGCACAAATGAACAACGTAATCATCAGTTTTGTTAAATTTTCTCTCTCTGGTGTGTGTGTGTGTGTGTGTATATATATATATATATATATATATATATATATATATATATATATAAAATTACAGCTTATATTGTTGTATAAAACATATTTATCTTTATAATACGCTTTATCTCTAATGAAAAATCATTATTGGCCTGGTTTTTATTAGAATAAATAATATACATTTCAAAATGATAATTTAGGCCCTAATACCGATTCAAAATTCCAAAGCTCTGAAGAAGGTGATAGTTGTGAGATTAGTTCAATATAAAATTAAGAATTTTGAGCTGTATAGGAAAGTGACGATGACATACCTAGATTATTGATGAGAACGATACCTCCGTCAAAAATAATATAACAGGAATCATGGATAGATATTTAATATTTTCTTAAATAATCCCACAATTTGTACCATGGGTAGGTACCAACTGTAAAAAAAAAAACACGTCCGTGAAGTTGCCCTCTCCCCCAATTTAAAAATTCAAGTTTTTTTTATTGCAATCGTTTCTTTTTCGCTTGTTGCAGATTGTTCCACAAATATTTTCGTTTGTTCTGTTTAGATAGGCCCACAAATGATATGTCTACATTGGTGGGGCCAACTTCACGGTAACACCCCCCCGGTCCCTCCCCCCCCTCCCGCCCCCCTCCACACACACTTTGAAAAAATCACATTTTTATGTTTTCCGATCGTTTGTTTCCGGATTATACCGCAAAAAGGCTCGTTTGTTCTGCATTTGTTCTTGCACAAATGGGACATGAATTTGTGACACTTTGCTTACTCGTGAGGGGCCAACTTTACGGTAGCCCCTCCACTTTGAAAAAATTCATGTATTTACTATTGCATTCGCTTGTTTCGGATTGTCCAGCAAAAATTTCGTTTGTCCGTTTTGATAGGCCCACAAATGGTATGTTTACATTGGTAGTGCCAACTTTACGATATCTTCCCCTCACTTTTGAGAAATGAAATTTTTATGGTTGCGATCATTTATTTCGGATTGTTAAAAAAAAATTATTTACCTTTTGATACGTCCCCAAAATTAGCTATACTTTACATTTGACATTCATGAATTCACCCTTCTCCTCTTTAAAAACATTTTTTTTATGATTACAATACTGTTTCCTTCGTTAGTTCCGGATTGTTCCGTAAAAAAAAACTGTTTTTCCGTTTTGATATGCTCACAAATGATATGTTTACTTTGTATCTCCACGAAGCTGCCTCACCATCTTTTCCCCCTAAAAACCTTTTAAAAATAAATTTTATGATTGCAATTTTTGTTCTTCGTTTGTTCCGGATTGTTCAGGAAAAAATAGTTTGATATGTCTTTATACGCCCATAAATTGTATGTTTACATTGCACTTCAATGAAGTTGACTCCCTTCCCCCATCTTTTAAAAATCCATATTTTTATGATTGTAATAATTTGTTCTTCGTTTGTTCCGTAAGGTTCCTACAAAAAACGCACATTTCGTTTTGACAGGACAACACAAGATTTATTTACACTAGGAGCGTAGATTGACGCTCTATGGCAACCATATTCTCCACATGAACACATACAACTTTTAAAAATAGTATTTTATCTTTGCAAACAATAATACGTTCTTGGTTAGTTTTAAATTTCTTTTTGCGAAGATTTCCATTTATTCCTTTTGTAAAGCCTCGATAATTGTTTCTAGTAGTAGCTCTCTCACATTATTTCAAAACTTGAACATTTTTTGTTTAAAGTTTGTTTTTATTTTGTTTGAGTTCCTTAACATGTTTATCTTTATTTCGTTCTAAATTTCTTTTAAAAATGTGTTTATTTCATTTTGATAGTTTTAAAATTACTATATTTTTATCACTATGCTAAGCTCCGTTTCCTCACCTCAACTGGATAACATATAACAAAATTAGTATTTTTTATTTTAAAACTTTATTAGTTTGTTCCAGATTATTGTGCATTATATTTTAGTTTGTTAGTTCTTAGATCTCTTACAAACGCTAAATAAACTAGTGTCACTAGAGATGATGGCCTTTTGTATGTGCGACCTGTATAAGAATGTCCCACCCTCTGTGTCAAAGCATGAAAAATAATGTCTTTGATTCGCTCACTTTGCACAAAAAAGCAATAAAATGGCGGAGCAAGTCAGAAATACAAAAACTTGGTCTTCAACTTATTGCATGCCATAAAACTCATAGTAAAGAAAAGTATTTTTTTAGGACTTACTTCCTCCTAAGCTTCAAAATATTGGTTTCGTCTAATTGGGCTGTTGTGAAATTACCGAAAGATACCCTCCTTCCCTCACCCCCTCAAGAGAGCTCATAGCTAGGTTATCCTAAAGTATTGACATCGCACCCTCCTTTTGTTTGCTACTATTACTGTTATGATGTAGTAAATAGTACCTTTGACCGCAAAGAGACATGATTGGAAGGAAATGTCAATTATTCCAACTCTGACACTTACAAAAAGACTAAGAAACTCCTCGACAGTAAAAATTATTTTTTAAAATCAAAGTTTACTAACAGGACCTAGAATAAATTTCCAAAAAAAGTTATTAAGAATATCTATAGAATAGCCTGAAATTCTAAAAAAATTGCTAAAAATTTGCCAAAAAAAACAAACTAAGAAATTAAACAAAAAATCGAAATGAATGCACATAACTATATCAAACACGTGCCTTTACAAATGGAAAATAAAAAATAGCTATGCAATAAAGTCTTTTAACAGCTAAACTCTTGCATTCTGGTAAATATAATATTGATTTACAAAAATTTAGTTTAAAAAAAATCCCATCCCATCGTTTAATTTCAGCGTCTAATTGTTTATGTAGATTTTACAAACATGACAAACAAATAGGATACATAGTTCATTTTCAACATTATCTTATCATTCTTACAACTATTTGATTAAAAACAATAGGTTTGAGTATTTATAGATTATAAAATATCGATATCATTTAAAAATATACTAATTTAACATAAGTGCCTCGATCTTATTCAAACCAGAATGGGCTACCATGAAGTTGGCCCCTCTTCCCCCAATGTAAACATACTATTTGTGGGTTTTTCAAAACAGAACAAGCAAAAACATGTGTCTAACAATCCGGAACAAGCGAGGAACAAACGATTGCAATCAAAACGCCATGAATTTTCAAAAGTGTGTGGGGGGGAGATGTTTCCATGAAGTTGGCCCCTCATGAGTAAAGAAAGTGTCAAATTTACGTCCTCTTTGTGCAAGAACAAATACACAGCAAACGAAACTTTTTGCGGAACAATTCGGAACAAACAATGAAACAATGAAAATGTCAATTTTCCAAATTTATGGGGGGGGGGGGGGGAGGTCTACCGTAAAGATTCCCCCCAATATAATAAGCATATCATTTTTGGGTTTATCAAAATGGAACAAACGAAAATCTTCACGGAACAATCCAGAACAAAGATTGTAATCATAAAATCTTGACCTTTTCATAATGATAGACCAACTACGGACGTAAATGACGGATATCCAGCCAGAAATGTAACCGAAGAATGAATGGATTGCTCTTTTTGCAAGCTAATCAACACTTCCCGGCCCTTGCTACTCGGATACTTCATCACTGACCAGCCTACGAAATTATCAAACACTAAGTTCAAACAGTTGACCCAAGGAGTATCAGCTTACGTCTGTGCTTCTGTGCCGACACAACAAGGCTGCTTGACGTACACTACCATGATAAAGCTGAAGTCATGTATCCATGCGAAGCTCTAGAGTTGCTAGTGGTACTAATGCCCTTAACAACTAGTGTAACTGAGTGCGTATTGCTCGGACGGGTAGTAAGATATTAAATTGTCCAGATTTCTGAGCGTACTTTGCCAATATGTTAGAGTCTTTTCAAATAAAATTGATTTTATATTGGCCAATTTTATATCTCGCGTAGTAAAATGGAAGCTCTGCAAGTAATGATTTGTTGGATGAATGATGACTAACACTGTAGGGAAGCTGTCCTTCTACCAGGCAACATCATGGCACTAAGCTCTGGATGAGAAGTTGCCCCCCTCTGCCATGTTGTAGCATTAGCTACAAGTGAAAAGAAAACAAGTCAGCCAAACGTCTACTTACCCCTTTCAACTGGCTCCACTGCACACTAACCAGAGAGAGAGAGAGAGAGACAACACACCCGATCACAACATCACACCACGACCAACTAAATGGCTCCGCCCAAGAATCAAAGCCGCGAGCTCAAGAAAAGCCAAAGAACTTAAGAAGAAAAAAGATGACTCTACAACCCAGTGTCCATACGTTCAAATATCTTCGAGAAATGAGTGGAAGCCTCGAGTCACACGTAGATCCTTCCCTGGTTTGATTGTCTTTGGTTACCCCCCCCCCCCACCCCCCTTGCTATCCCTATATTCTGTGTTTTGGAGTTGTGCAAATCATATAAAAGACTGGCAGAAAAATATGATAATTATTCTTGGACATTGCTCTGGTTGAATAGGACGAAACTGAGGCTTCGATTTATTTATTATGAAATGTAAGTATAAATTCTGTTTCGGCTTTAATATTTATCCAGATGTAACTTCTTCAAAATTCCATTTTTTTTTACGGCAATACTATTTCGGGTTGAATCTCAAACATGTTTAAATTTTGATCAAACTAAATGAAAGATATTTTAGTTAGTTTTTTTTATTGCATTTTAAATAAAAAAATAACATATTATGATATAAGTTATGATACTGAATTTCTGGATAGCGCTAGTGAAGCGATAGATGGACAAACGTTAGATAATTATTTTTGTTAAGTATTTTTCTTTGTCCAGGCTAATGTTAGGTGTCATATTATATGTTGTTGATATTATCTCTATTTTAATTTATAGTATGACAGGCTAGTTTAACGTAAATTGTTCTTATATTATAAATTTAAGATCAATATTCCGGATAATTGTATTAATTATTACGAGTTAACAAAATGAACGTAAAAATTATTTGGAGAATAATTATCTCGAGAAACTTTTGAGTTATTATGTATGAGAATCTTAAGTGATAAATAGCAAATTATTTTATGATTTCATGTGATATACATAAAGTATTGTTAATGTCAAATTAATGGATTTAAATATTTTTTTACCCTTTTGTTAGGTTACAATGGGTGTAGAATTATTATATATTAATCATTGCTTTTAGGCTTATTATATATAAGAGTATTTATCTATTGAATTCATATATATATATATATATATATATATATATAAACAATTTAATGGATTTCTCAACTTTATTTAATATTTTAGCTATAGGATTAACCCTTAGGTTTTATAACCTATCATGCTTTAATTAATTTGTTTTCTGGGTAACACTGAATATTATTTAAATGTTCTGAGGCTGGCCTGGGATTTTTCCGCAACTGTATTGGGCTGCGTGCCCTTGGGTACTCTTGATGTACTCAAATGTTTATTATTACTCAAGCTGCTCACTCCTATTGCCCTGTTCTTATTTTATTGTATACTTTGGACCCTCTTTGATAGGTTGCGTCTAAAATAATGATTCAAAGTAATCATTTCGTATCCCGATGTAACAGGGAACCCTCAAGCTATTGATTGTATACCCCTGCCACCCCCACCCGTTCCTTTATTCACCAATGCCAACAGTTCTGTCCTTGTTTCTGTTTTTATCTCTATTCTCTGTTCTATTTGTCAGTTTCGCGGAGCCCCATTAAAGAGCTAGGATGCAGGTTGATGGTGTAATTGTGTGCTCTCAAGATAGAACCAGTCTCTCTGAAGTGTTTTAACCCCAGCAAAGCTCTCCATTCGCCCAGTTTGCACGAGAGTATACATCGGTGAATAAATTCACTCAACGTCAGCCTCTTCTATTACAGCTTACCGATGACGAGGAGGTCGGGGTTTGGATTCAGGCCGTGTGTACTGAGATTTGTTTTTCCATAACTATTTTCATAATCTCCCTTCACGAAAATGTGGGTATATTTGCTCTAAATTCTACCCCATCAAAGTAGTTAATTGCATATAGCTCAGACAAGGTGGATTGTACTTTCCACAGAGAGTGAAATGTTTATATCAATATTAGGTTTCTATGTTAGGTGTTTTGTTCTAGGTTAACTATGTTGTCTGTTTGGCCTAGCTAGGTGGTATAAGGCCTTAGGGTACGGCCAGACTGAGCGCGCGAGCGACTAAAATATAAAATAGAACACATTGGTTGTAATGGGGGGTGGCCACACTGGAGCGAGCGAGCGACTGAGCGGGCGCGCTTGAAAGATAGAACTGGTTCTATTTTTCAAGCGCGCGCGCTCGACCCGGTACAGTCTAGTTTACAGGCGCTAGGCAATATTATTGTATGTTGGTTCATTGAGTGCTGGGGAAACTTCTCATTTTGACATGATATTTGACTTTTTTCTATCAGTGATAGGTTTAACACACTTGCTATTAATGGCCTAATTTAATTGGTAAGACCATAAATAATATAATGTATATATGTAAACCCGATATGTTAAAATACTTCAATATTATAATCAAAGTAGGCCTTTACAAATAAGAATCACCATTAGTTTGGAGAGAGTATGAAAAAACCACAACAATAAATAAGTTTTAAAAATCACCTTCAGTTCACACAATATTTAGAATTTTCGAGGAGCAGAGATGTACCAAGTGTCTTTGACAGAGACATCTTCTCTAATGAACCAACTCGCCTCGGTGGCGTAGTTGTCTAAAGCGCTAGTCGTGTTGAGCTCGACTGCTGAGGACGGGGAGATCGAGGTTCGAATCTCGGTCGGGTGAACTGGAGGTGGTTTTTCTTAAATGGTTTTCCACTCTCCCTCCACGCAAATGCGGGTTCACTTTCTCTAATTCAACCTTCCCAATTCCTAGTCTATTAGCGTAATTAGTACTTAAAGCGTATAACCCGAACGGGTAGTAAGACGCGGTGCTAATATTATATATTATATCTAATGAACTAGGGTCTGCTAATTACGCGCTCGCTCGCTCAGTCTGGCCCTTACAGGCTCGGGATGTTTTCTAACTATAAGTGTTTCAAATATTAACATGATCCTCAACACTACCCAAGTATTAACCTCCAGTTGAACTATCCCATCCTGGGAAACTGTATGAGGATGGTGAATTCAAACAAGCTGCCCTCATGTCCAGACTATGTGTTGCCTAAGCCCAACCTTCCTTTTCTCCCCTTCAAAAGCTTAACTATGTGGACTTATGCCTTTCCCAAACTTTATCTGACTAATTTGTATTCCTCGCTTGAGCAGAACTCTATATTTGTATTGTAGCTGAGTGTACAAAGCCGGCCAACCCTCACCCAGAGTAAATAACGCAGGGCTGCCACCTTCAACAACCCAACATGGCCCCTCTCGGGCAACCCCCTCCACCCCCTCACCACATCTCTAGGAACACACCGCTTTTCCATTCCGCGCCACGTCATTGTTTACACGAGAGAGATCTAGTGGCGGAGTGACGAGTAGTTGAGAAACAAAGGAGCATCTCACTCCTTTCTTTTGATGGTGCCCAAATGTTTCACAATGGTAAGGGATCCCCGACCCTTCGAGCTGTTTCTCCAAACCCCACCTCTCAAAAAAACTGCTGGCTATGAGGCCAAGGTGTTTCTTGTTAAAGTTTCTGACTCCCTCTACAAGCTTGTAACTTTGTATTTAATTACATTTCCAGCTATCATCCCCCCTCTCCCCACCCACCACCACCCCCAACGAATTAAAAGCGTTGAGTCGAACAGTTCTATTGTGTGGAGGAGTTTCACTAGTGTTCTACTCTGGTGGTCGGAGGAAGGAACTAA
Organism: Timema cristinae; assembly: GCA_039000515.1. Taxonomy (NCBI): domain Eukaryota; kingdom Metazoa; phylum Arthropoda; class Insecta; order Phasmatodea; family Timematidae; genus Timema; species Timema cristinae. The sequence goes on from JBCFYV010011164.1 coordinate 54,763,811, forward strand.
CAGGAATGTCAGAATACTGTTATTATAATTGCATTCTCTGATAATCAGTTCTCGTTGTTTTAATGAAAGAATGTTGAATTGATGTTAAGTTACTAAACGTGTGTCTGGATTGAGCTATAGTTTCTGTTATATTATTACGAGTTCTGTTTAAAATAGAAAATACTGCCGTGATTTATAAATCTGTGTGATGTCTGATACAGCACGTGGTTTCACGGGTCCAGGGGACAAGTAGACGTGCTTGCAGTACGTTCTATTTTTTTATTTGTAGCCATCAATTCCCCCACAACGAGGGGGCGAGGTCCCCTGGTAATGTGCGGTATATCATTTACCAGACAGATCTGGGGGTATCACAAACAATGACTCACTGTATTATTTAGTTTGTTGGCTTTCTACATTGTCATTGGTTGGGGAAATGTGCAGGTTCACTGAAGGACATCATAAATATGCTATAAATATACATTTCAGAATAAAATAGCAGAGGTCGTGCTTCGTCCTGGTGAGGTCTAGTTACAGACCATGATTATCCAGGGGGGGGGGGAAGAGGGGAGTAGGATTAACCAGGAGTAGTTTAATACTTAATGTGAGAATACGTTTAATAAAACAATTTCCATTTTATAGATATTTAAGTGTAATAGATAGCAAATGTTTAGTTATAAAACTAGAATCACTATTATAACTAGAAATGGGACTATTGGGTTTGTTTTTTTACCAAATTTTTTGAATTAAATTAACATTTTCCCAAACATTTCTAAGCATTCAATTTTTCAACTCACTCATAATAAATAACACATTATCTCAAGAGGTGCTAAAAAGGTAAGCGTCCACACGTCCACATCACACGAATCACACGCATTGCATGAATCCAACAAATCACACGCATTGGATTTTTGAATTCTTTACATGATTTTTAATGAGACTGCCTCCATTGGTCCGCAGAGTATGCATCGGATATCGACAATGCCAATGGAATTCCGTGAGGCAGATTCCAATCCTATGCGTACGATGAGTGCAGTACGTGAGATGCGTGCGATGCGTGCAATGCGTGCGACGCGTGCAATGCGTGCAATGCGTGCGATGCGTGCGACGCGTGCAATGCGTGCAACGCGTGCAATGCGTGCAATGCAGCCCACTCTCCGAAATCAGCACCATTCGTATTGATTCTCACAGCGACGTTCTTGCACACGGCCCCAGGACACTGGTGGTTAGTGTCTGTCTGTATGCTCCGAACGAAGTCAGAACACTAAACACATCCGATTCGTGCGATGCTCCTCTTTGGGCCTAAGCTCATAGGGTTCCCTGAAGAGCCCATGTTTGAATCTCGTCTGGGGATACTAAATTTGCAATAGTGTATTGTTCTCCAATAAAATCAGTAGTTCCAAGGCACCAGTGACGTTCTTTTGTTAATCAGACGAGAATAAGACAACAGACACAGAAAGAGGAGCAAATCTAAAGTTTTTCTGCAACCGTTCATATAATCTTATCACAAAAAGACAGGTTTTTGACGTGAATACGTGTTTAAATTTGCTACCATACGGGGGCAATCCAAAAAACCTAATGATAACCAAATCGGGGGATACAGTTTGGCGTTGTAGTTTCGAATCTATCCTCTACATCCAAAATTAAGTTATACCACTGGATAGCTAAAGGATCAAAGAATGCATTACAATATGTAAGAACAGTGACGCATCACGCGCGGTGGAGGGGGAAGCGCCGCCATTTTGAAGTTATTTTGCTGCTTATCGAGATTTGCAATTAGTATAACTTTTGACTCGGAGAAGCTACGATGTTCGTTTGAGTCTTAATCTCGATATATCTTGTAAACCATTTGTGTCATACTTTTCGTATCACAGACCTATAATTAATAAAGTTAGATTGTAACACAATAATTATTTGTTTCCTTGATTTTATCATAAATACATAAATAAAAATATTTTATTTAAAAAATATATATAACCCGTTATATAAACGTATTCACGTACAACACACGGCCGTGTCCATGACACAGCCACACCCCATTTTTTTCATCACCCCCTCCCCCATCTCCGGTTTCATGGCCTTACCCTTTACTTCTCTCTCACACCTCAGACCGATCCTACTCACCAAAACAACCTAAAGCAACACCGTCTGTTCCCCATTGGAGTGGTACAAAGACGAGAGAACTAGTGGACACTCACATAAACCTGTCTTTACGAGAAGGAGGGAGGAAAGAGAGATGATAAAAACTAAGCACGGAACGAAACGAGGGGAAGGAAATGGGGGAAAACTGAATGCAGATGCTATGAGACGGGTGAACTGGGGCGTTAAGGGAGAGGAAAAATACTAGATTTTATTTTACATCTATTGATGCGGAGAGAGTGATATATTGCAGTAAATATCGCGTTACACTACTGTTATCAGAGGTTCCCTTATTCCGCTCATTGGAAGGCTATAACGGGGTTTGGTCCTTTGGTTGAAGGACTTGATGAACAATTCAGAAGAAATGGACCAATTGAGTGTTTGAATCAAAATTGATTCAGTGAAGAATCGAATATTGACCCTTTCTATAGCATTTAAACAAAAAACACTGAGGGGAAATTTTATGATATCATACATCAACTTTTGTATAAATAATATTGCATAATATAAATAATATTTTATATGTATTTGAACTGCGTCTCACTAACCATTCAGATTGTAGGCAATACGGTAATGTTGCAAGTACGAAAAGGTATAATTTTAAATAAAATGTACCGGAATTTGCATTGAAGGAGAGAAGGGTTAAAAAAATGTGGTGTGGCTGTGTCATGGACACGGCCGTGTGTTGTACGTGAATACGTTATGTATTTGACGACAGCTGACGATTAAAACTTAAACGAACATCGTAGCTTCTCCGAGTCAAAAGTTATACTAATTGCAAATCTCGATAAGCAGCAAAATAACTTCAAAATGGTGGCGCTTCCTCCTCCACCGCGCGCGATGCGTCACTGTTCTCGCGTATCGTAATGCATTATTTAATCCTTTAGCTATCCAGTGGTATAATTTAATTTGGATGTAGAGGATAGATTCGAAACTACAACGCCAAACTGTATCCCCCGATTTGTTATCATTAGGTTTTTTGGATTGCCCCCGTATGGTAGCAAATTTAAAGACGTATTCACGTCAAAACCTCAGTACACCCGATTTGGATCCAAAACCCGACCTCCAGTGGGTTAGTGTGAATACGTTTCAATCTAGAGGAAGTGTACCCGCGTTCGCGTGGAGAGAGAGTGGGAAAATATCTAGTAAATATCACCCGATCATGATTGAGCCACGATCTCCCAGTCATCAACCGACTAGTATATTGCAAGAGTGACGCCTTAGACCATGTGGCCACCAAAGTAGGATATTACCAATCCTCGTGTCTAAAAATAACTGAACGATTAAAATAACATGACTTACCAAATCTTTAAATATTACGTAAGCTAGAGAGGTGGGAGGGAGCTTACCAAAATTCTTCCTATCACCCACGTGAGGGAGGGAGGGAGGATATAAAATTATGTAAAAAATCCTTACGTAATTTAAGGATGGCCCCCTTGCAATAAAAACTATGGTCCATAGAAACAAGGCCTAGCAGCCGGGTAATGTTATTGAGCAGAGTAGAAACGAACTCAGGTCATTGCTTTATAAATCACCTTTTTACTTGAACGATTTTTTTTAAATAAATATCTGGGGAGGGTAGTGATAAATAATACTGTATACTAATTTATCAGAGAAAAAATTATTTATGGTAAAATCACAGATAGCTCATTTTTGAATATTTTGTCACTAACTATAATAACCTATACGAAGGAGTATGTAGATAACGATTTTGTCGTACCATTTATTTGCGTTTATTAGCAGGCAGGTAAAATAAAAAAATAACTCAAATTTAATGTGCTAAATTTAGCCACTGTGCTTTGATTAATTTTTAAACTTTAAAGCTAATAGGAGATACAATATTTAAACAGCAGTTTCATTTCGAAGATTAGAACAATTTCGACAATAAATATATGTGTTATTTTTATTACTGATATCACCGCGTCATACTACCTGTTCATGTTATACACATATATGATAATCTAATTGGGTAATCATGAGAAAGGAAGCATTTGAGAGGTTATATAGTAGCATTTTTATGCAAGGAGATGGGGAAACACTTTAGGAAAAACAACCCTCCGTAGACCTGACCAGGATTTAAACTCCAAGCGCTCCGCTATCAGCAGGCCAATTTAACGCCTTAGACCACTCGGTCATTGAAGTGGGTGTCTGTTATTTAATACGGTGTTTAGAGTTTTCAAACATTTATAAGATTTACACAATTTTTCCAGAAATAAATGTTTTTGGGAATAATTTTTCATCCTATTGGTAGATTTTAACTTTAGTAATATCTCCATGGTGTCAGCCTGCAAGCAGGCTATACCAATCGAGAGGCTGCAGTATGTTGACAAATATAGTGCCAACATTTTCGGGCTGAGAATGCTATGTTGTCAGCACAATAAGCCCTCCAGCCTTCAATCTCAGTTTTCTAGAATGAAGCGCTACTTATTCAATCAAGTAGTTCCTCATTTGTCCTCACGAGAATGATTTTGGTTCCTTTTCAGACCCACTGCTTCGCAGACAAAATTGCAATGACTGGGGTTCGAACCTGGAGCTTCGGGATCTGAAGCCAGTAAATCTGACCACTATACCACAAAGGTGGTCGGGTATCAACTACTTAATTACTTTGTGGCATAGGGAACACCAAAGTTCATAAACTTTAATGGTTTTAAATATAATTTACTTATCATGTGCTCCATGTCGTAGTCAAGATTGCTAAAGTGCTATGACTGAGCACTGAGAGCGTAAATTAATCAGCTCTAGTAACTTTTCTAGTTCGATTCACTGTAAGGTTGAAATTACTTAGTACTAGCGTGATACGAACTCGGCCATGGCACAAGAGATTTTGAACATACAATAAGTGCGTCATAGAGTGTTAGTAACATTTTCCTTAAGCTAAGAGCTTTTTTTAAAAAAAAAGAACTTGAAACATCAGAATAGTCGCTACATTGTTATATGGAAATATTTTTTGTATCTTAATTTTGATATTATTTCTAGAGTGAATAAAATAGTATTGCTACTCATCCGTTGTACTTAAATTAGTACATACAGATAGCCTAAACGCCATTAATATGCATACCATTAAAAAAACTTATCCTTTACAAAAAGCAGTAAAATAATCAATATTATCTTTGAGTTTCTTTGTGCGCCCTTTCTTCCATCAACCCATGCTTCACAAACTTGTTATTCACAAGGATATAAAATAATATTGTGTAAATACTTTTCCACCTCAATTTTATACAATCAAATGGATCTTGTTGGAAAGCAAAAAAAGTCTCATTTTGTTAATTATATAAAAAGTAATTACCGTGGTTACCTATTGTTCGGAATTCGATACATTTCTTCTGAAACGAGCTCACATACTAAGAGAATGCAACATATTTAAATTAAAAGTAATCACATTTAAAAGCTAATAAAATAAAATTAAAGTGTTCACACTCTGTCTACTTAGAATTTCGTTCATTAAATTTTTGAAACATAACTTTTTCAAAGTCCAATGAGAGTAAAATCCTAGACCGTAAAATATATATAGTAGATAAAAACATACTGAGAACGTCTCCAAATTACATTTAGACCCAAACTATGTTTGATATGAGCAGGAATGATTATTTTTATTAATTATAATAGTGGATTAAAAAGTCAATGTACAGTAGTTTTCATATACTCTGAATATTAATACTTATTATTACAACGTCTAATTATCAATAATGAAAAACCCGTGAAAGAATGTAGAATAAGAGTGAAGAATTTTACATGTTTTACTGCCTCAGGTAAATAAGGTATAATATCTTAAAACTTTGTGTATGGAGAAGCATATGGTTTATTTCTTTGAAATAATGTATCACTAGAGTAATACTCTCATTGAAGTAAGTAGGGACCAACTATATTTATTCACACAGCAGTTAAGACTTTGTGAGTATGTTAGTTACTTATATATTATGATGTTTTTATTTAACTACGCAAATTTTCATAATTGGACATTGGCCCTTATTATCCCAATGCATACGATATTACTGTTTCCTTGACTAAAGGTCACAGAGATTTGTTTCACCCTCCACTGCCACCTGGATTCCGATACAGCAACCAACGCTTGCAAAACGATACTAGCATGTAAATGGGTAATGATCACACTATCTGCACCTATTATCAACTAAGATAACTATTTGTAGAAGAAGGAGTTGTATTTAAAACTATGTATTTTTACTAGAGTGTCAACTTGGGAGTCGTTAAGAGCTCAATATCATCGTGATTATTAAAGCTAACTCAAATTTAAAAATAAGTTTAAAAATAAAAATAAATTATTCATTAAATAAGAGTTAGTAAAAAAACACTTTAGCTTAATTGTACAATAAAAATAAATAAATCGATTAATATTTTTTGTTTTTTGATTTAAAATGCATTTGAATGGAAACATTTTAACGAAAATATTTCAATAACTATTTTTAGCATAGTTTGAAAATTACATAAGAATTATGAAATATGCCCAGATATGTTACTAAAATAAATTTAAAAAAACATATTGAATTATTAAATATTTTTTTAAAACTTTTTTGTTTAGAACCGTTCATTTATGGGTAGGCTCAGCCTTAATGGCCAAATATATAACGGAATAGCTATGATAAGGGTGCTTCAGAAGGGAATCGTAGAAGGGAATGGAAACTCAGTGAGAAATCATGTACAGTTAATAAACCTTCAATGCTCCCAATCTAGATTACAACCCTGACCTCACCAACACCTTCAGCGAACCTGATGCTCTACACCACATGAACACTTGTGCAGGTGATTTGAGTTACTAATTTAGTACTTTTTTTCACACCACGTCATATTACCCATCTGGTCCGTTTGCATATTTAATGTAATCGGGTAGGTATGGGAGACTATAATAGATAGAATATGCACCCACGTTTGCGTTGGGTAACACGCACACGTAGCCATGATTCGAACCCCAACATACACACATTTCACTAGACTAGACGAGACTGATGCCTTTTCCCACGCATCCACCTATATAAGTAATTTAACACTGGTTTATAAACAGGACAAGAAGCTAATTAGATAAGGTTATTTTTGTATTCCCCTGAAAGTGTCCTTATTCTAAATGAATCCCTCTTAATGTCTGTATCGCCTGAAGGACATGTTCTCGATCCAGGTCTGTATCGCCTGAAGGACATGTTCTCGATCCAGGTCTGTATCGCCTGAATGACATGTTCTCGATCCAGGTCTGTATCGCCTGAAGGACATGTTCTCGATCCAGGTCTGTATCGCCTGAATGACATGTTCTCGATCCAGGTCTGTATCGCCTGAATGACATATTCTCGATCCAGGTCTGTATCGCCTGAATGACATATTCTCGATCCAGGTCTGTATCGCCTGAAGGACATGTTCTCGATCCAGGTCTGTATCGCCTGAAGGACATGTTCTCGATCCAGGTCTGTATCGCCTAAATGACATGTTCTCGATCCAGGTCTGTATCGCCTGAATGACATGTTCTCGATCCAGGTCTGTATCGCCTGAAGGACATGTTCTCGATCCAGGTCTGTATCGCCTGAATGACATGTTCTCGATCCAGGTCTGTATCGCCTGAATGACATATTCTCGATCCAGGTCTGTATCGCCTGAAGGACATGTTCTCGATCCAGGTCTGTATCGCCTGAATGACATATTCTCGATCCAGGTCTGTATCGCCTGAAGGACATGTTCTCGATCCAGGTCTGTATCGCCTAAATGACATGTTCTCGATCCAGGTCTGTATCACCTGAAGGACATGTTCTCGATCTATGTCTGTATCGCCTGAATGACATGTTCTCGATCCAGGCTTGTACTGGTTGAGTCTCCAACCATCAGAACAACGGCCCAGCGAAGAATCAAAGGTAATCGGACCTCCCCCCCTTTTTTTCTGTCTTTAGATCCTGACAGAACTGACAAACTGTTTTACTCTCGCAGGACGTCTCGTCAAAGGCACGATAAAGGACCCCAGCCGTCGCTGCGACTTGATTGAAAGTTCGTTCAAACACTTTAAAACACAATACCTACCAAATAGATTAAAGAGCGGTCTGACACTAAACTTGGAGGTTGGAGTATTAATAATTCCCCCCATCCCCCCTTCTTTATCAGTCATATTTTATCTTAAGACGATGTTTGATTAAATTTTGTTCCTTTTCTTCTTCAGAGTTTGCCTTTTAAAAATTAACTGTTTATATTATATTTTAACAAGATTTAAAGATTTGCAAATATTATTGTGGGAATGTCAAAATCCCGTCTTGCTCCTTTAAAAATGAGAGCCGATACCCCTTATTAGAATTTCATATGCTGACGCCGTGAGATAAGTAAGATACTATATGTCACACAGATATGTAATGCCAATTGTATCATATTTAAATACAGGGTATTTTTATATTTAACAAACTGACGCCGTGAGATAAATATGATACTATATGTCACACAGATATGTAATGCCAATTGTATCATATTTAAATACAGGGTATTTTTATATTTAACAAACTGACGCCGTGAGATAAATATGATACTATATGTCACACAGATATGTAATGCCAATTGTATCATATTTAAATACAGGGTATTTTTATATTTAACAAACTGACGCCGTGAGATAAATATGATACTATATGTCACACAGATATGTAATGCCAATTGTATCATATTTAAATACAGGGTATTTTTATATTTAACAAACTGACGCCGTGAGATAAATATGATACTATATGTCACACAGATATGTAATGCCAATTGTATCATATTTAAATACAGGGTATTTTTATATTTAACAAACTGACGCCGTGAGATAAATATGATACTATATGTCACACAGATATGTGATGCCAATTGTATCATATTTAAATACAGGGTACTGTTACATTTAAATGACGCCGTGAGATAAGTATGATACTATTAATTAATTACACAGATGTGTGATGCCGGTTGTATATTTAAATATACATATTTTATAATTGAATTTTTAAGATTGTGAAATGTGAGTTGTGTTGAAATAAAATATAGGATCCACCGTCAAGTTTTATGACATGATGTGCATATGTACATTAAATCCAGGCTTTCAATTAAATTTAATGTAATATGGTTTGCCCCATTATTAGCTTTATATTATATATATATATATATATATATATATATATATATATATATATATATATATCCATTACCATTTCAAAACATCGCTAATCTCCTCTTATTATTAATAGTTAAAATACATTAAATCACATTAAAATAAGTTTTTAAAAATACCTTCCTCCTCACACAAAAAATTACCCAACCATAAAATGTTAATCTATTACACGAGAAACTATTTTATGAAATTAACTCACAAACCACAAAATAAGGTCAGAATTGTAAATGATAAAATGTTTTATTAATAAATTAAGCACCTAACTAAGCTTTATTAATAAGTGAAGCACCCAACTAAGCTACAAAATACGTTATTGATTTTAATTCCGTTATTATTATATTATTAATGTATGTTTATTTTTCCAGGCATCCCTGATGTAAACTAATATTTTAATAAATACACAATTATAATCTTTTTCTCCACCAGAATTGCCAGAAGGTATATTCAAAACATTAAAACAATTCTTTGTTGCACGTATACATAAAAAACTTCAAGACTAAAAAATAGTGATAGAACTTGACTGATACATCAGATATTAGAGAGTAGAGGGTGTTATTATTTACTCCCCCAAACTGCTAAAGCCATGTTCTTTCCAAACACATAAGCGAGGGGTTGTGACGTTATTTGCTACCCTATCATGTGTTTCCCTATATTTTTTATTTTTTGTGAATAGTTTCCAATTTATTTTCGTTTGAAATTAAGCACTTCAAAGTTCGGCCGCTGTATTGCCAGCCTGACAAATAATACTATTTACATCCATTCACTAAAGTAAAAGGACAGAAGGAACAACGTGTAACATTGTTTTAAATAATTTAAATAAGGAATTTTGTTTTAAGGAAGAACACTTACCTTTTATTAAACATATTAATTATCCTTCTAAGAAGTTTTTTGATTCTTCTGTTATTTATTTTAAATGTCGGCCATGATGTATTTCAACGCATGCGCAGATCTGTCAAACAAGTGAGCGGTGGGTCTCGTGATTGTAGAGGAAACAAGGCGAGATGTAAATAACTCCAAACTAGCGTCCTTTTCAATTCTGACAGATATAAATAAATATTTAATTCTTTAAGAAAACATTGTTCATATTCATTGGAATATATTTCAATATTTATATTAAACCTGCATTGTATTTGATTTTTATCCCTAGTCCATAGCCAACATTTTATCTTTTGGTTTAATATATTAGTTTTCTCTTTGGACTTGGAAGTAAAGAATAGAACATTTTTAAATTTGATTTTGGAAGACTTTCTGGAGGAGACTGGGTCTTCATCCTCGGTGTTGGTCTAATATGAAGCTGAATCTGTGGAGCTCTTAATTAAATTTATTTTTAAAGTGAAGTAATGTTTGTAAAGTGAAGTGTGAATAGCAAATGGAAAGCTAAGTGTTTATGCAAGAGCTAGACTGTTTACTTTTTAAAGAATTGTGAACGAGTTAACATTAATAAAGTGAAACGAATTTCTGAAGCTGGTGTTGTTTCAGCATGGACTAATTCATGGGTGAGGTCAAGCCAACTCTTCAACTTTAAACTCGTATTTTCTTTTCTTTTGTCAAAAATCAAAATTCATGTAAGAACTTTCAGCAAAACTATCTAATTCAGAGAATTCAAATGCAGTAGGCTTGAAGAGCAATGTTCAATAACAAAACAGCTGGACTGACGCCAGGCTACGGTCAGGTGATTCTAAGAGAAAAACTTTGAGGTAATTATAAATAAACGTCAACCGGAAATTATATACATATAGTATTGTTAACAGATTTATAATTTAAGCTAGCTTCCTTGATTAGGACTTAAGAAAAATCCTTAAGAGACATTGTTTAATGAATAATGAATAGCAATAGAAAAGTTAGTTGATTGCATTGGTATATGGCTAACATACAGGTGTCAACACAAAATAGTACTATGGCCGGTCTTTCCCTATTGGTACTGCCAGAGCATTCAATAGCACATGTGTTTACTGACCCACTCCCTGGGGTACAATACTAATATAATTCATACAATACTAATACTCAGTCAATAGGTGCCAAAAACGGGCAAAGAGAAAAGAGGTACTATCTGCGCGGACCCCATATGGAAACAAGCGGTGGTCCGCGTTTTACCCACCAAGCTAATACCACAAGAATGATTCAACACATTGAACAAATTGACACAACTAGGTCCTAGAGAAAGGATAGATAACCTGGTTGTAGCCATAAAAACAAGTGTGTAGTCTTAAGGACTCAAAAGGGAAATATAGTGCTCGTGGAGAATAGCAACCATTTGGACTAAGTCTTTATTACATCTGGAGCTCAAGGCTTCTATATTGAAGCTATATCATATAGATATAGGAAATGCATGGTCTCTTGGACCAATATAACAAGTCTGAAGGACTTAAGTAACATTAGAGTTACTGTGACCACACCAACAAGAGTCGGAAGAACACAAAACCAAAATTTAGTCACTTTGACTGAAACAAGAAATCGAAATAAACATAATAATCATCTCAACTATACTAAGTCTGAAGGACACAATGCTGATAAACAAAAAGTCAGAAGGGCTTAATAAACATTTTCTAGCCTTTAAACTAGACCAATAATTCAAATGGACTTATTAACGTCGCCTCTATACTTAGGAAATCGGAGAGGATTTTCCTCGGAGGCGCGGTGGTGATATTTACGCCCAATACTCCATGGACACCGGTTCCTTCGTAGAGTAAGGTAGCAGAGGTTCCTTCTTCGACGATGCGATGTGATAAAATGACATGACGTGAATCCAAGACTCACTTATTTTATACCCTTTCTCTGACTAAAACGGAACAAAAATAAATAAATAGAAAAAGCGTAAAAACACAGGTGGTGATAGGATGGACTGGAGCTTGAGGGGTGAGGTAAAGGGAAGGTTCGAGGAAACGCTGCCACGACAGTGGCGCTCAAAGGTCGTGGGAGCGAGCATAACTTAGTTGAGTTATTTTTCATATCAGGTGATGTAGTGAGCGTATGTTTTTGGAAGCACCCTCTCGTCATACTTGTTGAATATTTTGCTAGAAGGCATGTTGGCGGTATCCGATCCCATCCAGTCACGGTGAGTAAGTCTTGAAGCATATTATTCCTGAATGTATCAACTTTAATTATCTTCTTTAGATTCTACTATTATAAGTTTAGTATTTTTATGCAGATTTGTATTATTAAAATCCTTTGTAATATTTTCTATTGGAAGCACGTTGATCATATCCGAGTCCATCCAGTCGCTAAAAGTAGGTTTTGTAGGTTATTATTATTAAATATCTCAAATCTAAGTCTCTTCTTTGGATTTTGCCAATATAAATATTATAACTTCGTATTTTTACGTAGCCTAATTGTGTAGGTATCAACTTTACATGAATGACACGTTACACTAACATTAATTGATCTAGTTCCATAATAAAGAGTAGTATTTTGGCAGGTAAAATATTTTAGAAAATATAAACATATGATATTGAATTACGGTTAGCCTTGATTACATTTTACTATAGTATTGTTAGCGTTATTTTATGTTTTTAATATATCTAGCTAAAGGGACAGCTTCGGGTCACATGACATAGATTTATTAACTTTTTATCTGTTAGATAAGGTCCTTCATATTAAAATAGGATTGTAAGTGTACTAAGGCATCAATTTCTTCCATTTCGGTTTTTCCGGGACGTAAAGATTTGAGTTCAAATCCTAGCCAGAAGTATTTATGGTGTTTTTCTTAACTGATTTTCACCTTGCCTTCACGCAAATGCAGTTACAGTAATTCTTTATAGTCTACCTTCCTCATCCCTACTCCGCTGTTGTAGATACGTGGATACCCAGATTGGTAGTAAGATGAGGGGCACATAACAGATATAACATATACATTTATAATATCCACAAGGATGGGCGAGTGGTTTAGGGCGCTGTACTCACGCCGAGCTTGGATCCGGGTAGGATGTACTAATTAACAATATAAAACAAAGCGGGGGAGGCTAATTACGTTATGGCGCGGTCGCTAAAAATCATCGCGACGTGATTGTGAGTCAAACACGAATTGTCGATATTTTGAAACACGCATCGTATCACTGGAGGTGTTTGATAGGAGGTGATGATCGTGATAGTGAGATATCGTGTACGATCATCCTTTGACGTGTTGATGGAAGGTGCCGGGGGGGGGGAAGGGGTAGAGATTATGATGCATGGAGAGCTCTCAAGACCGCAGGCAGTGGAGCATCAACACTCCTCCCGGATCAATGTCAAGTTTCCGGGTCATATCGGATACTTGCGCACCACTTCCGGTCCAGGACACGATCCCTTCCGTTCTAGAATGGAGATAAAAACCGTGGAGACAATGTCGTGTTGCGGGGGTGAGTTTTGAAGGAAAGCTTCCTCTAGCTCACTATTGTACGTCTCTGCAGTCAAATTGTCGACCTCGGTGCTCTTGGGGTAGAATGCTCGTCTCAGGACCCAATGTTTGTGGGTTCAAACCCAGCTGGGGTTGATGGTGAGCGATAAAACCCGTAACACAACTTTCTTTGGATGAGAAGTAAGGCCGTTGGTCCCGTGTCGACTGTGGCGTGCAGAAAAACACTGTAAGCTATGTGAGAATACCTTTCCCGGCAACATTGGTAGGCCATTTTGTGATTGCTCATAGAAATTCTCGTGTGCTGGTAAAACCAGTCGGTTCAGAAAATGCACGTTAAATTCCTCAAGCGAATTAAATAAATAAAGTCAAATAATGGACGTACGTTCTCCCCTCACTGTCTCTTTCTCTCTCTCTCTCTCTCTCTCACACACACACACACACACACACAACTTTGGATAGTTTCACGAGTGCGAAACAACCCCCCCACAGGGAACCAGGTCTTAGGTTCGAGCCATGACCGACCTCGCTCACAGGTAATACCAGTCTACTCAGAGCACTACGCCTTAGATTGTGTGACCACAGACGTGAACAGACCAATATGTAGGCCCGAAGGTTTACTGTCAGCAAACTAAACCACAGCAGGGCCCCAGTGTTTCTTTAGACAGTATCAAAATAAACGAGAAATTAAAATAATGTTTAATAATGTATCGATGGGCAAGTAGTCTCGTCTGGTTTGGTTCATTGGTGGTAGACAGGTGAGGGTTTAAATCCCAACCGGATGTCTTAGTTGTAATTTATTATATGATTTTACACTCTCCCTCCACACAAATTTGTGTACACGTTCTCTAAATTCCACCTTTCCCCTCTCTACCCCATTAGGTAAATATGAGTTCAACCCTGATGGGTGGTAGGACTCGGAGATACAATTTAAACCTATTTGCTTTGGTGTTTTTTAATTAAATATTTAACATGGACCTTCTGAACCACAGCATTATATCTGTAATCGAATTACAAACTCACTTAAAAATCTAAAACAAAGACAGTACCCAGACCCCGGTCCCTATTTCACCAATGATACATTTTTTGGACATTTCGGGAATCAATCCCGGGACCCTTAGCAGAGTTGGCAGACACGCAATTAGCGACATAGCTATAAACTGCCTAATCCAAGGGATCACGCTGAAGAGGGTAAACTACCCAGCATTAATTAATAAATTACTCTAAAAGAGTAGGGATGAGGAAGTTTTTTTAGAGGAAATGTACCCATATAAGCGTGAAGGAAGAGAGAAAAAACGTTTAGTAAAAGAACCACACCCAGTTCGGGTGGTCCAGTCCATCACGAGAGTGACGTGTTTGTCCTGTTAGTACACCGATGCGGGCGTCATTTAGTCGAAAGAGAGTTTAGTCGGTAAAGTTCCCACCTCTTTCATTTCCCTTAGCGACAATCAGGAAGTTTAGTAACCGCTTTTTCTGGAACAAACACAAGTTTCTTTAAGTTGGACATTACATCAACAGACGGCTTGTTATCGTGCCGTGCTGCGATTATCCGTGACAACCTCCAGATAATGGGGTTGAGAGTGTTCGCAGTACTTAGCTGCTCGAGCGAGAAGTTCTCCCCCTTCTCCCCGACAGGATAGACCCCTCATTTCACTGCCTGAGTGGGGGAGGGGGGAGTAAGTTTACCCTCGTTCCTTGGACACAATCGATCCCCCAGCTCAATACGAGGACGTCTCATAAACTTGAATACGGATTCTTTATTCTCTTTTAAGTTAAAAGTCCGTGATACGCATCGGTGGTCACGCGGGCTTATCGCCAGTCTCAACAAGCCTGCTGGAGAAGGCGAGGGCTGTATTCCAGGTCGGGTGCAGTGAAGGTGGTCTTCCCTAAATGGTTTCTCACTCTACCTCCACGCGAATGCCCATTGAGCGAGAACATATATCACAGGTACTGTTATAACAAAGTCTGCATACCCTGGAACCAATCCACGACATGCCAGTGTATCACAGGTACAGTTGACCCACTATGGTGGCCACATGGTCTAAAGCGTCACTCGCGCAGTAGGCCGATGATGGGGAGATCGAGGTTCAAATACCGGTTGGGTGCATGGAGGGTGTTATTTTCCTAAATGGTTTTCCACTCTTATTTCACGCAAATGCAGGTACACTTACTCTAAAAACCAACCTTCCTTGTCCCTAATACATATGTGTACAACCCGAACGGTAAGTAAGGCGCAGTACCAGCAAAACTCCACGACACGACACAACACGACACGACACGACACTGCTGTAGATGTTTTATCACTATTTACATCATGTGTCAAAGTACCATAACATGTTTTCCAACAATAATCATTCAGCACAGTATGTCAGAATGGGACAAAGTTACGGCGAATTTACAGAAACAACCTTAAGTAAACAACAATTACTGTAAAACTTCTGTAAACACGATCGATTGAAATATTAGCTTGGTTTGACCTTTAACGTAATCTTGAACGTTGGCTCTATACATTTGTTCTTTAAATGATTTGTGATTAATTAACTCATTTCAGCTATCACAGTGAATAAATGTTTTACCACCAATATTATGAATGAATAGAGTTAGTGAAGTAATATATCAAAGTCTTAAGGGATACTACAATGCGTTACATATTAATTTGTGTAAACCAATTCCCATGGATCGTAAGAAAATTAATTTAAAATAAGATTAAAAAAAATAGTTGCAATAGCACCAGGAGTCAGACATTGAGATACTCTTAGAATGATGTCTTTGAAAGTTACTCTACTATACAGTGAGGCGTTAAATAGATGGACAGTTGAATGATATTATATTATTCTTGTAACATGTAACACACACTATTTTATCTGCAGTGTCATGATACTAATACTAAGCCTAATCCTATTTTGTACTTTCATGTAAATGATTCTTAGAGATAGCAAGAAATTAGACCTTTCGGCATAGGAAGTGGATATTGAAGGAATACTGGAAGTGTAAGAAAAATGAAACTGGTCGTAAAAAGTGGGATAAAAGAGTTGTCACAAATCCACTCAAAATACAAACCATTTACAAAATCCTTGACATATTTGAGGTGACAATCTCTGTGCACAATGCTCCATAAATATGGTCGACCAGTCAGTCTAACGACCAAGGGTAGTACATTGTTGATTGGAACTTTCATGAATAGCCCTATGAAATGTCAGAGGGGAGCATC
This sequence comes from Timema cristinae, assembly GCA_039000515.1. Classification (NCBI taxonomy): domain Eukaryota; kingdom Metazoa; phylum Arthropoda; class Insecta; order Phasmatodea; family Timematidae; genus Timema; species Timema cristinae. Next base: position 54,780,587 of record JBCFYV010011164.1, read on the forward strand.
GCAAGAGCTTGTCATGTCTAAAGGGTCCATGCGTCATCTTTGTATGAAGGTGTATCATTCTTGACTAGCCCATGGTTTATTGGAAGATGACCCTCACCATCAGATTCAGTTTAGTGAAATGATTCTCAGCGAAGAATGGAAAGGCACTGTGGAGTCTTGATGAAAATCCCGTAGTTAGACAAAGCTTTCTTAAATTTGTTGAATGGAAATGTAAATCGTCATATACGTATTCACTGGTCACAAAAGAGCCCCCATGTGACCATTTAAAAGCAACTTAATCAGTTGGATGCTACGGTTTTGGGCGGCCTGTATTGCAACGGTGTCATCAGTCCCGTTTTTATCGGCACTGTCACTGGTGATACCCACAATGTCGTAAATCACTGCCGTTCCTCAGATAAGACAAAAGTGTGATGATGTTTTCTTCCACCACATGACACCGTCGGTGTTAGACAATTACTTGATCAGGAGTTTCCTGGAAAGTGTATTCGTCGCCAGGGCTCCACCGAATAGCCCCCCAGGTCACCTTACCTGACACACATGGATTTATCCTTCTTGGTGATGGACAAGAACAACGTGTTCTCTCGCAAGCCACGAACTTTGGACACCGTGAAAAAAAGTACAGCTGAAGTATTCATGAGATAGACAGCAACAAAGAGTCCAGAGCAGCATCCAGAGAGGACCTCGTCAACCACAAGGGTCAACAATTTGATCACCTACGTACATAACAACTACTAACTACGTGCATCGTGACTACTAACTACATGACTAGTTACTACTAACTTCATACCTAGTATATATTGTATCGCTTTCCTAAATGTCCTTGTATTTCCATAATATGCTACAAGAATAATAATTATAACATCATTGCTGTCCACCTACTTATATTATGTTGTTACTACTTCATTTAACTTAGTGTTCTTTTGCTATGGTACTTTAAATTTAATATTTTTTGGAGTGTAAAGTCCAAGATAAAAATCACACTAGCTATTTAATAGCAAGCCAATGGAGAAAACAAACAAGTTTTGGTTCTTTTAAAGTGAATCTAATAAAGCGTTAAAACATATACTGGAAATACATTTTTAAAGTATTTTAAAATACAAACAATTGTATTCTCGCTATTGGTTGTATATGAGTTTCTAATTTAATAGAATGGAATGGTTTTGTCTTTATTGGGTGTATTATCGGTGACCTGGTGGTCTAGGGGTAAGGTGTCAGAATTCTATGCTGGCGGCCGGGGTTCAATCCTCGGTCCCGGCACAGATTTATCTGATTTCCAAACCCTTCCTTCACCTCTGACAAGATATCTTGTGAATGTGGGGAATGCCAGGCCTCCGCCGTGGTTCGGATTCCACGTTAAACTGTATGTCCTTCATTTCATCTCACAATCACCCTACCCATTACACATTAGCGTAAGTGCGTATAACCCGAATGGGTAGTAAGACGCGGGTGCTAATAATAATAATAATAATAATAATAATAATAATAATAATAATAATAATAATATTGGGTGTATTATTCTTCAAATTAATGTTCTAGCTGGCCATGTGGGAGTTAATATTGTTTATAAGAGTCAGTAAACATCTAGGTAAACAAACATTCATCTTGGATCGATGTTAACAACTGGAGCGGGCTAAGAATATAAATATAAGGTAAACAAGATTATAGGCGGGTCCCTTAATTGACGCAATCATGACTTGTTGGAATAGCTTGTGATAAAACTACGAGTCTGTAATCAACTAACACTATTTTGGGAGTGATGCATATTATATCATTATTGGTGAATCAATGTATAGTGAAAAGATATAACAAATTATAAAGAGAGTTGTATTAAACACTAAAAAGGTTTGAAAAATACACATGGAACATTAATTAGTTTACATCATAAAGCATTATAGTTGAAGCAGTGGCGTAACAAAGTATTTGGGGCCCGGGGCGGGAATGTCCTGCCCTTCCCCCCTATTACTAAGCACTCCCCATATTGTGCCTCTACTATTGGCAACACAAAACCTAAGCTTAATCTTATATCCATAAAAAATATTGGAAAAAAATAAGGAAAGAATTAACTATGTAAGTATTAATAGAACTTAAAGGAAAACTAAAATTAAAAACACAGAATTTACGTTTTTTGATTATTTTTTCAAGGTTGTAGTTTTTATTTATTATTAATATTACTGCGTCTTACTACCCATTCGGGTTATACGCACTTAAGCTAATGAGTAATGGTAGGGTGATTGTGAGATGAAATTGAGGACATACAGTTTAACGTGGAATCCGAACCACGGTGGAGGCCTGACATTCCCCACATTCACAAGTTGAGGTTAATACACGTCTTATCAGAGGTGGAGGAGGGATTTGGTAATCAGATAAATCTGTGCCGAGACCAAAGATTGAAGCCCGGACCACCAGCACAGAAGTCTGATACCTTACCTCTAGACACCAGGTCATCTAGTTTTTATTTCAATTAAAACTAAAGTAATGTATAAAAATGCTTGGTTTTTCAACTTAAGCCCTCACTCTACAGTACATGTTCTGGTGTATTATAAAACAAGGCTAAATATTTAATTAACGTCAGTACTGAATCATTATGTCTTGCGCTTTATTTCCTGAAATACATTTTCAAACATTGTTAGAATAAAATGAAAGTGTTGTACTGATAATTATGTGCTACAAAATATGTAACTTTCTTAACATAAATAAGTATGTAAACGAACAACCTGTACATAATCATTACAAACGATTAAGATAAGTACGAGTTAATAATAAATCAATTACCATGACATAAAAAAAAGTTTAAGTTAGATTGTAAGACTGAAAAACTTGCACAAAATAAAATACTTTCAATGAATTATTGAAACTGTTTTTTACAAGCTTTTTCTTCTGCAAATATTTTAATATATTCGTCAAAATTGATTGTTTTAGCTACTTTACTTTCTATCGAAAGTATGGCTAAGCCATTCGGTCTTTATCGGCTCATTGTTGAGCGAAGATAACTTTTATTAGTTTTAACTTTGAAAAACTTCTTTCACAAGATGCATTGGATACACATATTATTAAAAATATCTTAAGTGCTACACAAAGGTTGGGAACTGATTCTTGTAAGTCTATTTTTATAATAAACTCCAACATTTTCAATGATGACCATTGTTTTGCCATTTCTTTTTTTATGTCTGCAGCTTGAACGTGACGTCATAGCAACTGTATTTCGGTAAAATTTCTTCCTTTTGGGTTTCATCAAATGTCTTGGTTTGGTCTGAATTGATCTGAGAGAGTTCTTCAACATCGGTTTCTATAAGATGAGAAGACTATTCAGCAGAGAATCTTTCATTCATAGTTTCCATTGAAGCCGATCTCGTTGTCCAGTTCTTGATAAAGTTTATCTATACATTCAAATATGCATCTTCTTAAATCTTGTTGTTCTTCCCTTGCTTTTACTCCTGGCATCATTTTCTTGAATCTTCTATGTCCACTTTTTTCAATTGGTATGTTCAAGTCTTTGCAAGTTTTTGTTGCAAAATCAATGCACTTCCAAACATCTATTCTCAGTTTTCTTGTAAAAAGGTCTCAAAGTTTTCAACTTTTGTACACTATGTTCAAGTGTTATCTTCTCTATCTGAAGATATTTTTGAGCATGATTGACTTCTTCAAGAACTTGAGACCATAAATGAAGGTAGGCAAGCAACGGGAAGTTGCTATGTTCACCAATAACATTTATGCTGAACCTCTTGTGTCAACATATTCAGTTGGTTCGCACAACTTTTCCACAGCCTTTACCAACTTTTCATGGTATTTCATCATAGCATTTCAGCGCTCCATCTAGTTTCACACAAATTTTTTACTGTTACTTCTACTCTTTCAACTAGTACATCCCATCTGTGAGTTTATCTTAAAAATAAAATTGAAAATTTGCTTTCTAGAGTACCAAAAAATGTTATACAAGAAGTGACACTTCCAAAAGCGTGTCCCCCTCTCCCCTCCACACACAAATTGAGCAAATGATTGGCACATGGGACATAGATTGCTTTTGGATTCAACTGGCAAATTTTTGTTTGAACACTGGAGTGAACAACAGCCATAGGGGAAGCGTTATCGTAGTCTTGGCTTCAGCATAGATTCAAGTCCAATCCTTCACTGTTAAGTTATTCAAAATTTCTTCTGTAACATAAGAAGCCTTATTACCAGTGAGGGGGAAAAATCCTAAAAACGACTCTCCCACCTCAACTTTTCTGTCTTCAGTATGTACATATCTGATTACTTCGCTCGTCTAATCTTTGTGAGATACATCAGATGTACTGTCAGAAAGTATTCCATAGTGCGTCGCCCTATTTATATCCTCAATGATTTTCTCTTTGACAGTATTCCCCTAAAATTGAACAAACTCGTTTTGTATTTTAGGGGACAATTATGACGTTAAAACCTTCCCTTTTGGCACAGTCTGCTGGATTCTCACAAAATGTTCTAACACGGGATTATAATGTGATAGGAGTTCAACTAATTCTAAGAAGAATCAAATAGCCAAGGCTATTATATCTATACTTATTGAGGATTTACTCGCAACTAGGTATTATATTTTTAACATTGAAAAAGATGCCTGGGTTCGATTCCCGTGTCAATGTTTCACTTTTCATAATATAATTCTACGATGTTTACCTTGTTTTCAGAAAGTTGATGCTTCCTATGTCCTCGGAAAGGCAAGTTTTGTTGCTAAAATATGGGGATATCGAGCAGTCTATGTACAATATTGTTCTACTTTTTTCTTTCTCCTTCTAGAACTTCCTTGTATACAGAATCGATCGTTTTATTGTGAATAACCTTGATCCTAAAGTTTTCCATTTTTCGAGATTGGATACATGTTGGTCCAAGCTTTCATGCAGATACACCTTAGGATTTTGTTTCCACCAGTTGTGAAATCCTGTAATTAATTTTGATGTGTCATCTGTTTTTTGATTTGTATTTAATAACTTACAACAAAAGTAATTTAGGATTTTATTTGTTGGAGAATAAGCCATCCATTTTCTTAAAACTTTTTCTTCATACGGAAGGTGCTTGTAAAACCAATTGGTGGTTATCTGGTGTTTTAATCCTTTCAGGTTTGTCCCAGTTCTTTGTACAGATTCAAATGGACACCCTTGGTTTTGAAAATACTCGTATCCTCTTTTTATCATATCAATTCTAAGACCATCTGTAACAAAGATTAGCCAATTTACTACGTCAGAATCAAGAAGTAATGTATCTATATTGACTTGTCTGTTGAGTCACCATCAACACTTTCTGTTTGTGGCATAACCAGACCTTCATGTTGTTCGTCAGATTTTTGCGGTGGTGCGTTAACACTGTTTTCTGGGTCTTGTTCACTTGAATAATCTTCCTCTTTTGGGGAGCTTTTAGCTCTTCTTCTACGGTGGCTGGCCATTCACCATCAAATATATGTGCTGGTGCTGCACTATTTCTGACACTGATAACTTGTGTTCGAAGATTGACACACAAATTTCAAAATTAATCCTGTACTTTTAATTTACTTTTCTGCTAGTTATTTTTATTTAAAAAAATTTCTTTTCCTCTGTGTCACTAGGATAGTGACGCTTCATTGTATTTGTCTGAAAAATAATTATTATAATTAAAATACTGCTCTGAGAATGTATTGCATATGATAGAATCTTTATAAAATTAAAAAGTTAAACTTTTTGTAAAGGTTTTATTATTGTATTATTTCGTATTTTTATTATAACCTGCAGCCCCTGTAGTTGTTTTAATACACTTCTATTGTTCACTTATCTTGTCAGATGACGGTAAGCCAATAAATGGTGAAAGGACTGCGATATAACGTAATGAACTAAAGTAAATTACTTACAAAAATAATCTTGGCTTATTTATCATAAGTAAGGAAAATAGCGCTCGTAGTCCATACTAACGAGTCATTGAACTGTACATCCACCGAACTGATAAGGGTGAAATCATCTCATACAGGTCCTAAACAGCCGAAAAGACGAAGTCAACTGCTGACTGAACCAATTGTTTTCGTGTCTGGGCACACCTCACACCACCGCAGCCCTCTTCAAGGTCATGTCCAGCCGCTACTCATGACAGTGATGCTAATCTATGGATAATTTGTTCATGTTGTGCTTGTATTTCAATGAAACATAAATAATAATATTCCTTACAATTAGAAACTTAAATTGGGTCATATGAATTATGTCATGAAAATATATATTCGAAGGCCTCTTAGAATTACAGACAGTAATCTATGAATAGAATAGGTTGTACAAAATGTGTATTTAAGTTTTTTATGTGAAACGTTTTTAATTTTTAATAAATTTAATCTCGTGCCCCCTCCCTTCACCTTGGTATGCCATTGCGTAGGAGCCTTATAATAATAAAACAAACATGTTAAAATGAAGACATATTATATTTAAGATTATCAGGCTCATATACAATGGTAACATAGACTATTATTATAGATATAATTTATATATTATTCACTTAATATTTTAGTGAACTATAACTGACGATGAATTCTATCCCGTATATTTAATTGAAAAAGAAAGAATAAGAAATATTATTTTTTTTAAATACTTTCACAAAATGTTGAAATTTGAATTATATAATAAAAGTAAAAAATTTGAGTTTATTGATTGAGGATTCTTATTAGTAATTCCCGCTCTGCTTGATGCGTGACCATTCCCATTTGACTACAAGTTTCGACATCATCATTATCATCATCATAATCATCATAAGATCTTTAAAAACCTAATGTTTCTTATTTTTACTGTTTAAATTAAATACACGGGGAAAAATATCAAGTGAATAATATAAAAATTACATTTACAATAACCATTGTTCTTGAGCCTTAAAATCTTAATGTTCATTTTATTGTTACAAGGAACTTATAATAAATGTTTCGACTCATTTTTATGATGTAAAATTAACAATGTTTCATGTATACTTTCTAAAGTTGTTTAGTGTTTAACACAACTCTTATAATAATGAAGAGCCCAGGGAAAAACCTGATAAATCACATTTATGAAATTTTACAGGAGACCATTTTGAAAGTTTCAAGACTCGTGCAGACTTATCCTTTCATGATTTTTTATGCTTCTAGCTTTCATATTGTGTCATGTTAATATTATAACACATTATTCACTGGTTTGAATGCATAACTACAAAAAACACTTTTTCATACTTGATTTTTTAAAACCAGCACAACCTATAAATGGGAAAAACCTGATAAGTCCAGGGTCTATCAAGTTTATACTATGTTTTTCCTACGACTACTTAAAGAATAGAATAAATTATTTACTTAAACATATTAGCGCATTTGTTTTATTCTTATAAGGATTGGGGTGGGGGAGGGTAATTAGGTGAGTGAGGAGGGAATCATTGTTTGAATTGCATTTTATTTATTTATAAATAATGTCAGTACTTTAAGCTTACAAAATCTATGCTTACAATGAATCTTCAAAACATTTTCTTAAGTAAGAAATTTCACTGCAGCAAAATCATTTAAGATGTTTTAGATCCTTGTACATCTCGGAGGAAATTTTAAGAAAACCTAAAAAAAATGAATCAATAAATAAAATAATGTAGATATACCTTAGCTAGGTTTTTCCTTTAATCTTTATGATTAATTCATGTAATAAATTATTGTCAAAATAACACAAAACTCTTAATAAAAAAAACTTGTCTATTAAATTTAAGTTATGAAATAATTCTAACATATCTTCGTAATGGACAGCTAGCAGGATCATCAACGACCCCGCTAAACCAACAAGAGGTCCATCTGATATCTCTAGAGATGTTGGAACGACATGGTTGACAAATCACCTCTCAGTATCGTGAGAGACACACCCGCACACCGTCAATATCGGGTGTGACGGATCATCCTGATGTGTGTGTTCAGACTTGCATGGGGTTAAAGAGATCCGAGTTGGGGGAGGCTGGTTCGACCCCCCAAGATGGACACATCAAAGTGTCAGATTTTAAAAGGATTCTAGGATCGCCATCTTTCTCATTCTTTACTAGTTTGGTTACCCTCATCGATGGATACGGTGCATCAGTCTCATTTTGTCTGGATTGCCAGTAGCTGAAAGGTCGGGGTTTTAACCCTGGATGAGTGTACCGAGTTGGTTTTTATACTCTTCCTTCACTCAGATGTAGTTAAATATCCTCTAGATTCCACCTTTCATCCCTAGTCCAGTGATGTGATAATATGAAACTTCGGACGGGTAGTAAAACGTGGATCACACAAAAACTAATATTTTGTTGAATAAAATAACTAAAACAAAATATATAAATACATTTGAAGTAAATGAATAAATTGTATTGCGTTATTTTTGTAGAGTTTACATTGTACATCGTAACAAACGAGGTAAAAGATATTTTATTCCTGTTGTTGTCTGGGCCGTGAGTAAACAGACTCAAACTGTTTGTTTTGTGTATCCACGGATCACAAGGTACACATCTCCGGGCACTTCTGTCTCATTAGATGTTCAACATCCACTCCAAATAGCTCGTATCTTCCACACACAACGCACTTTCATATAAACATCCAACATCCTCTTCAAGAAAGCTCGTTCCTCCATGTTGCAGCAGTTTTATAGAAACATCCACGTCCTTATCCACGGCGTCAAGCGTCGCACGAGGTCCGCGCCAGCAGACCCCCTGGCACCAGGTGGTTTCACAGAACAGGTCCGCGCCAGCAGATCCCCTGGCACCAGGTGGTTTCACAGAACAGGTCCGCGCCAGCAGATCCCCTGGTACCAGGTGGTTTCACAGAACAGGTCCGCGCCAGCAGACCCCCTGGCACCAGGTGGTTTCACAGAACAGGTCCGTGCCAGCCGATCCCCTGGCACCAGGTGGTTTCACAGAACAGGTCCGTGCCAGCCGATCCCCTGGCACCAGGTGGTTTCACAGAACAGGTCCGTGCCAGCCGATCCCCTGGCACCAGGTGGTTTCACAGAACAGGTCCGTGCCAGCCGATCCCCTGGCACCAGGTGGTTTCACAGAACAGGTCCGTGCCAGTCGATCCCCTGGCACCAGGTGGTTTCACAGAACAGGTCCGTGCCAGCCGATCCCCTGGCACCAGGTGGTTTCACAGAACAGGTCCGTGCCAGCCGATCCCCTGGCACCAGGTGGTTTCACAGAACAGGTCCGTGCCAGCCGATCCCCTGGCATCAGGTGGTTTCACAGAACAGGTCCGTGCCAGTCGATCCCCTGGCACCAGGTGGTTTCACAGAACAGGTCCGTGCCAGCCGATCCCCTGGCACCAGGTGGTTTCACAGAACAGGTCCGTGCCAGCCGACCCCCTGGCACCAGGTGGTTTCCCAGAACAGGTCCGTGCCAGCCGATCCCCTGGCACCAGGTGGTTTCACAGAACAGGTCCGTGCCAGCCGATCCCTGGCACCAGGTGGTTTCACAGAACAGGTCCGTGCCAGCCGATCCCCTGGCACCAGGTGGTTTCACAGAACAGGTCCGTGCCAGCCGATCCCCTGGCACCAGGTGGTTTCACAGAACAGGTCCGTGCCAGCCGATCCCCTGGCACCAGGTGGTTTCACAGAACAGGTCCGCGCCAGCCGATCCCCTGGCACCAGGTGGTTTCACAGAACAGGTCCGTGCCAGCCGATCCCCTGGCACCAGGTGGTTTCACAGAACAGGTCCGTGCCAGCCGATCCCCTGGCACCAGGTGGTTTCACAGAACAGGTCCGCGCCAGCAGACCCCCTGGCACCAGGTGGTTTCACAGAACAGGTCCGCGCCAGCCGATCCCCTGGCACCAGGTGGTTTCACAGAACAGGTCCGCGCCAGCCGATCCCCTGGCACCAGGTGGTTTCACAGAACAGGTCCGCGCCAGCCGATCCCCTGGCACCAGGTGGTTTCACAGAACAGGTCCGCGCCAGCCGATCCCCTGGCACCAGGTGGTTTCACAGAACAGGTCCGCGCCAGTCGATCCCCTGGCACCAGGTGGTTTCACAGAACAGGTCCGCGCCAGCAGACCCCCTGGCACCAGGTGGTTTCACAGAACAGGTCCGCGCCAGCCGATCCCCTGGCACCAGGTGGTTTCACAGAACAGGTCCGCGCCAGCCGATCCCCTGGCACCAGGTGGTTTCACAGAACAGGTCCGCGCCAGTCGATCCCCTGGCACCAGGTGGTTTCACAAAACAGGTCCGCGCCAGCAGACCCCCTGGCACCAGGTGGTTTCACAGAACAGGTCCGCGCCAGCCGATCCCTGGCACCAGGTGGTTTCACAGAACAGGTCCGTGCCAGCCGATCCCCTGGCACCAGGTGGTTTCACAGAACAGGTCCGCGCCAGTCGATCCCTGGCACCAGGTGGTTTCACAGAACAGGTCCGCGCCAGCCGATCCCCTGGCACCAGGTGGTTTCACAGAACAGGTCCGTGCCAGCCGATCCCCTGGCACCAGGTGGTTTCACAAAACAGGGCCGCGCCAGCCGACACTTAAGTGGCCCACCTACCGGGGCGCTTGGACGCTTTACAACCCATTCAGAAGTCTATCGTTATTTAATAATGGGTTTGTTATTTTAGAGCGTGAGTGAGAGGGGTGAAGAGGGAGGTCTCTATAGGATTACAACTCTACATTTTTTTTAAGTTTTATAATTTAAAAGTATTCTATGCTACGGTAAAATTAGTTAATTCTCAAATACGTTTAAAGCGAAACGTCTCATTTATGAGATCAAAGTGAACTAGCAGGTTGGTACAGCCCCAATTTCATATGAAGGACCTTTTAGTAAATACAAACCTATTTATTTCATTACGGTCAGCACTGCTAACATTTTACTATATTGTTATTGTTTTATAGTTATTGATAATATATATAAAAAGTGACTGCTGCAGATCACACGACTTGACTTATGAACACATGAAATATAAGATTATTTCTATGAAAATAGGAATGCAACCTATGCAATGACCACACAATGTGAATACATTTATTCTAAACTCAACCCTACTACATTAATTAAATGCAGCTATCCCAGACAAATAATGATGCACTGACCACGATCAACTTAATATTTTCATTACGTAATGTAACGTAACGTAAAAGTTCTCTTAGAGTTTTAAAGGGGAAGCCATCAGGATTCACTTGATATTAAGTTTACGTGACGTCAACTTAACTTAAGATCTACCCAGGGGAAAGTTTTTATGTCACGTTACATGAAGAGTATCACTGTTACTATCAGCCAATCATCTTGCAAGTAAAGTCAACAGGGCTATTTAGTACTTCATTTCGACCGTCTGGTTCAAAAGTGAAATAATTATAAAAAAAAACACTAGATTTTGAGTTATTCATACTATTCGACTGTAAATTTTAAGCTCTCTCTGGCTCAATAATGCGTTAAATCCTATTTATTTTGTGAGCTGAGCAATATGAGATAAACTGCTTATGAAATATTTATAATATTGATTTTGCTTAGTCAATACTGGTTTATTTCGAAATGTAGCACTAATGAACTGAACACATTGCTATAACATCAATATTCAATACCATGGCATTCCAAGATGTAGCCGGTATGAACTTTACACATCATGCATTCAATTTAATATATTTTGAAATGTATCAGTTTATAACAATAGTTCTTTACTTAATAACATATAGCATGTATAATTATATGAAAAAAATAATGTCATATTGGGGGAAAATTATTCAATATTTTAGGTTCTTTGGTATTATCTTTGTTAATTGTTTAGCTATCCGTGAATTAAAGTGTTTTGTATGCTTTGCAAAATCTTTTGCAGACGTGGACAGATTCTTTTAATTTAGAAGAGTTTATAGATAGTATTTCTATTATACTATCTATCAATAATGATCTATATGGGAATTACCAATAGCTAATAACTGTTGTTCATATAGGCGTATCTCAGTTTTTAATCTTTATTCAATTACTTTTTCTTTTTTGCTCATTTAATTGACTTTATAGTAGAGTCCTTTTTATCATATTCATTTTGCACCAGACAAAAAAGTATAGGCCTAGTATAATCTTTTAGTATACAAATAATACATTTCTCCAAAATTGTATATCTAATCCTACCTTAAATAGTTTTGGGAAAAGGAAAAGTAACTAAACTATCCTATCTTAACTTTATCTAATTTAGTATAACACAAGTGCAAACAACTTTGTTTGTATTATTCCTTAAGGATGAGGCTGCACCAGATAAACAGTTGGACAACAATGAAGAAATATCCCGTGAATATTCAGATATAGCTTAGAAACAACTCCTGGGACAAGCACATCTCCTTTCATAAGTACTGCAAATCATAATACAAGATTATCTACTTTGGAAAGGTCTAATGATTGCTGCATCATTCAAGAGCTAGATGAACATTCTGAGCACACCAATTTACAAGGCCACAATAAACATTCAAATATGAAGGACTCCTTTAAAAGTAATTTTAGTAAAGACCAAGGATTTGGATCACAAATTTCGGGTATTGACTCTGATGACTCAATCAAAAACAAAAACCATGTATTACCTCAAGATGTATCGATGATTCATCGTCCTCAGACGACTCATCATTCAATACTCATTTGGTTGATCAACCAAAAACGTTTGACAACATTTCAAGAAAGCTAGTTATAAAAGAAAACTCTGATAATGATAAAAATAAATTATTTAGAGTTGGGTTAGCAAATATAGAAATAGAACACTCCACTATTGAAAAGATAGAACATTTGAAACCTAGTACTGATGTATGCTTCGATGCAGAAACATCCAGTCCCCATAAGAAGAGAGACAGAGATCTTGATCAGTGGGGAGGAAAAATAAAAAAAAATATGAAGAAGAATTTTAGGATAAAGCTATAAATCTGCAAGTGGGAAGGCAGTCCCCGATAAGGAGATAAAACATCCATGTGGAGAGAAGTGTCGACTTAAATTCTCACAGAGTATTAATTAGGATCAAAGGATTGAAGTATTTAATAAGTTTTGGTTGATAGATCTTACAAGGCAGAGAGAGATTTTGTACACAAAAATACTTCTGTCATAAAACCAAAATATTCAATGCACAACAATGATAGCAAACGATCCCTTAATTATGCAAATTACTTACACATCCATGGAGATAAAATCCGTGTATGCAAAACATTTTTATGTCAACGCTGGCTATAGGAAGTTCTTTTGTTCCAACCACCCTGAGGGTATAATACAAGAATAGAGAAGAGGAAAGCATGCTGAAAGAGGTAAAGAAGTGAGTAGGGATGTAAAGAATTCAGTTTGTGACCAAATAAAGTCATACCCTACCAAGGAATCACATTAATGCAGAGATAAGAGCTCAAAAATGCATTTGGATGGTGATCTTAACTTGAGCAAAATTTATAAGTATTATAAATAAAAGTGTACGACCGAGGATATCACGCCTGCTAAGGAGAGCATGTACGGATATATTTTCCGTACTGAGTTTAACTATTCATTCCATGTACCGGTCAAAAAAAAAAAAAAGTCAGAGCAATTTGTGTGCTTCTTATCAAAATTGTGATGAAAAAGATAAAAAAGAAATGGAAGAACAGTATGGACGGCACTTAAAAGAAAAGTCCTTAGCAGGAAAGAAAAAGAAAGAGACATAGAAGAAGCATTAGGTGACGAAATAAAACTGGCTCATTGTTATAACATGGAGGCTGTTCTTCAAACTCCATGTGGAAATGAAGCTCAATTTTACTATAACAGAATATTGAATGTATACAACTGTTCTATGTTTGACACCGTGGAAAAGAAAGGCTATTGCTATTTATGGGATGAGATAATGGGAGATAAAGGGCTAATGAAGTGGGAACTTGTGTCTACTTGTTTTTGAAGAATGGGCCCATAAGAAAGACATAGTGCTTTACACTGATGATTGCATGGCACAATACAAAAATGAGTATTTGATGTGCCTCTACTTGTTCTGCACACAATCTTCAGATAGGTTTGTTAACTCGATTGTTCACAAATATCTTGTTGTGAGTCACACTCAGAATGAGGGAGACAAGCATCCATGCCAAAATAAAGGAAGAAAAGAAAACTAAAAAAGGTCCTATTTTGGTTCCAGTAACATGGCGAGCTGTGATCCTTGATACTAAAGTTAAAGGACATCCTTATCATGTCACAAAACTAGACTACAGTGAAATTATTGACTTCAAGGACCTAACCGAACAAATCTGGAAAAACTTCACCATTAATTCTGACGGCGAAAAAGTTGTATAGAACAACATAAGAAAGATAAAAGTAGACAGAACTAATCCTTACATGATACAATATTCATATACGTATGAAGAAGAGGGATTTTCATAGAAAATTGATGTAAGACGCAAAGTACGAGAAAGGCCAAGCGTTTCTGCTTCCATTTTGAGGTCTGCTTTCACAGAAAGGCAAAAAATATCTGGTGCCAAAAAAAGAGACTTGATTAGTTTGTGTACTTCAAAAGTAATCCCCAGAGTCCACTGGAGCTATTACGAGAGTTAGAAAGCTAAGGAAGACAACAAAAATGAAGAAACGCCATTGAATATTGAGGAAGATTTTTAATCTAAAAACATTATCATAAAATAAACTTACATTCATTTTAAACTTTTCATTCATTACAAAATAAATTGTTTAAGGTTTTCATGCATAAAAATGTTTGTATGAATGATAATTATCAACAAAATAAAATATTATTATTAAATTGATTAAGAACTTTCTTTATTATGACAAAATCCCCATTCTTCTTCAGTGTACCAATCAATCTTAAGATCTAAATGTGACTTAAAAGTGTTTTATGGTAATTTTAATGTTGTGGATTTTATTGCTTTATTAAAAATCATTAAAACCCATTAACTAAACAAAATCCACAGCTTAGAACCACCCTCAGTGCACTCAGTTAAAGGAGTTACCTTGTCTCTCAATTTAATCAAAAACATCTTCTGAGCTGGCTTGTTCATTTTTAATCTAGCTATAAGCTATTTAAAAGATTTTTAAATGCTACAATATAATATTGAGTAGCAATTTCTCTAATGGAATTCAATGAAAGTTTGGTTATAAACCAAACTAACTCTAAATAACTTTGGTAAATTTTAGTTCATTACCAAAGTAAGTCATAAAATATCATTCAAAAATATAAAACCACTGTATTATACAATACTTCGTGCATAGCCTTTTTTAGAATTCTAAACCGATTATATTAAAAAATAATAACACATTAATGATAAATAACTAATTTTCCACAGAGATTAAAACTTTCAACTTGCAATAACTCAAAACACACTTTTAGGAATTATCTCACTTATGAACCAGACGATCGATTTGTTTGTTTATGTTGTGCAGACGACTTCTTCATTACCACTTGGTTCGCATCTCGCGGATTCTAAGACATCGTAGCCTCTTTTTACACTTTATTTGGTAGCTCCATTGACTTCTATTGCAATAACGTGAAGAATAATCAGCTTAAAATGATAGAGTTTCATTGTAGTGAACAATTTGCTTTCAAAAATTCCAAATTCGTTGCCTGTGTGTTGCCCCAGCTGTGACGATAATCCTGATCACACACTAGTTTTTGTACGTTACTTTAAGTTGACCATGGTGAAGGTATGAGAAGATCTTGGAGGTGCGGGGGACTGTCAGAAAAATGCAAATCTCCCTGAATAGGCTATTACAAGGTTACAAACCATTTAAACTAGACCTCCCATGGAGATAAATTTGGACTGAACCCAGGCATGCTTAAGGGGGCGGTACATTTTGGATAATATTATTTTTATTTTTTAATTTTGTTTTTAATAATTGAGTTTAAAAATTATTGATTAACATTATCGAAATAGTTCAAGCTAAAGTCAGAATGACAATATATTTTTAAAAATAACTGTACTTTGAAATCGCTTTGTAACTGACGTCAGTCTCCCTTTCTTCATAAAGTTAACTCAAGCTACTGTAGGACATATACTGTACATTGTACATGCCTGATGGTTTTTCGTAGAAATATTTTCTTGACTACTAATATCAACCCGCCCCTCCTCCCCTCACAGCACCACTTTTCTCCAAGACTTCCTAAAGCCCTTCACAAAAATAATGGGGGGTGGAGAGGGGGGTGCGCATATTATAACTGTGCCTAGGAGCGCAATAATTTTAAATCCGCCACTGGCTGAATCCAAGTATTTTATTGCTGCGTTATTCTGCGCCAATAAAAATATATTACAATACATATTGTTTATTTGTTTGGATATTTATTTTTGGTAACTCTTATTTTGACATTTAACATGTATAAAAACATTGAATAAAACAGATACGACAATCACCAGCCCCGAGGGGGCTCTCGAAAGCCAAACGTAATAGATGTAACATAAAAACACTAAAAATGAAAGTCATTGGTCGCCCTGGCGGGCTGATTTAAGTTGTCCATAGTTTCATGGGCGGGAAAAAATTAACCAAAACCCGTCCTGTCGCCGGTAGCTGGTCGACAGGGACCTAAAAATATATATTTATACATAGAGAAGGAACGACAGGGTAGAAAACATTGAAGGATGGGTGACCGCATATAGATAGGACATGTAGAAAGTGAAGCGGGAGATGATTGTGATAAATACAATACATATTAAATGACGTAACAGCTCCAGGAAAACCGTGTGGGAATGTATTGTATGTGGTGAAAAGAGGCTGTTTAATAAGTTTGAAAGGAATATATAAGATACATTCACCCTATTTAGATAATTAATATTCTACCTTTATATAACTAATGTTTTATCAGACGAACAATTTCATCAAAGTCTATAAAAAGTACAACAAAAATAGTTGTGGGTATCTTAGAGTTAGAGATATAGGTGTGAAAATATATATTTTACTACGTATTAATTATGTAAATAATAATATTCCACATAAGCCACACTCACTGATGTATTTCAATCCCGCATCGGTGGCTACGTAGGCTAATGTCGGGCTCGTTGGTTCTGGTTTACCAGTGATGAGGATTGGTCGGGGTTCGAATCCAAGCTGGGTGTACTGAATTGGTTTTACATTCTACTTCTATGAAAATGAGGGTCCGTTCCTTCTAGATTTGTATACTTTACTATATCCGTGTGGTTAAAATGCGTATGTACTTGACGGGTAGTAAGACGTGGTGAATGAAATACACACTTTAATAAATAAAACTGATAAATATACATTTATTTACCTCAAAATTTGTCAACGGTTATAGGAACCTACGCGATGCTGGAGACGCGATCGTTTAGTTACGTGCCAAAAATATCAGACAGGTTAGTTTTCAAATTCTATAAAAATAAAATAGTTTTATCGGTTTTTTCCGCCGCGTCTATGTACCCGTTTGGGTTGTATCAATATATTTAGCTAATAATATTTAGCACCGCGTCTTACTACCCGTTCGGGTTATACGCTCTAAGTACTATTTACGCTAATGGATTAGGAATTGGAAAGGTTGAATTAACGGAAGTGAACCCACATTTGCGTGGAGGAAGAGTGGAAAACCATTTAGGATAAAACACTCTCAGTTCACCCTACCGAGATTCGAACCTCGATCTCCCCGTCCTTGGCGGTTGAGCTCAACACGACAAGCGCGTTAGCCAACTACGCCACCGAGGCGGGTTATTATTAAGCTAATGGAATAGTGATGGGTAGGGTAGAATTTTAGAGGAAATGTTTCCACATATTGGTGGAGGTAGAATGAGAAACTGTTTAGGAAAAAAACCTCCTTAGTAATCCTGGACTCTGATCTCCCCTTCACCGGCAACCAGTCCGACGGGAATGTGACGCATAAGACCCATTAGAGCACCGGTGCGGGTTAGTCGCTAATCGTTCAAAAACCGTAACCAAACATATAGGTTTTTATTCGGATTAAAATGAATTAAAACAGTCTCGATGAACTCTTATTGCATCACACACACACACACACACACACACACACACACACACACACACACACACGTGTTGACGAGACGAGCCATTGCCATGGAATCTCCGGATGAACATATCGGGCTCAATCGCAGGAAAACTGACGCCTGGATTCTCTAATATCCATCAACAACATTTCCACGGGCTTCTACTCTATTCTAGAACAAAGCACACACATGCACACCCCTCCCTCTCCCTATCTCTGGTGGAGCATTACGGTTTGTATCAAATGGGTAGAAGTAATTCCAGATAATGGAAGGATTATGAGAATACATTTCTAGGTGTACAATAGTGAGAAGGGGAGGGGGAGAAGGGGAGTAAAGGAGCAATAATAGACTGTGATTCCTCCCCTATACCCCCAACTCTCACATTGATACACAAACCCCTGGTCCCTAGTGCGCAGACCCGGGTACATGGAGTTGAAACATTGCTGTGATATTCTCTAAATAGAATACATGTGTAAGGTCTTGGGTGGCAACACCCTCGTGGGAAGAGGGAGAGAGGGGGGGGGGGGGGGTTGGAGCTCCCCATTTCACAGGTAATGAGTGAACAAACACAACACGTTATCTGGTCACAGTTCGAGTCTGGGGGAGTGAAAAGATTAGCAATAAATACCTTCTTAATATTCATAGACAAACAATGCTTTCAGTTCGTCTCTAAAGGGTCGCATGTTTACTTTCCAGAACATACAAAGTATCATATTCTGTCAGTCTGTACGTCCGATACTCTTTGATGGATTTCGGTAAAAATTGTTATTTATTTATGGATCAGTTACAGAGTTTTTGTTTGATACGTGACCTTTTTTGGTAGACTCAAAGTGAGCTGAGCGTCCCAAGTTCCATTCCCGGTAAGGTGAAAAAATTCATCACTGGTGAAAGTGAGGCTTCACCTTTCACAAGTGATTAAATGACTAGGTGCCGTGCCTGTTATAAAATTAAGCTAGTTTGTAAATCGTGTTGTCGCATAGCCAGTTTGTTCAAAAAGCGCACCGTGAACATCCACAATTTATTTTAATTATTATTATTAGCATTATTATTATCACCGCGTCTTACTACCCGTTTGGGCTATACGCACTTACACTAATGTGTAATGGTAGGGTGATTGTGAGATGAAATGAAGGACCTACAGTTTAACGTGGAATACGAACCATGGTGGCGGCCTGGCATTCCCCACATTCACAAAATGTCTTGTCAGAGGTGAAGGAAGGGTTGGGCAATCAGATAAATCTGTGCCGGGACCGAGGATTGAAACCCGGATCCCAGCACAGAAGTCTGACACCTTACCCCTAGACCACCAGATCACAATTAATTTTAATAAATGATATAAGTCTTTGAATAAATGAAGATGTAAATATTATAAAATCAACAGAGAGTTAAATCAGTGGTGGTCGAGAGATCTAAGGTGTCAGTCTCGAAATTGACTGGGTTGACGATCACGGAGAGATTGGGGTTCGAATACAGGTCGGGTGTATTAAGGGTGTTTTTACTTAAATGGTTTTTTTACTTTCTCTCCAAGTTAATCCGCATACACCTATTCAAAATTTAACATTCCTCATATTTAACACATCAGCGTAGTTAGTGGATATGTTTATAGCAAGAACGGGTAGTAAGACAGGTTGGCAAAAATAAAAAATATCTGGTCAACAAGTCCTCATTTATTATTAAGTACTTCAAACAATTTCTACGGCGTAATCTCGAGATAATGAAACCAAAATAACGTACGTTTAATTTTGAAATTCTGTGAAATTCCCCCCTCCCCCCCTCCTCCTCCTTCCAGCCCAAGAATAGTAATTTTTTTTTCGGGGCAATCAAGTCGAAGGACAGTGAAAAGAGGCGCATCTAGCGGCCACGCCACGTACCAAAGTTGCGGTCCCTTCTGACCGCACGATATCATAAACAGGGGACGTGTGGATGGAGGACTGGCGCGTGGCTCGAATTTACAAGACTCGGGATGAGGGAACGGAACGGAATGGAATGGCTTTTATGCAAGATATAATATAATAACTATCACTCGGTGGTCCAGCCGGGTTAAGGTGCTGGTTTATAGTAATTTCATTTACAAACTTTCAACAATTTACTAAGTTGATTTAACCCGGGAGAAAATAGTTATATAAGGTGTGTTAAAATTGTCTTGAGATGTCTAATAGAGTTAATAAAAACAGTTAAAAGCCGGTAGAACAATCGTTGGTCATGTATCAACGAACATACATTCTATGTGAGGTATGTAAAGCAGGGCAGGACAAAGTTGGAAAGAATATAATATCATACAGTTTTAACAAGCTCTGCTTAACCTTATAACACTTCACAACACGACATTGCTGTAAGGAACCCAATTTTTCACCTCAGAGCTATAAATGATTGTCCCCTTCCCCCTGAACTTCCATTGAAGCTACTTTATTTGCGCCGTATTCTCCGCAACACGCCACACCTATCCTACAATCAGTATTCTGTGAAGAGAAAGCATCTTCCAGATATTGGACTGGCCACAGAGCTTATTACCATGTCTTCCTCACATCTTGTGTCGCTTTCCGGGGGTGTTTTATGGGGGGGGGGGGGGACTGTGAGCCACCTAGCGAGAGATTTGGAACTAGACAAGGCGGGGGACATAGCTTCACACACACTGGGCGGAGAAACAGAAAACAAACACAGTTCAAGAAGATATCTCAGGTTGAGTGTCAAGAGGTTCAATTATATTTACTATTCTAGTGATTTAGCTATGTTTATTGGGTTGGCTGTACCAATGATTCATGAAGATGATGAGTTTTTTTCTTCAGAATAATGATTTAAAAGTAAATTTGTGAAATAGATTAGTAATTCATTGTGACACGTTAAAGGTTTCATAGACAAGACCCTGAATAGCAGACCTTCTCCTACTAAGTTAGGAAGGACCTATATTATATTATTTCATAGTGTACGTGAGTGAAGTAGTGCGCAACCCGTATCGAGCTCACGTACACCCGCGGAGGGATTGTTAGTGACCCCACTCAGTTTCACTTGGCTCTTAATACCGAGATGTATGTGTGTGTTAGAGAGAGAGAGAGAGGACCCATCATGACCCCACACACGTTTTACCCCTTCCTCGCTCCCCAATGATTGAGCCAACAGCCGCCACTGGGCGGTACAAGCAGGGGTACTTATCCCCCGAGGCAAACACAAAAGATAACACGGGACCTGATTTGATAGAGAGCTCTCGAGTGTTTCATTTATATTTGATATGTTCTCCTCTCAGTAGCTGAGTGGTCAGGTAATCCTTCGCAACAGTCAAACCTCAAACACTTCATAGGCGGAGCCCGAAAAATCAACGTACATAAAAACTGCACTTAAAGTTTTAAAACTTCCTTTGTTGTGTTCCATTGACTGTTCTTGGTTTAAACAATGAACCCGTCATCGGTGGACACGAAGACTAGGCGTCAGGGTAATATAGTCTAGTTGTTTTGGTGACTGGGAGGTCAAGATTTGAATCCCAGCCTAGTATACTAAGAGTGTTTTATTTTCTCTCTAAATAGTTTCACCATTCTACTTCCATGCATATGCGGGTACAGTTCCTCTTATCTTACCAATTCTTTACTCTCTAAAACAATCTGTTGAGAGTAAAGCTAGATTACATCGAAAGATTGAACGTTTTTCCTGTTGATCGCCGAGATTTCCCCCTCCCCCTCCTGTGAGACTCCCCCCTCTCCAGATGGTAGAAGGAGCATCTCCGTCCAACCAGAAACTATTCAGTGAATTGTAACCAAGCGACCCCCGCCCCCAGACCTTCCACTGAAAGCCCCATCAATATTAAACGATGTGTCTCCCACGAGTAGCGTCGCTTGTCAGCCAATCAGAGACCTCGTCTTACGGACTAAATCCTGCCGAGGGGGTGTCGGGATGGCACCCCCCACACCCCTCACATTCACATCGATCGTTTTATTTGCGTTCTGGAAGCCGTGTTCCCAAAATAGTGGTCCCCGAGAATAAGTTTTGACGTCTGTGAATATGTTGAAGATGTCTGACATTGAAGAGACAGATCAAGAATGAGCTATTCTACCCCCGACCCTCTCCAACCCCTGTCATGCAAACATACCCCTTTACGGATGGTAGGAAGGCAGTACAGTTATCATAGTTGTCTGAAACAACTTTTATAAATTCATAAGTAAAGTCAAATGATCATAAGCTGACAATTTAGATATATGGTATTAATACTACCCCACATTGCAATATATTGGACCGTAAATTACGCAGATATCGGGGTTTGTATCCCGGTCAGATTTAATGAGGGTGGTTTATTCAAGAATTGTCTCCCATTCTCCCTTCACACAAAATACGGTACACTTAGTCTTAATTCTACCTTATTCATCCATAGCCCTTTGGTGTAAATGTGTGGATAGACTGAATGGGTAGTAAGAATCAGAAGTGAAAAGACCGGTAAGATAATATTGATCACTTTGTAAATTGTTATTAAGGTTGCTCTAGAAAATGTGTTTTTTATGTTTTCCGCCATGATTCTGTATGTCCAGTCCAGTGAGGTCCTGGATGTCCTTGTCACAGGAGCGTAGTATAAATATTTGGGGCAAGTACAAGAAAAGGCTCCCCCTGCGCTGACATAGAGAAAGATTTAATAATTCACCTGCCCTTAGTTCATCAAGTCAAGTTAGTGTTGGTTCACAGTCGTTCCCCTCTCTCCCTGTCTCTATCCTGTTGGTTCATCAAGTCAAGTTAGTGTAGGTCCACAGTCGTTCCCCCTCTCTCTCTCCGTCTCTATCCTGTTGGTTCATCAAGTCAAGGTAGTGTTGGTCCAGAGTCGTTCCCCCTCTCTCTCTGTCTCTATCCTGTGGTTCATCAAGTCAAGTTAGTGTTGGTCCACAGTTGTTTCCTCTCTCTCCCTGTCTCTATCCTGTTGGTTCATCAAGTCAAGGTTGTGTTGGTCCACAGTTGTTTCCCCTCTCTCCCTGTCTCTATCCTGTTGGTTCATCAAGTCAAGGTAGTGTTGGTCCACAGTTGTTTCCCCTCTCTCCCTGTCTCTATCCTGTTGGTTCATCAAGTCAAGGTTGTGTTGGTCCACAGTTGTTTCCCCTCTCTCCCTGTCTCTATCCTGTTGGTTCATCAAGTCAAGGTAGTGTTGGTCCACAGTTGTTTCCCCTCTCTCCCTGTCTCTATCCTGTTGGTTCATCAAGTCAAGTTAGTGTTGGTCCACAGTTGTTCTCCCTCTCTCTCTCTGTCTCTATCCTGTTGGTTCATCAAGTCAAGTTAGTGTTGGTCCACAGTTGTTCCCCCTCTCTCTCTCTGTCTCTATCCTGTTGGTTCATCAAGTCAAGTTAGTGTTGGTCCACAGTTGTTTCCCCCTCTCTCTCTGTCTCTATCCTGTTGGTTCATCAAGTCAAGTTAGTGTTGGTCCACAGTCGTTCCCCCTCTCTCTCTCTGTCTCTATCCTGTTGGTTCATCAAGTCAAGTTAGTGTTGGTCCACAGTTGTTTCCCCCTCTCTCTCTGTCTCTATCCTGTTGGTTCATCAAGTCAAGGTTGTGTTGGTCCACAGTTGTTTCCTCTCTCTCCCTGTCTCTATCCTGTTGGTTCATCAAGTCAAGTTAGTGTTGGTCCACAGTCGTTCCCCCTCTCCCCTGTCTCTATCCTGTTGGTTCATAAAGTCAAGTTAGTGTTGGTCCAGAGTCGTTTCCCCTCTCTCCCTGTTTCTATCCTGTTGGTTCATCAAGTCAAGGTAGTGTTGGTCCAGAGTCGTACCCCCTTTCTCCCTGTCTCTATCCTGTTGGTTCATCAAGTCAAGGTTGTGTTGGTCCACAGTTGTTTCCTCTCTCTCCCTGTCTCTATCCTGTTGGTTCATCAAGTCAAGTTAGTGTTGGTCCACAGTCGTTCCCCCTCTCTCTCTCTGTCTCTATCTTGTTGGTTCATCAAGTCAAGTTAGTGTTGGTCCACAGTCGTTCCCCCTCTCTTATGTCTCTATCCTGTTGGTTCATCAAGTCAAGTTAGTGTTGGTCCACAGTCGTTCCCCTCTCTCTCTGTCTCTATCCTGTTGGTTCATCAAGTCAAGTTAGTGTTGGTCCACAGTCGTTCCCCCTCTCTCTCTGTCTCTATCTTGTTGGTTCATCAAGTCAAGGTAGTGTTGTTCCACAGTTGTTTCCCCTCTCTCCTGTCTCTAACATGTTGGTTCATCAAGTCAAGTTAGTGTTGGTCCAGAGTCGTTTCCCCTCTCTCCCTGTTTCTATCCTGTTGGTTCATCAAGTCAAGGTAGTGTTGGTCCACAGTTGTTTCCCCTCTCTCCCTGTCTCTATCCTGTTGGTTCATCAAGTCAAGGTAGTGTTGGTCCACAGTTGTTTCCCCTCTCTCCCTGTTTCTATCCTGTTGGTTCATCAAGTCAAGGTAGTGTTGGTCCACAGTTGTTTCCCCTCTCTCCCTGTCTCTATCCTGTTGGTTCATCAAGTCAAGGTGGTGTTGGTCCACAGTTTTTCCCCTCTCTCCCTGTCTCTATCCTGTTGGTTCATCAAGTCAAGTTAGTGTTGGTCCACAGTCGTTCCCCCTCTCTCTCTATCTCTATCCAGATTTATTTTAAAAGTGAATTTAATTATTATTCCTAATTTTGAAACAGTTCATTTTCTCCAAATTGTTGAATGGTTATCCTTTCCAGCGATCAGGAAGTCCCTCGACCGTAGAACATTGGCCGTGGAAATATCAACCCTTATATTCTGTTCTCATTTTTATGTTAACCAACAGAAATATAAAGGGAATTCTGCTTCCAATCAAAAATAAATATATTTAAAAATAATATAAACAAACAAGATTATACTATAATATTTTTTGCTCGTTAGAAATTTACAGGAACAAATATTCGTAGATATTTTATTTAATTAAAAACAAAAGAGAGATTTTTAATCTTTTTTTATTTCTGTATGAAATAAAAACCAATTAATCCGCTGGGACAAGCTTGCATTTTTATGCCGGGCGGTATGAAAACACGATGAAAATACTACAAAAAGTGGAAATAAATAGAATAGTTTCAATAATATACGGGAATGTTCAAAGTGGGTTTGGTTTTAATATCCATTGTTTCCCGACGATATAATAAATCTAGGAAACACACACAGATGAAACTTGGTTTGATGCTAACAGAGGGCACTATGTTGGCTCGTAACAATAAATAAATAGAAAACCAATCGCTTCATTTTATGAAAGGCATTTAAAATGATCAAAGTTTAATATTTCAAAGAACCAATTTATACAACTATTTAAATGAAAGTGTGTGTTTTTTAATATCGAGTTATTTCACATAAATTATTGAACAAAGATTCATTCGGTTTTAAATCTAATCTTATACAAAACGAGACTACTTGGGCCACTGCCTTCCCCTCTACCCCGACCCCCCAATCACGATCAAGGACTTTCATCCCATTTTTTTTTATTGATACCACGTCTTACTACCTGTTCGTGTTATAAACATATATGATTATTAATCTAATAGGAAGCATTTTAGAAGTAATTACCTTGCATTGGCCTGGAAGGAGTGTGGGAGACCATTTAGGATAAACTTCCCTCGTTAGACTTGACTGAGGTTCAAACCCCGATCTTCCCAACATTAGCAGTCCAGTCCAACACATGAGTGACGCCTTTGACTATTCGTCCACTGATGCAGGTCATATCATTTTAATGTAGTAGCATGCCCGTAACGGGCGTCAAACCATGACCTCCTCATGTAACAGTCGGTTTCCGCGAGAACAGGGAGTACCAACACAATTTCTGGAACTTACTAACGTGACTGGAGAGAAATAGCATCATGGTTAGTCTGCAGGGCTCATTTCTTGTCTGCTATTCACTGTTCTTACCCTATTTGTGGCTTTACAAATCCTTCTAGAAGTTATTTTTTGAGTATTTTCCATCACATTGAATCATAATCCTTTCTTCCCTAAACTAATCCACCAGTGACCTTGTATTAAAATCGTCACATAAGAAACTAATCATAATCTTTATTATTTTTGCAATGCATGTAAACTTAAAGTTTTGAACTCTTTTAGTTTTATTCTTCTCCGTTTAGATTCACGTCGTTTATTGACATTCTCTGGAATTAGTGTATGGATGTGTCATTAACAATACACGAGACAAATGTTAACCCTGGCACCCTCCAGAACACCCTTATCTCTGTGACACAGCAATTATTATATATATCTAGAGCTAGTATCAACAAAACTGCAGGCATTGTCATATTCTGTCAGCCTCCACGAGATTACGGAACATCGTGTTCCAATGATGTCACCTCCTTGCTGAATCCCAAGTTAGTTTACCTTCTGAGAGAATCCCAAGTAATTTTACCTACATGCTGAATGCCAGGCTATTTTACCTACTCGCTTAATGCCAAGATATTTTACCCATTTACTGAATTCCAGGCTAGTTTACCTATTTGTTGATACCAGGCTATTTTCCTACACGCTTAATGCCAGGCTAATTTACCTTCTCACTAAATTCCAAACTATTTTAACTACTCTCTGAATGCCAGGCTATTTTACCTACTTGTTGTAAGCCAAGCTATTTTACCTATTAGCTGAATGTCAGGCTTTTTTACCTACCTACAACTATCCTATTATACGCCAATATATTAAATATAAAGAGAGGGAATAAAATGAATCATTCAACCTCGGGGCCCAGTTTTATCTTATGATAACACATGCACGTTTCCATTATATAATATAAATATGTATTTTACTCATTAAACAGTTTCTTTTTATTATTATGAATAGACATAAGCTTATGCTTTCACGGCCTTTATTTAAACGTCCAGGTAGTTTGTTTATCTTGTATTATTATAACGTGTATAATACATAGCCTAATAATGTAGTTCGTAAGTTGCTTGCATGAGGTGCAGTGCAGTTTACAAATGTCGCCCTGTAAAGTCTGACATACCTTATTCCTTGGCCCCTGGCAGCATTATATGAGCCACCACTGTCTCTAAGGACAAAAACTTGCTAATATCGCCTTCATTATATCGTTAGATAACGAACTGACTTCAATATAACAGAGGGGAAGAATGATACTGAGAGGACATAGCAATATAACAGAGGAGATGAATGTTACTGAGAGGACAAAGCAATATAACAGAGGGGAGGAATGTTACTGAGAGGACATAGCAATATAACAGAGGAGATGAATGTTACTGAGAGGACATGGCAATATAACAGAGGAGATGAATGTTACTGAGAGGACATGGCAATATAACAGAGGAGATGAATGTTACTGGCAGGACATGGCAATATAACAGAGGGAGGAATGTTACTGAGAGGACATGGCAATATAACAGAGGAGGAATGTTACTAAGAGGACATGGCAATATAACAGAGGAGGAATGTTACTAAGAGGACATGGCAATATAACAGAGGAGATGAATGTTACTGAGAGGACATGGCAATATAACAGAGGAGATGAATGTTACTGAGAGGACATGGCAATATAACAGAGGAGATGAATGTTACTGGCAGGACATGGCAATATAACAGAGGAGATGAATGTTACTGGCAGGACATGGCAATATAACAGAGGGAGGAATGTTACTGAGAGGACATGGCGATATAACAGAGGAGAGGAATGTTATTGAGAGGACATGGCAATATAACAGAGGGGAGGAATGTTACTGAGAGAAACTTGGCAATATAACAGAGGGGAAGAATGTTACTGAGAGGACATAGCAATATAACAGAGGAGATGAATGTTACTGAGAGGACATGGCAATATAACAGAGGAGATGAATGTTACTGGCAGGACATGGCAATATAACAGAGGGAGGAATGTTACTGAGAGGACATGGCAATATAACAGAGGAGGAATGTTACTAAGAGGACATGGCAATATAACAGAGGAGAGGAATGTTATTGAGTGGATGTAATGAAATAACAACGGTCTGGTCAGTTGGATAAAACCCGATTCCCACGTTCGTTGAAAACAGAGACCACCCTCAATCTTCAACAGTTACATGTGTTTTTATGAGCCCTAGGTGAGACTGGTAATTTATATAGTATAAACAAAATGCGTCACAAAACATGATAATAATAATGTGCCAAATAACAGTAAAAAAAGATAAACTAAGTAAAACAAAGTGTTGACCACCTCTTTAACGCCCTAACCAATGTGTGCAAAAATACTCGCTCTGTCTTTTTTATAACATTTTAGGAAAATTTAAATCATATTCGAAAGTGATTTGGCGACAAAGTGAGCCCAATTGTCATAAAAAGTGGTTATGTTTTTAATCATTAATTTGAAAAATATATTCTTGATGTTATATATTCATCTCGAAATAATACCTATTAAATTAGATTTATTATTTTTTTAGATAGAAAAATCAATACATTTAAAAAAAATATGCTAGGACCTTTGCATACACCTTGGCAGCAATTTGGGTCGACCCATAATGCTTTACAATGAGTTAGATTATAGTTCCCATGTAGTTTGTCCCTAGCACCTGTGATTATATGGTCTGAGGCATCAGACTCACACAAAACTGTATATCTGATGACGGGGATATCGAAATTCCAATATTGGATGTATGCACCAAACATTGGTTTTCCCTATGATTTATCACTGGGGTTCTCCCATACTCTCTCCAAACATTTATGAATGCATTTCCTCAACAGTTACTATATTTCTCCTTAATTATCCTTATTTATCCCTGCCCCTTTTAGTATACTAAAAAAACATTTTTACTCTCCAGTTAACACTATTATTTTACCCCGCACCCCTTCATGGATCACAACCCGGCATCCAGTCTATCCTCTTATTCATACCAACGGGATAGGGAAGAAATGTACCCTTATTCGCGTGGAGGGAAATGAAAAACCTTTCAGAAAACAGATATTCTCAGTACAGACACACGGTATGTGCTACAACCTCCTTTCCCCTTGGTAGCCAAATCTGTGCGGTGACAAATAATTGGAGGTCATCTCGTTCCTGTATGAAGAAAGTAGCCAATGTCATGAGAACAGAGAAAACACTCCACATCTATCATTAAAACATAGAAAACACTCCACATCTATCATGAAAACAGAGAAAACACTCCACGTCATTCATTAAGAACAGAAAAAACACTCCACGTCTATCATGAGAACAGAGAAAACACTCCACATCTATCATTAAAACAAAGAAAACACTCCACATCATTCATTAAGAAGTGAGAAAACACTCCACATCTATCATTAAAACAGAGAAAAACACTCCACAACTATCATGAAAACAGAGAAAACACTCCACATCATTCATTAAGAAGTGAGAAAAACACTCCACATCTATCATGAAAACAGAGAAAACACTCCACAACTATCAAGAAAACAGAGAAAACACTCCACATCTATCATGAAAACAGAGAAAACACTCCACAACTATCATGAAAACAGAGAAAACACTCCACATCTATCATGAAAACAGAGAAAACACTCCACAACTATCAAGAAAACAAAGAAAACACTCAACAACTATCAAGAAAACGAGAGAAAACACTCCACGTCATTCATTAAGAACAGAGAAAACACTCCACATCTATCATGAAAACAAGAGAAAACACTCCACATCTATCATTAAAACAGAGAAAACACTCCACAACTATCATGAAAACAGAGAAAACACTCCACATCATTCATTAAGAAGTGAGAAAACACTCCACATCTATCATTAAAACAGAGAAAACACTCCACAACTATCATGAAAACAGAGAAAACACTCCACATCTATCATGAAAACAGAGAAAACACTCCACAACTATCAAGAAAACAAAGAAAACACTCCACAACTATCATGAAAACAGAGAAAACACTCCACATCTATCATGAAAACAGAGAAAACACTCCACATCTATCATGAAAACAGAGAAAAACACTCCACAACTATCATGAAAACAGAGAAAAACACTCCACATCATTCATTAAGAAGTGAGAAAACACTCCACATCTATCATGAAAACAGAGAAAACACTTCACAACTATCAAGAAAACAAAGAAAACACTCCACAACTATCAAGAAAACCGAGAAAACACTACATGTCATTCATTAAGAACAGAGAAAACACTCCACAACTATCATGAGAACAGAGAAAACACTCCACATCTATCATGAAAACAGAGAAAACACTCCACAACTATCATGAAAACAGAGAAAACACTCCACATCATTCATTAAGAAGTGAGAAAAACACTCCACATCTATCATGAAAACAGAGAAAACACTCCACAACTATCAAGAAAACAGAGAAAAACATCCACATCTATCATGAAAACAAGAGAAAACACTCCACATCTATCATTAAAACAGAGAAAACACTCACACAACTATCATGAAAACAGAGAAAACACTCCACATCTATCATTAAAACAAAGAAAACACTCCACATCATTCATTAAGAAGTGAGAAAACACTCCACATCTATCATGAAAACAGAGAAAACACTCCACAACTATCATGAAAACAGAGAAAACACTCCACATCTATCATTAAAACAAAGAAAACACTCCACATCATTCATTAAGAAGTGAGAAAAACACTCCACATCTATCATGAAAACAAGAGAAAACACTCCACACCTATCATGAAAACAAAGAAAACACTCCACAACTATCAAGAAAACAGAGAAAACACTCCACATTTATCATGAAGAACAGAGAAAACACTCCACATCTATCATGAGAACAGAGAAAACACTCCATATCTATCATGAAAACAAAGAAAACACTCCACATCTATCATTTAAAACAGAGAAAACATTCCACAACTATCATGAAAACAGAGAAAACACTCCACATCTATCATTAAAACAAAGAAAACACTCCACATCATTCATTAAGAAGTGAGAAAACACTCCACATCTATCATGAAAACAGAGAAAACACTCCACAACTATCATGAAGAACAAGAGAAAACACTCCACATCTATCATGAGAACAGAGAAAACACTCCACATCTATCATGAAAACAAAGAAAACACTCCACAACTATCAAGAGAAACAGAGAAAACACTCCACATCATTCATTAAGAAGTGAGAAAACACTCCACATCTATCATGAAAACAGAGAAAACACTCCACAACTATCAAGAAAACAGAGAAAACACTCCACATCTATCATGAAAACAGAGAGAACACTTCACATCATTCATTAAGAAGTGAGAAAACACTCCACAACTATCATGAAAACAGAGAAAACACTCCACATCATTCATTAAAACAAAGAAAACACTCCACATCTATCATTAAAACAGAGAAAACACTCCACAACTATCATGAAAACAGAGAAAACACTCCACATCTATCATTAAAACAAAGAAAACACTCCACATCATTCATTAAGAAGTAGAGAAAACACTCCACATCTATCATGAAAACAGAGAAAACACTCCACAACTATCATGAAAACAGAGAAAACACTCCACATCTATCATTAAAACAGAGAAAACACTCCACATAATTCATTAAGAAGTGAGAAAACACTCCACATCTATCATGAAAACAAAGAAAACACTCCACGTCTATCATGAAGAACAGAGAAAACACTCCACATCTATCATTAAAACAAAGAAAACACTCCACAACTATCATGAAAACAGAGAAAACACTCCACATCTATCATGAAAACAAAGAAAACACTCCACATAATTCATTAAGAAGTGAGAAAACACTCCACATCTATCATGAGAACAGAGAGAAAACACTCCAAATCTATCATGAGAACAGAGAAAAACATTCCACATCTATCATGAAGAACAGAGAAAACCCTCACATCTACCATGAAAACAGAGAAAACACTCCACATAATTCATTAAGAAGTGAGTAAAACACTCCACATCTATCATGAAAACAAAGAAAACACTCCACGTCTATCATGAAGAACAGAGAAAACACTCCACATCTATCATGAAAACAAAGAAAACACTCCACAACTATCAAGAAAACAGAGAAAACACTCCACATCTATCATGAAGAACAGAGAAAACCCTCACATCTACCATGAAAACAGAGAAAAACACTCCACAACTATCATGAAAACAGAGAAAAACACTCCACATCTATCATGAAAACAAAGAAAACACTCCACATAATTCATTAAGAAGTGAGAAAACACTCCACATCTATCATGAAAACAGAGAAAACACTCCACATCTATCATGAAGAACAGAGAAAACACTCCACATCTACCATGAAAACAGAGAAAACACTCCACAACTATCATGAAAACAGAGAAAACACTCCACATCTATCATGAAAACAAAGAAAACACTCCACATAATTCATTAAGAAGTGAGGAAAACACTCCACATCTATCATGAGAACAGAGGAAAACACTCCAAATCTATCATGAGAACAGAGAAAAACATTCCACATCTACCATTAAAACAAAGAAAACACTCCACATCTATCATGAAAACAGAGAAAACACTCCACATCTATCATGAAAACAGAGAAAACACTCCACATCTATCATGAAAACAAAGAAAACACTCAACGTCTATCATGAAGAACAGAGAAAACACTCCACATCTATCATGAAAACAGAGAAAAACACTCCACATCTACCATTAAAACAAAGAAAACACTCCACATCTATCATGAAAACAGAGAAAAACACTCCACATCTATCATGAAGAACAGAGAAAACACTCCACATCTATCATAAAAACAGAGAAAACACTCCACAACTATCATGAAAACAGAGAAAACACTCCACATAATTCATTAAGAAGTGAGAAAACACTCCACATCTATCATGAAAACAAAGAAAACACTCCACGTCTATCATGAAGAACAGAGAAAAACACTCCACATCTATCATTAAAACAAAGAAAACACTCCACATCTATCATGAAAACAGAGAAAACACTCCACATTTATCATGAAAACAGAGAAAACACTCCACAACTATCATGAAAACAGAGAAAACATTCCACATCTATCATGAAAACAGAGAAAACACTCCACATCTATCATGAAAACAGAGAAAACACTCCACATCTATCATGAAAACAGAGAAAAACACTCCACATCTATCATGAAAACAGAGAAAACACTCCACATCTATCATGAAAACAGAGAAAACACTCCACATCTATCATGAAAACAGAGAAAACACTCCACATCATTCATTAAGAACAGAGAAAACGCTCCGCCTTCAGCGCTTCCCACGGCTCCATAGTTGTTCACCCTAAACGAACCGTTCATTGAGAAGGAACTAAATCGGGCGTTAAATTTCAAGGCTTTTTATTGCTAAATCATTTATTCCGCTTTTCCTTTGTTTCACGTTCCTACCCCTCCCTCTCCCCCACAATTCTCCGTTGCCAGCAGCGTTTCAGATCAAAACCAATGCGGGAAGTCGGATTTCACAACGATGCGTCGGTTCGGAAAGGGGTGAGGGATCTATTCATAGAGACCACTGTGTTTGGGTCAGCCTATCGATTCTTTCGAAAACCATCAGGAGGAAAAAAAACAACCTCTGCTGGCTTCATAAATAACGCGCTGCGAAACCTCAGCGAATAAAGAAATGCACTTTCGGACAAACCACTGGAATGTTTTCCCCGAGCGTGAATCTAGAGTTAGCTGTTGGTCTAGGGTCGTTGACCACATGGACTTCCTACATGTGAGTGAGTGAGTGAACACTCAGGATACTCATGAGTGTTGATGAAAGGAACTCTTGAGATGCTCACACAATTAAAACAAAACTAAAAGACGTAAGGTTTGTACTGGAATGTATGAGTTAAGAAATTGCAAGTATGGCAGGCAATGAAAACATCGGGCACAATTTTTGAGTTTAACTTCATCATCGTAAAGTTTTAACTTTACAAAATCAGAAAGCTGTAGATGTAGAGTGAAGTATTTTCTTGAGGGTGTTTATATTCTGACAGAGGAAGGTTAACTGTTGACAGCCATTTTCTCACCTTATTACAATACAGTGTGGAACACTGATAGGAATACGATTATGCGAGTAATATTATTGATTTGGAAAAATATATACGATCTAATGAATAACTAGCCACCCACTTCGATGGCTGTGTGGTCTAACGCGCTACTCTCACAGTAGATTAGACTGACAGGGAGATCGAGCTTCGAATCTCAGTCGGCTGTTTTGAGGATGGTTTTTGCCAAATGGTTTTCCATTCTCATTCAACGCAAATGTGGGGAAACTTCCTATAAATATAAACTCCCTTATTCCTAAAATCAGTAGCGAAACTTGTACATAAGCTTATAACCAGAACGGGTAGTAAGATGCATTACTATAATAAATATGTATTAGAGAAAACGAACCCCTTTCCTCAAGATAAAATCCAGGCGTGACAACACAACAGAAACAAAACTTACAATATTGTTACGTTGGTACTACCCCCCTCTCCTCCCTCCATCAGATCCACCAACACACGTGTAACGCGATGAGTGAAAATTTAATTTATCTTCGTATTGTTTGTCATAAAGGGCTGATGGATTGATCGCATCCCCGGAATGACATGTGTTCGCTGCACCAGACACACACACACACATGTGACAACGACACACTTCAAGTCACCCCCCCCCCCCCCCACACCAGTCGACATCAATAACTTCCAACCAACAGCGCTGTTTCTGACATTTCCACCACTTGACGAATTTGTCATAACGGAGAAACACACTCACACCGAGAGAGGAAAACTAACAAAGAAATGAGGAACAGAGAAGAAAGAATGAAGACATATGAGACCAGTGGGTAATATAAAGGACAGAGATTTAAAAAAAAAAGAGAAGGATATCAAAAGACAGAGAAAGATATAGCACGCTGAAGAGTGGCTTTTGTTCGCGGAGAGAAAATGTTGCTCTTCTATGTCATAAAATTTTACTATCTCGTCTCCGTCTCTCTTGTTCTTAAAAACTCCTATCCTTCCCAACGTTTTCATTTTTTTTTCTCTTAAATCTCACTTACCAATTTTCCTATTTTTTCTCTTTTCTTACCAATTTTTTTATCTTTTTATTTTTATCTTTTTCTCTGCGCATTACACGTGGCTTCATACATTTTAAAAGCTGAACTTAGAATATTAAAAAAAAATGGCAACGAAATATTAGGACTAACCATCTTTTATAAAAAGTATATTAAATATATTATAAAAAGTGGTTTAGCGGGCAAATAAACCGGGAGTGACTTTACTGGCGAACCTTCATGAACCGACTCACTCCAAGTTGAGGATTTTCCTCACATTGCGAGAAGGGAAGGATTTATCCTCCTTATTTGTCAGACGGGGAGAGGAGGAAGGACATTATTTATTTCCCATGAAGCATTAAGGAGCACACTTGTGCAATAATCCAGACTTTAAACTTATCATAAGATGATGTGTTATATAGCCACACCCATTTAGGTGGTCTAACGGCCTAAGGTGTCCCTCTCACAATAGACTCACCTTCCCGAAAGATTGAGGTTCAAATCCCTGTCGGCTGTACCGGTATTTTTACCTAAATTATTTTAAAACACTTCCCCTACGTTAGTTCTGGCACAATTCCTATAAATTCAACCTTCCTCATCCCTAACCCATTAACGTAATTAGTACATCAGTCTGAACGGGTAGTAAGACACCGTAATATAATAAATTAGCACATTACCTGCGTATCAGACGTTAAATTGGTCTATTTCGACTTGACGCTTACCAGGAGGTTGTAGTTTTAATCCAGAACAGTTGGTTTCTCCTTTATAGTTTTTACCCACTCTAATTTCACGCACATGTAGGTACATTTATCCTAAATTATTCCTTCCTAGTGTTAGCAGAGCTTATGATATGCTCTCTCCCGCACGCCAGGATCCAATATGAAATGTAATTAACTTTGAACAACCGTGGACCAACCGGAATTTCTTTCTTCGTGCATTAATTTTATTCTAATGTTCACCAGAGTCGAGTGTCCAAGAAAACATCAAAACACTCTCAGTCGTGATTATGTGTTTTAATCGAATGAACGATTCATTTTCTATCCATTTCAATCAAATGACGCTGCAACAGCCCTTTTGTGAGCGCTTCAATGAAACTGTTGAAAGGATAATTGACTTCCAGCAACGATACCGTGACTATAATACACCAAGGGGGAGGGAGGATATGATGAATATATGACGTGTCATCGGATATTATGGGTTGTGATAATAATGGCCAGAGAAAGTGTATAACGGATGGTGCTAAGTGGTGCCATTTATGGAACCCTCTTTCTCTTATATATATTATATTTATAATAGAACTGTGTGAATATCAACTAATTGATATATTATTTTACAAGACATTCTTAATATGATAGTACAATGCTACCACCAGATTAAACCACAAACTAATAATTTATATCTGTTCAAATTCCGATATCTTAGCTCATCCGATAGCGTGTCTGACTACTGAATTAAGAGGGTCCCGGGTTCGAATCGTGTCATGACTGAAAAATGTATTATTGGTGAAATGTGGAATTCCCCTTTCACAGTGATGACTTAACGTCTTGGGAGTGGGTGATCTGTTTGGTCTAGATTTAATTTAGTTTTAGTCAGGTTCATAATGCGGACCATATAAACCTCAAATAAAAATAATGAAAAAGGGTTCAAAGCCACGCCGTAGACAGTGACATTCAGGGGATTTGTCACCAGTAGAGTCACTATCTGTGGCTCAGTTGGGTTACCATGATTGAAACAGTGACATTCAGGGGATTTGTTACCAGTCAAGTCACTATCTGGGGCTCAGTTTGGTTACCATGTTTGAAACAGTGACATTCATGGGGATTTGTCACCAGTCAAGTCAATACCTAGGGTTAAATTTGGTTACCATGTTTGAAACAGTGACATTCTGGGGGATTTGTCACCAGTCAAGTCAATATCTAGGGTTAAATTTGGTTACCATGTTTGAAACAGTGACATTCAGGGGATTTGTCACCAGTAGAGTCACTATCTGTGGCTCAGTTGGGTTACCATGTTTGAAACAGTGACATTGGGGTGGATTTCTCACCAGTCAAGTCACTATTTGGGGCTCAGTTAGGTTACCATGTTTAACATATTTTGCCCGGTATCGGTGATCACACGGAATAAATTTCGGCAATGGAAAGGTCCTAGTTCTTATATCAGCCGGGTTTACTGAGGATGGTTTTTATTTAATGGTTTCCCACTTAACCTAAACGCAAATCTGACCACATTTACTACGATTAATACCTTCCTCATTCCTACCACACCATCGTGACTAATACATGTGCGTATAGACGGCACCCTCCCCTAGAGAAGAGTTAGGATTACTCTGGAGGAATGGAGAGCTAGGAATATTTTGGAGGAATAGAGAGTTAGGATTACTCTGAGGGAATAGAGAGATAGGAATATTTTGGAGAATAGAGAGCTAGGATTTCTCTGAGGGAATAGAGAGATAGGAATATTTTAGAGGAATAGAGATCTAGGTTTTCTCTGTGGGATAGAGAGCTAGGATTATTCTGGGAAATTGAGAACAAGTGTTGTGGTAAACGCGTGTCAAATTAATCACTCATCCAATGTTCTGAACATGGAGGTCATGTTATTCTCTTGTCACACCTCCTGGAGCTCATGATAACCTGATAGCTAATGAGCACCACCGAACTAATAACGATCAGAATAAAGTTTCTAACAACCTCCATTCAAGCAGTGACAGAACAAGGTCCTTCCTAAGATAGAGGAAACATATTGAACATTAGATCAAGGATTCTTTATTGGAGAAGGAAGAGGGATGATAAAAAAAAAACACTTCAAAGGAAAGTCAGCAAGCGCCAGTAAATCATCTCTTGGGGTGAAAGGTAGAGAAAGCTTTGTTGAGCGAAGGCGTTTGTATGGAATCTTCTAGGTTTATTGAGGGATATACAAGGAATGATCTTGAAATTCAGGAGACACGTACCAAGTTTTTATAAACGTGGAGACGGGACGAGGGAAATTTCCACACACACACACACACACACAAACACACACACACACGAATAGCCGCTTGGGGAAATGCAGCATCTAGAAATTCCTGGTCAAAATGTAAGATGATAGAATACTATTAAGATATTAATATTAATATTAAAATATCTGGTCTATGGCAGATGAGACAATAATAACACATTCAACCACATAGAATGGTAGCCGACACATGTATGTGGGAAAATAACTGTTATTGATGTTATTGTAACTCATCAAATAATGACCCTGTTGTTAACGACCTTGGGAGAATTAAACTGAAGAGTGAACTCTACAACTTGGGACATCTCGGGTGTGTTCCTTACATTTAAATAGGGGGAAATTAAACTGAAGAGTGAACTCTACAACTTGGGACATCTCGGGTGTGTTCCTTACATTTAAATAGGGGGAAATTAAACTGAAGAGTGAGCTCTACAACTTGGGACATCTCGGGTGTTGTTCCTTACATTTAAATAGGAGGAAATTAAACTGAAGAGTGAACTTACAACTTGGGACATTCGGGTGTGTTCCTTACATTTAAATAGGAGGAAATTAAACTGAAGAGTGAACTCTACAACTTGGGACATCTCGGGTGTGTTCCTTACATTTAAATAGGAGGAAATTAAACTGAAGAGTAAACTCTACACTTGGGACATCTCGGGTGTGTTCCTTACATTTAAATAGGAGGAAATTAAACTGAAGAGTGAACTCTACAACTTGGGACATCTCGGGTGTGTTCCTTACATTTAAATAGGAGGAAATTAAACTGAAGAGTGAACTCTACAACTTGGGACATCTCGGGTGTGTTCCTTACATTTAAATAGGGGGAAATTAATCTTAAGAGTGAACTCTACAACTTGGGACATCTCGGGTGTTTCCTTACATTTAAATAGGGGGAAATTAAACTGAAGAGTGAACTCTACAACTTGGGACATCTCGGGTGTGTTCCTTACATTTAAATAGGAGGAAATTAAACTGAAGAGTGAACTCTACAACTTGGGACATCTCGGGTGTGTTCCTTACATTTAAATAGAGGGAAATTAAACTGAAGAGTGAGTTCTACAACTTGGGATATCTGGGGTGTGTTCCTTACATTTAAATAGGAGGAAATTAAACTGAAGAGTGAACTCTACAACTTGGGACATCTCGGGTTGTTCCTTACATTAAATAGGGGGAAATTAATCTTAAGAGTGAACTCTACAACTTGGGACATCTCGGGTGTGTTCCATACATTTAAATAGGGGGAAATTAAACTGAAGAGTGAACTCAACAACTTGGGACACCTCGGGTGTGTTCCTTACATTTAAATAGGGGGAAATTAAACTGAAGAGTGAACTCTACAACTTGGGACACATCGGGTGTGTTCCATACATTTAAATAGGGGGAAATATAAACTGAAGAGTGAACTCTACAACTTGGGACATATCGGGTGTGTTCCATACATTTAAATAGGGGGAAATTAAACTGAAGAGTGAACTCAACAACTTGGGACACCTCGGGTGTGTTCCTTACATTTAAATAGGGGGAAATTAAACTGAAGAGTGAACTCTACTACTTGGACAACTCGGGTGTGTTTTTAACATTTAAATAGGAGGAAATTAAACTGAAGAGTGAACTCTACAACTTGGGACACCTTGGGTGTGTTCCTTACATTTAAATATGGGGAAATTAAACTGAAGAGTTGTAACATTAGCCGCTAGCTAATGACAAAATACTGGAAACTGCAAACTTACCCAATTCTACGAAGACGTCCGCGGCCATGCTCATGTAAACACTGCGAGCCACTTGTCACACACCTGTCCATCACGACCTTCCTTGTAAGACTGAGGCGCGCCCACTGGGATACGTCACGCCGATTCTGCTTGCCCAAAGACCATAAGAAGAAAAGAAGTAACACTCCACCAAGTTTACGAGCGGGCTTCTACTAGCTCCGTGAGGCTCCTAGAACCTTCTCCACCCTGTCTACGTTCTTTGGCCCCCCCCCCCCCCCCCAACCATGTTCTGCAAGCTGTGTTTTAGTGCGTATAAAAGATCGACCATGTGAATTGTGAGGCACTCTTGGGCTGGCTGTGAAGGTCGCTTGAATAGGCGATAGCGACGAAAATTACAATGTAAGCTAAATTCCTTTTGGGTTAAATGTCTGACTTTTAAAATTTCTTTTTAGGCGCTTCAATTATTTTTACTTAGTAAATATCAAAAAAAGTTTTAAACTTGCTTTCATTGACATTTCAAGCAATGTCTACGTATAAACTAAAACTTTACTCTTGTCTGAACGCATAACATATCTGGACTTGAGACTTTTGCTAACTATTGGAATATTTTTGTGAAAGGTTTACGATTTTTACCGTCGTATTAATATTAAAGGTAAATGGATTGAGATGCCTAACCTTTTGGACTTTATATTTTGGGCGTAACAGATTTAAATTGTGTATAAGTTATAGTTACTGGTTTCCTGTTTTTATCTCTATTTATCATGTTAGGTTTAGCGCTTTAATTTTAAATGGACTCGTTCCTAAAAAACCTTGCTCTGATTAATTGTTCGTAAGAGATAGGCGAATTTGGCATTAGACTATGTTGTCTTATAATATATGTAAATCTCAATTTATTTTTCTCTGGGCTGAATCACTTAAACTATTTTTCTTAGATTAATAGATATTGACTGTAAAAGCTATATATATATATATATATATATATATATATATATATATATATATTATAAAAAGAAAGGGAAAAGGGAAAACAACTTATAAATTATGTCATTCGTAAACATCGCCTGTAGACTTTAACTTAATAAAACTTTGCTAGGTTTATATGTAAATTTCACTGTGTTAGGGTAAGTTTAGTAAGGTTATTATATGGATGTTCGCCTCCGAACATGACTTGCTGGGCGCCTTCAGCGCGTGGTATGTATAATGGGAAGTTGCCATAGCAACCGAGTCATGATGACTAATGAGAGTTGTTGGTCAATTAAATGCAAAGTTGTTGTCTAATATCAACCTCAGCTCACACAAATAATTAGGTTTAATTGTAATTTTTCCCCATTCTTACGGGGCTGGTAAAAATAATGTGAATAATGTATATTGACTAGGTGTTAGTAATTGTTGAAGTTAACGTTTAATTCCAAGGTTGAGATTATAATAGGGTATTAGTTTTCATGCCTAATTGTTATTTCTTGTAGCGAGCGATGAGGGTTGCTCTTAAAGCTGGCGCTAGTGGTATGAAGTCGCCAAAAGAAAATATTGTAAAGAAGTTGCATATAGTATGATTGTTAATATACTTGTATCCATTGTTGCTGACTCTTTTTTGGGAAATTATAATAAATTACTGTTGATGGTGATATTCGTTCCTTCTTTCTATATAAGTATCATCCTTAGGTAATTTTAAGTTGAGTTAGTTCATGTGAGGTAATCACAAATATGGTATAACGTCTGGGCTGTGTTTATCGGCCGTTGAGGACGGCGTGAGAACTTGCCCTCATCTATCCCAAATTGCGTGTGCTGGGTGTTATTTAGCTTACCCAGCGGGTATAACAAGTTCACTCACCCAGCCAACTCTATCGATTGTTATTGTTTTTTTTTCTTATTTTCCTTTTGAAGTGTTTGAACCCTCTCTTTTGGATGGTAGATCCTAATTATGGTTCAGAGTGAACTCTACAACTTGGGACTTCTCGGGTGTGTTCCTTAAATTTAAATAGGGAGATGAAAAATTTTTGAAAAATCGAAGGATTATTTTTTGTTGGTTAAATTATTCCTTTTATTTTTCTTGTATAATTTATGTCCT
Organism: Timema cristinae; assembly: GCA_039000515.1. NCBI lineage: Eukaryota > Metazoa > Arthropoda > Insecta > Phasmatodea > Timematidae > Timema > Timema cristinae. Next base: position 54,822,093 of record JBCFYV010011164.1, read on the forward strand.
CAAAGTAATTTCTGTAGTGTAACAGCCCTGCCATAGATTGGGATGTTTGTTTGAAACTAACATAACAGTAACATTTTAGAAAACTTTCTAAAAATGTTTGAAAGTAATGTGTTCACTCTCTGAACTGTATATATTAAATATTTTAAAATAGCTTTTGTGTAATAGTTTGTTTAACCTAGTTCATTTTTATATAGTTCCCTATTTTTATTGGTTTGTATGGGTTAGTTGTTCTTTGTTTCCCACCGTTTTTTGAGTTTTTCCCTCCTTTTTCTTTTGAGAGTGTAAAGGAGATGGAAAGTAGGTCGTTTTCTCTTTTGAGAGTTCAGTTCAGCGTGGGACTCTGTACGCTTTGGGTGTCTGCCATGATGAGTGCATCTTTTGCTTTATAAATCATTGTTCACGTGTGAGTCGGTGCTTCAAACCCTAAAGTGGCCTCTTTGATCCAAAAACACAACAAAGGTTCGAGAATTGCCGAATAATTAACGCCTTGTTACCTATTTCTTCCTATACCAACCCACAAGGTAAACCTCCATTGTCGCGGAACCTTATTTAGTAGAGGAAAGCATTTATCACATTGTTATATTGATTACAGTCCACTTTTTATCATTTTTGTTGTTGTTTTTATGCTAATAGTTTATTGACTGGAAAGAATATAAGGCGTGCTTATAATTATAAATTAACACTTAGATAGATTGCTCCAGAAATATATAATAAAAGAATTAAATTATAGATTTATTAAGTGAGCTTAAAAGTTAAAATGTATAATTATAATTTACTTTTGCTGAGAAAACATATCAGATATGAACATATAGATACAATTAATAATACTTAATAACCTATACCATACACGAGTTGATGACACATCTAAAAATATGTTTAAACGTTAAAAATAGTGTTACAAAAACTTTAAGATATACAATATGGTATGGTACAGGACAATAGTTTGTATTAAAATATGTTGTGAAATAAAAGGGTAAAATTTTAAGGTTATTATTTTCCATACAAATTTAATGAAGTAATTATGTGATGTGGAATAATCTAAGTCTTATCTTTATCTTTGTCCCATTTTTCCTTTATTATTGGGAGATAAATTGTGGGGAAGAGAAAGAAAACTTGAGGGAATGTTAGAGAGGGTTTGTGTGAGAAATTTAGAGAGGGAGAGATTAATATATATAGAGAAAATAAGATTGATAGAAAGTTAGAGAAATAAATTAAGATAGAGGATTCGATAGTGTGTCGGTTTTAGATCGAGAGAGAGTGAGTTTGAGGTAAAGAAAGGGAGATAAAGTGAGTGAGATAGATTGAGGGAGATTGAGATATAGAGAGTTTGTGAGAGAGAGTATACAAGAAAGAGAACGTTCAAAAGGGAGCTGGTTTGAGAGAGAGAGTATGATAAAGATAATGTGAGCGAACTTTTGTGTTAAAGAGTGCATGTGAGAGTAGATAGTTTGTGAGAGAGAGGGATAAAGTGTGAGAGAAAATGATAAAATATTATAATAAAGAGAGAATTTTATAGAGTGAGGTAGTGTCTCTGTGTGTGTGTTTGTGTGTGTGTGTGTGTGTGTGAGAGAGAGAGAGAGTGTGTATGTGAGTGTTTGATAGAGATAGAGAATGTGAAAATTTAGATGTGGTATAATTGTGGTGAACATCGCTTGCAAATACTGTCACCGTTAGTAATGAGGTTGGGGCTCGAATCTTTAACGAAACACCTAGCATAAATTCAACATTACCACAGTTGGTAGTGGGTGTGCCAACCAAGCAAGGTGTCCTGAGTTCCATTCGCGATATGGTCATAGATGTATTATTGATAAAATGTCGAATGGAGATTGAATATTGTTCTAAATCGTGCACTGATAAGAGTATGACTGAAAAATTAACTGTATGGGAAAAAAGATTTTGTATTAAAATAACACGTTAAACATGCCAATCAATATTGTGTATTATATCTTAGGATAAAAAAAGGGAGCAACTAAAGAAGAACACGACCATATTTTTACTTGAGTATTTCTGGAAGAATCGAGTACAGCCGATTACGATACACAAAAGGTGTAGTCGACTACTGTTAATCGATTCTTCCCATCACTAGAGCTCATTGAGCATAGGACATGAGCAAAGCAGCGCTGCCAATTCACATTAATAAAATTCTTCCCAGAATTCATAAACAGTGTCTCGTTTCTCACTAGATTTGAATAAATTAAAGCTAGATTTTCAATAATCATTTTTTAATATAGTGGTTAAAGTCTGTTGCCAAATAAAATAATTGATTTATCTCTTTAAAATTATAAAAGTCGATACATACTTTAAAATGTATTGACCTGAAAAAAAAGAATCTTATCAGTTAAATAAGATTGCAAATTAATTTTCTAGTATGCAGTGCAATCTTTAAAGAGAATGACTACTTCATGTTTAAGAAAATATTTTTAGACAAGCTGCACTCTAGTATATAATTAGTAAGTTAAGAAGATTCCATCCTGCTGCCCTCTACCAGAAGTGTGACAAAGCTTATACGTTAAACGTTCCTTCTGTTAAACCTCAAGTCGGCCATTTGTGGATACATTAAGGATTTTCACAAAAGCAGTTTATTACATAACTATCGGAATGGATACCATTCCTAGTGGACACAATTCTAGTTTTGGTGGATATAATTCCAGTGGATGCAATTCCGAATTTTCACAAAAGCAGTTTTTTACAAAACTATCGTAAATGGATACCATTCCGAGTGGATACAATTCAAGTTTTGGTGGATATTATTCCGAATTTTCACAAAAGCAGTTTATTACAAAACTATAGGAATGGATACCATTCCGAGTGGATACAATTCCAGTTTTTTGTAGATATAATTCCAGTGGATACAATTCTGAATTTTCACAAAAACAGTTTATTACAAAACTATCGGATGGATACAATTCCGCTCCCCCGTATTTAGATACTCCATGATTATAGTTGAGAGCTCGAGCATACATGGTATACTACATATCTCTTCAATACATGTAATATAACTATACATCCGTTCTGTGCCTTTAATTTCGTTTGTTTGTTTGTTGTCAGTAAGCTCTAGAAATACGCATTGGCTCGAGACGGGACTTCTTCCGTTGTATTCTTATTTTTCAGAAGGAAACAAGGTAATTTCGATCACGCTAGCTCTTCAGAGAGTGAAGCAGTGGACATTCATCGCGGCTGGTGTTGTGGGTACATGAGATGTCACGATCTCGGTGTGAGGAGGGGAAGGGGTGAATCTTTGTACGCACATAAAATACTGCTCTGGAATGTTCATTGCGAGCGAGTGAAGCTACTCCCTATATGATGTGTTTTAGTGGTGGTTACTGTCGTGTAGCATGCTAGCATGGCAAGTACGTATATTATCTGAGACTGTTTGTCGATCAGCATGACTGCCCTCCACACAGTCAGTGGAGGTTGTGGTAGCTCTGTGTGGATGATGCATGATCCAGGTCGGTTGCTCTTGTTTACCCTACCACGGTCCAGTTAGTTACGATTGCAGTGGGGGTGGGGGGAGAGAGAAGGTCACATCATCCACCCCTACCCCTTGTAACGCAATCTGCAGTGCGGCAAACTGTTTTGAGGGAACCTTAGTAGCTAACTGGGCCTCCCGCAAAGTTGGCAAACAACAGTGATAATAGTTTGAGGAGGGACAGGGTCTTTCCGCGTGGTTTCAACGGCTGGTGAGTTAGCCTTGTTACGAGCAACGGCTGGTGAGCTAGCCTAGTAACAAGCAGGGGCTGGTGAGCTAACCTAGTAACGAGCAGAGGCTGGGGAGCTAGCCTAGTAACGAGCAGGGGCTGGTGAGCTAGCCTAGTAACAAGCAGGGGCTGGTGAGCTAGCCTAGTAACAAGCAGGGGCTGGTGAGCTAGCCTAGTAACGAGCAACGGCTGGTGAGTTAGCCTTGTTACGAGCAAGGGCTGGTGAGCTAGCCTAGTAACAAGCAGGGGCTGGTGAGCTAGCCTAGTAACGAGCAGGGACTGGTGAGCTAGCCTAGTAACGAGCAGGGGCTGGTGAGCTAGCCTAGTAACGAGTAACGGACTGGTTAGTTAGCCTTGTTACGAGCAAGGGCTGGTGAGTTAGCCTTGTTACGAGCAAGGGTGATGAGCTAGCTAGTAACAAGCAGGGGCTGGTGAGCTAGCCTAGTAACGAGCAAGGCTGGTGAGCTAGCCCTGTTACGAGCAAGGCTGGTGAGTTAGCCTTGTTACGAGCAAGGCTGGTGAGCTAGCTTTTTTACGAGCAAGGGCTGTGAGTTAGCCTGTTACGAGCAAGGGCTGGTGAGTTAGCCTTGTTACGAGCAAGGGCTGGTGAGCTAGCTTGTTACGAGCAAGGGCTGGTTAGTTAGCCTTGTTACGAGCAAGGCTGGTGAGTTAGCCTTGTTACGAGCAAGGGCTGGTGAGCTAGCCTTGTTACGAGCAAGGGCTGGTGAGTTAGCCTTGTTACGAGCAAGGGCTGGTGAGTTAGCCTTGTTACGAGCAAGGGCTGGTGAGCTAGCCTTGTTACGAGCAAGGGCTGGTTAGTTAGCCTTGTTACGAGCAAGGGCTGGTGAGTTAGCCTTGTTACGAGCAAGGGCTGGTGAGTTAGCCTTGTTACGAGCAAGGGCTGATGAGCTAGCCTAGTAACAGCAGGGGCTGGTGAGCTAGCCTAGTAACGAGCAAGGCTGGTGAGTTAGCCTGTTACGAGCAAGGGCTGGTGAGTTAGCCTTGTTATGTTCCTAGCAAGGACTGGTGGGATAGTTTTTTAAGGGCTTGGATTATATATATATATATATATATATATTATTATTATTATTATTATTAGCTACGCGTCTTACTACCCGTTCGGGTTGTACGCACTTACGCTAATGTGTAATGGTAGGGTGATTGTGAGATGAAATGAAGGACCTACAGTTTAACGTGGAATCCGAACCACGGTGGAGGCCTGGCATTCCCCACATTCACAAGATATCTTGTCAGAAGTGAAGGAAGGGTTTGGTAATCAGATAAATCTGTGCCGGGACCGAGGATTGAACCCCGGCCACCAGCACAGAAGTCTGACACCTTACCCCTAGACCACCAGGTCACCTATATATATATATATATATATATATATAATAGAGAGAGAGAGAAAAAAGAGGAAGGGGGAGGAGAGGTAGTAAATATAAAATACTTGTACTGATGTGTACGTGGGATAAAGACTCAACCCTATCTAGTCTAGTTGCAAGTGATTGGGAATAGGTTGGGTTCGAATCCCAGCCGAGTGTATTGATTGCGTTTCTTACCTTAATGATTTCACTCTTTCCCTCAACGTAAATGCTGCTACAATTTCTAAACTCTATTTTCTGCTTCCTATCTCATTAGTGTATGAATGTACATAGCCCAGATGGGGTAGTAAGACGAAGTGAACAAATAAAACTGAAGAATGTACAAACAGCTGTGTAGGGATGTTAAATAGAGAGAGGGGGTGGGGAGTGGGGTGATGGTAATTATACATTGCTCTCTGCTATCATTCGTACAATGAATCTATATTAGCTAATTACTTCCTCCGGAAAATAAACAAAAGATTTGAATTCATTTTAAATTATGCTCCTAACAAAACTTAATTTGACTTTCTTTATAAATAAAATTGTGGATTATTTAAAATAAAATGTATAAGGTGAAATTTTAATAATTTTAATATTGTTGATAATCTCTAACATAGCTAACTTATGATAATGGTTTGTTAATATACATAATCTTGTAAAATCACTGCTCATTAAAAGTTATCAACAATAGCTTAGATCATTTTTCATCCAGTCGTTGAATTCATAGTTCCTTCACAAAATGTATACAACATTGATACTTTAAGTGAGATTTACTTTGCACGAGTATCATTTATATAAGTGAATGTAAAAAAATATGTTATGCTGGTTGTGTTTTTATATTCACAAAGATTTAAATATTTTATCTTTTATGTTTTACTGTGCTTTAAACTTATACCTCTCCAGATATTATGTCACACGTGCAATACGATTCTGTTGGACAGGAGCACGTGGCCGGGGGGGAGGACGGGAAATAAAGCTAAAAATAGAATTATATAGCCAATATATATGCATCCCTCATGGGCTTTTATGTAGAAAATCTTTCCTAAATCTTCATGATATCCCCTCTACCCCCACCATTCGTTTTATATCCATGCATACATAAATTTATTTTGACTTGTATACAATTTTCTCTTTTTATCCTGGGTTTACGCTTCACGAATAGAAATAGGTTGGTGTAATAAATAGAGATTTATTCACTCTTTTGTCGCAGCGAACACTTGTCTGTTCTCGCACGCTTTCTCCTCGAGTTATATCAGCTCTAATGTTTAATAGCGAATATAAATGCAGGGATACCTCCTTCCCAACACTCACACATTTTTAACAACAAAAAGTGAAAAGAAGTATTATCCAATTTCCAGAGGATGTGTTTATATTAGAAATATGAGAACACTTTTAAAATAATAAGTTTTATTTTAAACATACTCAAGAAGTTCGATTTTTCTATCAAATTTACTAGATTCAATTCACTAAAATAAGAAAGATATATAAAACACTTTTAAACCCAAAATAAAGATTTAATAAGTTAATGAAAAAGGAATAAATCTTTTCAAGCTATATACACAGCCCTTAAATTATCTTTCTTCTCTTGACATCTACAGTAAGCCCACGGCTTCTTTGGTGCTGACTGACAGCTCACAGCTGACTTCTGACAGTCAACATTTAGGTATATACCTAAATTTTGACTGTCAGAAGTAACAGCTATTAAACACATGTTTTTGAAGATCATATGGTTCAGCGTAGGGATACATAATTTGGTTTAGTAACTTTTCAAAGCCGTCAGTTGTCAGTTGTGAGCTGTCAGTCAGCACCAAAGAAGTCATGGGGCTACTGTAGAACCGTTACTAGATCTACTTCCATGTCATTTCATACGTCAAGTGATGTGATTTACAGCTGTCACTTCTACAGGATATTATCAATACATATAAAATAACAATACTAATATGGTAACAAGTTAACAATGTTGACTAAAAACAAATAACGTTTGTATTTTATCAAAGGTTCTTCATCCCAGAATTCTGCCATGTTTGATTGATCTCTCTGTGAATACGACCACAGTCCGTATACCTCACGTTACTAGAGTGCAAAAGCTCCAGGGAGTTTGGCAATCCGTCTTAGGGGTGACTGTTCGACTTTTAGAGAGTGTCTGATATAAATTAATTAAAACCTGGATTATTTACCCAGCATTAAGATGTTACAAATATCGACATTCGGACAAAGGCACCAGTCTTGTCATGTCTGGTTTTCTAGTTTTCTGGTTATAATTATTCTGGATGTACTGAGGTAGTTTCCTGGTACTGGGTAGTTCCCCTAAATGGTTTACCAAATATAAATGCAGGTTCGTTTTCTTTAAATTTAACCTTTCCCTCTGTTATCTCCTTTGTGTGTGCCTGTCCTCGATAGTTGTTAAGGCACGGGAGATGAAAGTGTTATTTCCTGGGTCTGTCAAGTTGCCATCCCTGTGTTTATAACGTTGTTTGACACGTAGCGTGATATACAAACGTAATATTTTATTCATAAGTTGGTACAAGACGTACTCAGTATTTTAATGACTGTGTCACGAGAGAGATATTTAACGAGCGTAATTACCGCCCATGGATTTAATGTATTTAATTATTATATTAATAGGAGGCCATGTTGCTGTAAGATGAGATGAGCTTGGAGCGAAGATGGATGTCGAGTTGTAATTAGCGATATATCAGCCCTTGTTCAGTTTAGCCAGGTACAGTCTATTCACCAATGGAGTGGTGGTAACAGGCAGAAGATTGTTACTGCAAGAATTGCTTGAACGTCGTTGATGTTGATTTCATATTCTTCTTAAGAATACAACCCGAGACCCTCTTCAGTGGCTGGGTGGTCCAGCACGCTAATCTCACAGACTGCTGATGACGGAGAGATCCAGGTTTGAGTCTCGGTCGGGTGTACTGAGTTATTACACAATTGTTTTCCAATCTTCCTACAAGAAAATTCAGGAACATGTAATTTATATCCATCTGGAAATTGGAATTTATTCAGACCTTCGGATGACGAGTGATTCCTGCACCATCTAGCAGAAATCCCATGTACTAGAGGAAGGCAGAAGGTGTGATGATTCCTTGTTGCTATCCATACTGAATTTATATGAGCGAGCGTGAAAGGGTCTACCAATTTTACTAGATTACTTCTGCGTGTCACAATCGACATGAAGCCGGCGGCTTTACTTCTTTCATGGAGGACTTACGCGATAGTGGCTCAGTGAAGTGCTTGAGTCGACCACAGAAACGTGTCAAGGACAGTCTTGAACGTGCACTTGGCCGGTATTGAACCCATGTCCCAGTAAGGAGTGCCCCACCTACTCAAGCTGTGTATGCAGCAATCAGGTCAGGGCGTGTCTGTTACCGGGTTTGAGTCCAGTAACAAAGTTAGTAAGGAGACAGCCGGACGTTGTCGGTGCTTCTTAATATTGGTTTCCACCCAGAATCAATATCACGGTTTGACTCACTAATTATAACACACATCTAGTCCAGGAAACATTGTACTTGACTCACTAATTATAACACATATCTAGTCTAGGAAACATTGTACTTGACTCACTACTTATAACACACATCTAGTCTAGGAAACATTGTACTTGACCCAATAATTATAACACACATCTAGTCCAGGAAACATTGTACTTGACCCACTACTTATAACACACATCTAGTCTAGGAAACATTGTACTTGACCCCAATAATTATAACACACATCTAGTCCAGGAAACATTGTACTTGACCCACTACTTATAACACACATCTAGTCTAGGAAACATTGTACTTGACCCAATAATTATAACACACATCTAGTCCAGGAAACATTGTACTTGACTCACTAATTATAACACACATCTAGTCCAGGAAACATTGTACTTGACCCAATAATTATAACACACATCTAGTCCAGGAAACATTGTACTTGACTCACTAATTATAACACACATCTAGTCTAGGAAACATTGTACTTGACTCACTAATTATAACACACATCTAGTCTAGGAAACATTGTACTTGACCCAATAATTATAACACACATCTAGTCCAGGAAACATTGTACTTGACTCACTAATTATAACACACATCTAGTCCAGGAAACATTGTACTTGACTCACTAATTATAACACACATCTAGTCTAGGAAACATTGTACTTGACTCACTAATTATAACACACATCTAGTCCAGGAAACATTGTACTTGACCCAATAATTATCACACACATCTAGTCCAGGAAACATTGTACTTGACTCACTAATTATAACACACATCTAGTCCAGGAAACATTGTACTTGACTCACTAATTATAACACACATCTAGTCCAGGAAACATTGTACTTGACCCAATAATTATAACACACATCTAGTCCAGGAAACATTGTACTTGACCCACTACTTATAACACACATCTAGTCCAGGAAACATTGTACTTGACTCACTAATTATAACACACATCTAGTCAAGGAAACATTGTACTTGACCCACTAATTATAACACACATCTAGTCTAGGAAACATTGTACTTGACTCACTAATTATAACACACATCTATTCCAGGAAACATTGTACTTGACTCACTAATTATAACACACATCTAGTCAAGGAAACATTGTACTTGACCCACTAATTATAACACACATCTAGTCTAGGAAACATTGTACTTGACCTTCTAATTATAACACACATCTAGTCTAGGAAACATTGTACTTGACCTTCTAATTATAACACACATCTAGTCCAGGAAACATTGTACTTGACTCACTAATTATAACACACATCTAGTCCAGGAAACATTGTACTTGACCCACTAATTATAACACACATCTAGTCTAGGAAACATTGTACTTGACCCAATAATTATAACACACATCTAGTCCAGGAAACATTGTACTTGACCCAATAATTATAACACACATCTAGTCCAGGAAACATTGTACTTGACTCACTAATTATAACACACATCTAGTCCAGGAAACATTGTACTTGACTCACTAATTATAACACACATCTAGTCCAGGAAACATTGTACTTGACCCACTACTTATAACACACATCTAGTCCAGGAAACATTGTACTTGACTCACTAATTATAACACACATCTAGTCAAGGAAACATTGTACTTGACCCACTAATTATAACACACATCTAGTCTAGGAAACATTGTACTTGACCTTCTAATTATAACACACATCTAGTCCAGGAAACATTGTACTTGACTCACTAATTATAACACACATCTAGTCCAGGAAACATTGTACTTGACCCACTAATTATAACACACATCTAGTCCAGGAAACATTGTACTTGACTCACTAATTATACACATATCTAGTCTAGGAAACATTGTACTTGACTCACTACTTATAACACACATCTAGTCTAGGAAACATTGTACTTGACCCAATAATTATAACACACATCTAGTCCAGGAAACATTGTACTTGACTCACTAATTATAACACACATCTAGTCTAGGAAACATTGTACTTGACCCACTAATTATAACACACATCTAGTCTAGGAAACATTGTACTTGACCTTCTAATTATAACAAACATCTAGTCCAGGAAACATTGTACTTGACTCACTAATTATAACACACATCTAGTCCAGGAAACATTGTACTTGACCCACTAATTATAACACACATCTAGTCCAGGAAACATTGTACTTGACTCACTAATTATAACACATATCTAGTCTAGGAAACATTGTACTTGACTCACTACTTATAACACACATCTAGTCTAGGAAACATTGTACTTGACCCAATAATTATAACACACATCTAGTCCAGGAAACATTGTACTTGACCCACTAATTATAACACACATCTAGTCCAGGAAACATTGTACTTGACCACTAATTATAACACACATCTAGTCTAGGAAACATTGTACTTGACTCACTAATTATAACACACATCTAGTCCAGGAAACATTGTACTTGACTCACTAATTATAACACACATCTAGTCCAGGAAACATTGTACTTGACCCACTACTTATAACACACATCTAGTCCAGGAAACATTGTACTTGACTCACTAATTATAACACACATCTAGTCTAGGAAACATTGTACTTGACCCATATCTCTGACTGTGTGGACTAGCGTGTGTTCACCCCATTGTCGGACTATAGTGGTAATTAAGGGTAGAGTGGGGTTCAAATACTAACTGGTCGTATTGAGGGTGGTTTTTCGTATACATTATTTATCATACTTTCTTTAACTTAACAAATGATTCACACCTCCTCTTTCAACCTGTTCAGTTTAAACACATATGCGAGAATTACTACAGTGGATTAGGGACAAAGAAGGATAAATTTTAGAGGTAATTACCTGTATTTTTGTGGAAGAAGAGTGGGAAACCATTTAGAAAAACTGCCCTCAGTAGGGTCAGGTGGTTTCGAACCTCAATCTCCCCATCAGCAGCAGGCCTGTCGAACAAGTGAATGACGCCTTAGATCATTCAGCCACTGAAGCGAGTCACAAAAGTGGTCACAGAACTTACATATTATATCTTCCTCACTCTGAACCCATTGTTATCACGCATAGCCTGGACAGGCGGGAAAACTGTATTTCTTCCTATCCTCAGGGTTGTATTTCTTCCTATCCTCAGGGTTGTATTTCTTCCTATCCTCAGGGTTGTATTTCTTCCTATCCTCAGGGTTGTATTTCTTCCTATCCTCAGTGTTGTATTTCTTCCTATCCTCAGGGTTGTATTTTATTCCCACACCTTGGTTCAGTTAGTATCACGTCTTCTCCTATCACTAAGAAAAAAATTAATGCCTTTACATAATTAAATAAGTTTTACCTGATGAAGGATAGGGAAGTAAAATGCATCAAATAAATATATAAGTTTAAACAAACACGTTTATTAAAAGGTATACAAAAAGATATAGAATTACATAAGAGTGACAAGATTTAAATTATATTAATTAATGATAACTGTGTTCCGTTATTGAAGTAGAAAAGATTAGGTTGGACGAATAGCTATTATTAGGCAACAGTAAAAGAAGGGTAATTATGTTTTAGGCAATATATAAAAGATAATCTAGCCAGGCTAATACCAGACTAATACCTGATAGGTCTAATCATGAATGGTAGTAAAACAATTGAAAATAGAACCATATCAAATCCTATATTTTTAGAATTACTAAGAAGAATATAGTTTACGCTAGCTAACTTGTACTAACCCTCATGGAGAGTTACGAAAATCCCAAGAAAAATATCCTATAAAAGGAGAATCAATTTTACAAATAATTGATGGCTAACAATCAGGCATCTACACAGTATTTTACTATGGCGGGTCATTTCCTAGTGAGTACTACAAGAGCAATCAATAGTAAATTTATACATATACCCATTACCAGGGCATACAATAGCTAGTACAAACCATCTTTGAATACCTAGATAGATATAGCGCTTGAAGGGACCGAAAAGAAAGCATTATTCTCGTGGGCCACTACTTCAATCTAGTAGTGCTCCCACAGGTTGCGCACCGTAAATAGCCACACAAACAAGGGTGCAATCCTGACTGCAGCCAGTCACTGACCTAGCTATGTCCAAGAAGAGAGTGTTAGATGATCTGATTGTTGCCATAAAGAGATCCTAAATATAATCATACTGTTTAGGGTGTCAAAAAATATAACAATGTCTTAAGGAATTAGAAAAGGAAATCAAAGTCGTGGACCCAGTATAGTCAATCCCAATGCAGAGCAGGGACCTCGTGTTTAAATTATGCATTATGGGCATAGATAAATAATCGTCAGACAATCTAATTAAAGGAACTATGTCTCTGATGGACATAGATCATAATGTTAGACATCTTGACTAAAGAAACCAAGTTGTATGGGCATAGAAAATGACCCAGACACTCTAACACAATACACTATACATGGTGTACATAGAAGGTAAAGTAAGACATTCTAATACACAAAACTATGTCTGAGGGACATAGATATCAACGTCAGACATTCTAACATAATAATCAATATTCACAAAAGAGGCTTCCTATGAGACGCGGTGGTGAGACCGAAGCCTGTTACATCGTGGCCACCGGTGCTGAAGTTGTATTGAGTAGTTCCTCCTCCGGTGAATAAATATAAAGGAATACAAAAATGTGATTCACGGGGAATCTGTTATATAGCAACAGAACTGCCTCGGAATACAACAGGAGATCTAAGGGGAAATAGGGGAGTTGCAAAATAAAACCAATTCTTCACTAGCACTGTCAGCAGGAGTGGCGAGCAGAGACAATTATCTTTCTTTTCTTCGACGTGTGTCATTCAATCAAGACGTGAAAATGCTCGCAATGCCGATATGGTCCGCTGGGGCAATGCTCCTCGATGCTTGGGCGTTTCCCGGCAACATCAATTCAGAGTAAGTCACCCCCCGCCACATCTTATTGGAATAGATTGTTACTTGTTAACTTGTTTTAATTGTATTGTGGAATTTAATTGTCTTTATTGAATTTTAATTGTTTTTTTATGAAATTTTTATTGTAGATGTCATATTATGTAAATGACATGCTGCAGTCTGTCCACTCAACTCGTGATCCCAGATTAGATTCTTGACATGGGCGCAATTTTTTTTAAAAATAATGGTTGTATTTGGGATTTCCACTTTTAAAGTGATGAATCAACCACAGGTGGACTGGGTGTTATAAATGCTTTAAGAATAATTTCAAGCTTAGGCAAAAGTTAAATTAGTTTTGAAGTCATGTACTGATATAACCAATCAATTTAGAAAGTACACGTTAAATACCCTAAGTAAAGGAAAGAACGCATAATATTTTATTCAACAATATTTGTGATAAAAAATGGCCTACTTGTGTCGAATTTATCTTAAAATGTATGTGTGTTTGTGTGTGTATATATACACACAAACAAGCCTCACCAGCTCCGAGAGACGGTTCAGTATAAAAAGAGAACTCTGTACTGTGTAAAGAATGTTCGGTTCGTTTAAGAGGTATTGTCTCGCTGTTCTGTGTCTATCTTCCACATCACAGAACACACACACACTCGCCAGGAGGGAAGGGGGAGATAAAACACAACTCTCGGATCATCACGGAGTTACATTGTCATGGCTGTACCCCCCTCACCCCCATCGCCTTTCCTATCAAACCTTTCCAACCCCCAAAACGCGGTGAGAAATCTACGATCTTCGCAAAGAGAAAATGAAGAAGGAACAGAATTCTCACCCCCCCCCCTCCACCCCCCCAAATCAGTGACCCATTCACACTCTACAAAACTTCCCTTCCATCCCCCCTTGTTGATTGGATATACTACTAGCATACCCTCTCTTTTTATACCATTCTCACTCTTCATTCGATGTTTCACCAAAAAAAACCTTCATTGTTTGACTTTACTTTTTTCTCTTGTTTATTTTTCCCCCCCGGGTTATTCACCCTTCTTTCCAAAGAATTGCACAACATGATTCTAGAGGTATGACCACTGTGAACAACATGTTTATGTTGTTTATTTTCTGCTCTTTCCAAACATCAAGATACCGTTTCTGTTCACATTTGTCTCAACTTGTCGTTACACTTCATAACCTAGACGGAAACCTTGCTTGATACAGTTAATAGAAGGTACAGCTAATTCCACGAAAATATTCAAACGTAAATAAGTGTTCTATTATGTGAGTGTGTTCTGTTCACTACAGAGTCGGTCAGTTGAGCTATGGCCAACACAAATTGGGAATCACAGGTTCATTTATAAAATGTTTACCCAAACGATACAAATGGATAGAGCTAAGGGATTCGGAAATTAGCAGGTAGTAAGTGCACCCACATTAGTCTGTATGGAATATGGTTATACTGCACGATGTAAGCTGACCTCACTGAATCCACTACAGAATTTGAGCCAAGTGCATTGCGAGTCTAAAGTCCTAAACCATGTGGCTTCAATGCGCCGCTTAATCCAAAGATAAAGCTGATAAAGCTATCATAGACGAGATTATTCTGAAAGGTAAATGCCCTCCTCAACTTTTTGTCCGAATGAGGACCTCTTCCCGCCAAATCTTGGGAAATAATCCTTCATCGACTCCCTCCCTGACCCTCGATGCTGGCCATGAGCAGCGCTGTTGGTGAAGGAAGTATTCCGATCCTTTATCTGTCACCAGAACTGATAGATATCCGCAACTTCACCCGATAGATATCCACAACTTCACCCGATTTGTCGACCAGTAGATCTACATGTCAGAGGCAGTGTTGCCAACTTAGGTTTATAACCGATGAATATATATCCTTCAATATTGGCTGAAATAATCAAATAGCGGCTAGCGGGGTTTCTAGCTTTCTTTTTTGGCGGGGGTAGAATACTTTCTCTTTTGTTTATTGCTTTTAAAGCAATTTTTTTAAATGTGCGAGGTAGGTAGGCCTAAAGGATAATTTTGTTTACAATTAGTTTCGCCACTCCTATTTTCGAATGGGCTCTGAGGCATTATCTGATTGTTATAGGAATAGGTTTTATTACGATCCTTATTTTAGAACTTATTTTCGACCCGTTAAATGATTGAAAGTATAGGGTGGTTACTAAAACATTATACTTTTATTGCGGTGTGAATTCTTTGATATTTAATTTATCGTAAATTATGCCTTACACCGTTGATATTGTGAATTAGGACTGATATATTTAACACACCACACTTGATTAAGTAAATTATAATTGAAGTATATCTTGAATGGTTAACAAAATAGTATTGGTACTATATTATAAATAAAGTCCTCCCCTAGCGTCACAAGGTTCACCCGAGTCCTACCAGATTTTTAAATAAGGGTGTCTGGGTTGCTCGGTCCAACCCTACTTAATACCTTGGTTGGACCGCCATTTACTGGCCATTATCTTCCTATCCTTCTTTACATTGTTTGAATTTGCACCAATGGGAACGTGGCAAATTCAAGCTGTGAAGTAGTTTCTCGAAGATTTTTTTGTTTCCCCTTCCTGACGGTTAGGCCACCAACTCAGTTTCATCATCTTGTTGACCCCCCAGGAAAAGGAGACAAATCAACTGTCGTTCTCTATATATTCAAATATTACAGATAAAATGTCTTTCACAGTTTTTAGAGCACTAATTTCCAATAATATTTAAAATGCTGTATGGATTTTGTTAAGTCAATTTATTTTGAGCATGCACAATGTAAAAAACCCTATGATTTTATTTATCTTGTTAGATAGCCCTAAGGATACCCTATTCTTATACACAAAATAACATTGAAAATATAATTTATTCGGCTTCAATCTATCGGGCAAGTAAAAATAAATTTGTTCACTTCTGGTGGGATTTTGGTAACATGATTTGGTAGCACTGATCAGAATACGTATGTAGCAGAATGTGGTTTTACCTGTTGGGTTGCCATTTTATCTTGCGTGCTATGATAATATCATTGGTTTATTAATGGTTATCCTTGGTTAAAAATTAAGCAGTAAAAGAACGACTTCTTAACGCATCTTCCCTTGTATTTATAACACTCCATTGCGTGAGGAAATTGATTATGTTTGTAATTAACAACTGATATATATCCACTAGGATCTATGGAGCTTTAAAACTCTAGCAGTCACTTACCTTCATATTTTGTCTTTATCTCCTCTTCCAACAGACGACCTAGAAATAAAAGGATAATTTAATAAAAAATATATTGCGACCCCTTCATTTGCATCATCGTAATAGTGCTTTATAGCGGTAAGACTCGGAAATAATTACAATCCCTATCAGACTTTTGTCCATCTTGTAATGTTATTGATTGGCCCCTAAAGAATATGTGAGAGCATTGACAATAATATCGTCCTAATTTTATAAACGTATCTTATTTTATTTGAACTTTATAATATATTACATGGCGCTTAAAGCACTTCTTCTTCTAAGAAGGCAAAAGCCACTGACAAATGTCGTCACGCACGTGACGTTAGTCAAGTCAAGTTGACAATATAAGATTTTTAAATAATAACTTCCTCTTCTCGAATGATCGAATAGAGATTTTAAAAAGTAACTTGAGTCAGTTTCCGGCTCTCGAAGCTCCTAGTAAAACCGAGATGTTTTTGTCTTGTATTTTAATTTTTTATAACACGACCTTCTCGAAGCTTCCATGAGTAATGGATATATACAAAGAATGGTGCAATGTAAGGGCACTAGCACTTGGAGTCCAGTCCTTGAAGTACTCGGGACTGCAGCTCCTCCTGTCCGCGATCCCTACGATCGTACTATAGCTCGCGTAAATAGTTCGTCGATGACATGATCTATTTTCTCTTGAAATAAACCGAGATTTAGAAATAAAAACATGTCAAATAATAAGTGTGTAATAATTAATACAATATTCTAATCATTATTAAACTCTTTAATTGGCGCTCGATCACGGGGCTATAAATACCAATTATCTCACATCAAAAACCCGTACCGCTTTAATTAGTGCTCGACCACGGGGCAATTATCAGCTAATTAAACGGTAATATCTCATCAATTGTGACCCAAGACAGGGACCCGTAGATCAAAAACGTCATAATTGGCGCACAACGTGGAGCGAGAAAAACAGAAACGTAATAATCTGCTGGCGTTTTCTTTTTGTATGGACATTTTATGGAAGTAGACGACCCTCTGTATTACGCTTCATTTGTCCGGTTCACTACTAAACGTCACAAGATTGCGGCGTACACGTTTATTGCAGTGATCCAGAGCAGAACTTTGTAGAGTTCGTGATGACATTTCGAACCAATAGTTATCCTCTATTAAACTCTCACATAAGATTCACTTATTACTTGTATTATTATTATTATTAATAATAATAATTTTTTTGTTGGTGATGCAAACAGATTTTTCTTTGTGAAGAAAAGTTGCAAGATAGGAATAAACGTTTATAACTAAAAAGGGACAAATGAAGAAAACAGAAGTCAAAAATAAGTTTAAAACAAACAACGTAAAAAGTAATGGAGAAAGGAAGAGATCGAGTTCCAAGATATAACGTAAAAACTAAGAAGATGGAATACAAGAGATAGAGTAAGAAAGAAGGAAGCGAGGGGGAAACTCGGCGGGGCAAGGAAAAGTTGCGAGGAAGCAGTGCTTGGCTCGCGACATTATTCACTTGTTCAAGGGGCCGTAAGGAGGGGCTGTAACGTGGCCCTGCTTTCAAACCAAAGAACGAGTTACTTATCTCCTCCCCCCCCCTTCCCTTTCCTATGGTGAAATTTCCCGTTGCTTCTAAAGTAAAAGTTCCCAGATGAGGAAATGCTTTAGTAGGAAAACACTGGTTGGTTGATTTTAAATGAAACTTACCTCATTCCCTCCCTCTACGCCCCGATTTTTATTTTACAGAAGCAAAAAGCGATTACACAAGGTGACATTAAATTTAACAAATTTAGTACTGGTGTATTTATTCACCAAAATGAAAATTGGTGGAAGGTGGAAGGTGTGATATAACAGATGACAGTTCCGACGTCTATCAGTGTTTGCCTTAACGTCACATTACGACAATCAACGGTATATTAAGGCTCTCAGCTGAATTCCTCTAAATTTGCTCTTGAAATAACTCGCAATTTTTTTGTGTGCTCAAATGCGTTAGTTAGTTGTGTTTTCTATTCGTTAATTCTATTTATAAGTAGATTTTAATAATAAAAATCAGTTGATTAAAAAGAATTTTTTTTAGCAACCCATAATTTTTTTCAAAAATAAAATAACCTATCAGTTAAAGTCCACGCAAAAGTGTGGCTTAGAAATATTTATTTCAAACGTTTAAACGATTTATTTTTATAAATTTAACGTATTTAGCATGCACGTTCTGAAACGGCTGGTTACGTCATTACATAACTTACAAACTAGCTTCATTTTTATAATAGAGTCAACACCCAATCCACAAGTCATTAATTCATTACTGTGAAAAGGTAAGCCCGAATTTTACCAAAGATAATTTTTCGGAGTTGCTGTGAGTCGAATTTCAGGTTCTTAGCCCAGTAGGCTGACGTTCTACCAATTGTTGGACTAAAATCAAAATTAAACATAATTATTTTAATAAATAATTTTTTTTTAAAAGACTTGAATATGTGGCTAGGCTAGTATAGTTTTTAATGTTTCGTGGTAATAAATTCCCAAACAAATACTTGAGACAAGCAGTGGTGGCTCGTGTATAGGAACTGTGGAACTGCAGCACCCCCTATTTCCACTTGATATTATTGATAACATTTAATATAATTAATCCTTTTTTCTTTAATTCTTTCTTTATTTTTGTAGTACAATATATATTCCTTAAGCTTAATGTCAGTACTTCAGTAGCCATCCCCCAGTTTATGAAAAATATACAAAAATCTTTGTATGGAACTGTGCGCTTCACAGTGCCAGCGACGTGGTGTTAGACTGTTGTGCGCATGCGCACATAGGAGGGGGTGGGGAGGAAGGCAGGATTTCCAGGTAGAGATAGCACTGTTGCTCTTGTAGTGCCAGCTCTGGCGTGATGGTGGAAGCAAGTTTTTTTACTCAGCGTGTGTTGTAGCTTAAAAACCGTGTACCATATTCTTAAATGTGATAAAGTGTAGAAGAGTATAGGGTTAGATTATTATTATTCTGCTTCGAGCTATTCTATTTGATTCTTTTTTGTCAGTTCTTTCATTCAACAGAAATACTAAATGCGCCTGCATTACTTTCAATGGAGAAAAATTTCCTCAATTCTCATCCAGAGATCAAGGCGAAAATTATTGAACTTTTTGCGCAAATTAAAACAAGGAGAATGGATTTCATTTTTAAATGAATAGATCAAGCTTGAACTGTAATAAATAATAATATAAGTTAAAGTTAGTAAAAAAGTTTTTTTTTGCTAAGATTTTATCAAGTTCCTGAATAAGTTTTCTTTTTATACATGTTTTTTTTTCCTTTTACACAATTTTAAAACAAAAGCTAAATATTTTCTGGGCCAGCACCCCCACTAATTTTAGCTACGAGCCGCCACTGCTGACAAGAGAAAACTACACAAAAAATTATGCATTTTATTGCTAATTAGTATCTTATAGTTTAATGTAAGTCTCTAAAAAGCTATAAAACAGCTTTAAGATTAGGTCTATATAGGAAAAGTTCGGGTAGGTAATGACTACTCCAATTAGCATATGATATCTTAGCCGAGAGCTTATATTAAATTCTTTGTTTTAATTATTTAACCAAATGTAAATTCTAAACTGGAATCTAATGTACCTTATGCACGAGAGTAGATTAAACTCAGGACCAGCCCTGTCCCTGAACCCTGTTATCTGATCTTCCAGGGATCCCGGAGGCCGCGCTGTTCCAGAATACCACAAAACTCTCTCAACTGGAACCAAAGATACTTAACTTGAAGATTTATAAACCAAAATGTCAGACTACACTCCATTTGGGAGGGCTAACTTATGTGAAACTACCCCCTCTCAGGGAACCGGGCCCTTTATCCAAACATTTCAGATGAAAATACACTTTCGTGAAGTTACCGTAACTACGAGAATGTTGATTTAAACTAGAACACGTCACCAACTTAAGTTATCTTATCAAAGCTCTTTTATAAACATATTGGAGTGAAAAGTGAGTTTAAAATATTTATTCACAACACTTCAGATTAAAGGGGCTTGTTTTGAACAATTAATGACTATAGAGTTGTGATGAATGTATTGACACGTTTACAAATAAATATCATTGAGTTTTCACGGCCTGATTCAGTGAACGCATAGTCCAAGGCGTCACTCTCGCAATAAACTTGACTGACGGTGACAGAGAGATCGTGGCTCAAATCCCGGTCGTATGTACTCAGTTTTTTTTTAAAAGTTTTCCACTCTCCCTATATAAATAAGGATGGGAATTATGAGAAATAAGAGATATATACAAGTTTAACAAAACAGTTTATTTAAATTCAAACAAAGTATTCAAAGTATTACTAATGGTTCGACGAGATCATATATAAAACATTCCTTCCATTGTTTTGAACCCTCCTTAACAAAAACATAAGATCTAAATAGGAGGACAAAAAAACAATAAAAAAAAGGAGCAGAAAAAGGAGGCAATACGAGTGAGCGTTTGGATTTCTGTTATTTAATATCTGAGTTCAAACATTTGACAACTCAGATCACACAACTCACACCAGTTGCGGGAATTAATTTATAGACGGTCATCCTCATATAACTCATAAGCAGAAAAGAATATACTCCAAAATTTAAAAAAAAGATAACACACATAAATATAAAAGGGCCTAAGGGTATATAGCAAGTCATAATATTAAGGAATGCTTGAAGTGGTTTTATGTTTATATTTATTTAATATAGAATACCATTTAATATAAATATTTGGAATGAACATGAAGCGTTCAACATAGAAGTTAATTAAATTATTCTGACAGCTTCGAAAGATATTAAAAATATATATTAATTATTGATTTACAACGCCAGAAGTGAAGAACAACATTAAGTCAAATAAGGTGTCAGCACTACCATAACATTTGCAAATAATAATAACATTAGTCCACAACTTTCCTCACTGAACAACTAAAATGATGACGTCATTCTCAAAGAGGTCAATTATCAGAATTATCTCCTACAATTTATTGAATAAGCTCATAAATATTCTTTGTAATATCTTATTTAATTATCTACCTCCTGTTATACAAATCAACGCTAAATCAATGCTTAATCATAACATATCCCATAGAACATTTCCAACACAAACAATAATTAAAGTTAAACCTTTTATGACATTATTATCAAAAGAAAACTTTTCGATCATAATGCAAAGCTTAGCCCTCATCGTAAGTTTCGTTTGTTTGCAAAAGAATATAAAAAACAATCACGTAACTTCTCGTCTTTGACAAAAACTAAGTATCGACATTATTTAGTAAAGTTAAAGTATCAATAGTTTTCCAAATACTAAAACGATTCTCATTAATACTAGTTACCATATCGATATCCTCTTAACAATCGATAAGTTCAACTCAATTAAATTATATCTAATTTAATGGATTATACAATAGATCTTTTTTGTAAAATATTTGCGTCATAGCCGAAATAGAATTTTGAAAAGCCAAATAAAAAAAATATAGTTATACCAAAAAAAGAAATAATATTATGAAGCCAAAGAGAATTTTGATCTTATATTTTGTCTATACTAAGCCGTAGCTTCTCCTTCCTCAAATATAACCAAGTCCAAGAGTGTCGACAAGTTGCCCTGTCGGCACTATATATGCAAAACTAATCCAGATACATTGGATAACGGGATATTGGGTGGGGGAAAACATATGAATACTAGGGAAGAAAATACGCATGACTCGAATTGCTTCTACACTATTCTCAGAGCTCTGGGACTGTTCGAGAACATCGACGAGCATCATATCTTTACAACTCGAGTTCTTTGCTACAAGTTCACAACACATACAACTCTAGTGGGTGTGTCTTGAAACCTGCCACGGCGATCGATCAGTCTAAACTTTGTCACAGGTATGTATAGTCATGTTATTGTTTTCTCCCGACGTGTGGTGCACCGACGCTGGGGGTGGTGAAACGGGGTAAGCAAAGCATATTTCTTCTATTCTTGTAGCCTAATGCTACAGTTTATTAATGGGAATTATATACGTTACTTTAGACATTGTTGTATCTATTGGAAGCGTTAGATGTGAAGCACATAGGTTTGATATGCAACCATGACAAGTATGGTTGTGTCTTTGTTAGTAAAGGGTGTAACTTGTTAAATCAGAACAAACACATATTCTACAACGAAGGGAAGTCTGCCCCTACACAATGGCAATTTTAATTGGAAGCAATTATTGATTAAAGCTAAGCAACAATACATAATACCACTACAGCTTTACGGCTACTAGATTTTAAACTAATACGCATATAAAAGAATAATAGTTAGCAATACCTAGTTCTAGAAAGTCTTAGTTTAAAGAGTTATAACGTTAGTAGTTAAATGAGGTAGCTAGCATGAGTTACCCATAGTGGATTACGAAAAACAGGGTTGTGTTCCCAGTACAGGAACTATAAGTTTATAAATTGTTAACGGTGAGCTACTAAGAATCTAGGCAGTATACATACTATGGCTGGTCTATTAATTATTATTACTGCCTGGTCATTCAATAGTATATTTAAATATCAACACAAGTCTAAGACAAAATATAACAACTGCAATCAGTTAAACATTAACTAATTCAAGCGGTACCTGAAGGGGAACGGATAAAAATAAACAACACCACGTGGGACCCTACTCTGGACTAGTAGTATACCCATGAGTCGAACACCTTACAATGGTACAACAATAGAAAGATTAGAGACTGGTATCAGTCAAATATCCAACTAGGTCATGGAACAAAGCTAAGCTGAAACTAACGCTATTCTCCACCTTCTTTTATTCAAAACTACGTCTTATGGACGTAGAAAAACAGATCATGAGCCCTGACGTTCAAAACTATGTCTTGTGGACATAGAAAAACAGAGCATAAGCCCTGACATCCAAAACTATGTCTTGTGGACATATAAAAACAGAGCGTAAGCCCTGACATCCAAAACTATGTCTTGTGGACATAGAAAAATAGAGCATAAGCCCTGATAATTAAAACCATGTCTTATGGGCATAGAAAAGGATCATAAATCTTGACTTTCAAAACTATTTCTTATGAACATAGAAAAACAGATCACGAAGGCCCTATAAACAATTACTATATCTAAATTCTCATAGTCACAGACTTTACTTCCTCTGCGGCAAGGAGGAGAGACCGACGCCTCAAACATCGTGATTACCTCTTGTTAGTTTACTAGCCCTTGGTTAACTTCTAGGATGTTCCTCCGACGAATTGTTATAATAGAATACAAAATGTGCCAGTCACAGTCAGAGTCGAGATGGCATGCTCTGATGCACACTGAAGGGGAGCAAGAGAGCAAGTTTCAACACGTACCGACCAATTGGTAACACCGTGTGGTTCGCAAATATAAAGACAGGTTGTCGCGTTTCACGAAGTTCTGGAATAGATAAACAGAGAAAACATATTATTAGTAATAGTGGGGGGAAAGAGTATTTGGGAAACCGAATAAGGGTTTTAAAGTTACGTGCGGAGACACTACTCTATGGGGAGTTAGATGAGAACCTCCCAAACCACTGTTGTCACATCTCGCTTATCCGAGCAGGGCTTTAGACGTCAATGGCACCCACCAGGGTCGATTACGTAGTTCCCAAGCCCCTGGATAAGAGGATTGGTGGCACCGGGAAGTCTGGCGTAGAAGGACTGCGCCAGTTCCCGGAAGTGGTCCTTGAAGGTTCGGCATATCCATATCGCGATGCAGAGTCTCATTGCGGAAATACCTAGGTGTGCCTACAATGATCCTTAGACACACGCCCTGGAACGCGTGCATCATCCTCATATATGTGTCCGTCAGGTAGCCCCAAGTGGGACACGCATAGTTGAGGATCGATCTGAGCAACTGCTTGTACAGTGTCAGACCGTTCCTTGGAGACAGGGCGCTACGCCTGTTAAGCAGTGGGCCTAGGATTTCCAGCCTTTGCCTCACCTTGTTGAGTCTCTCAGTACAGTGTCATCTCTAGGTCAGTTTGGTGTCCAGCGTAAGTCCCAGGTACTTAACACTGTCCGCCCATCTGATCTGTTTCCAAACAGCTGCAGTGGGGCCGGCCTGTAGAACTTTCTTTTCCCTGTGAAGAGCACTAGTGTGCTCTTCTACACGTTAATACTTGTTCTTCATGAGGTCAGCCTCCCCTCCTGAGAAGTAAATTTAAAATAATAAAGATTTAGCACCAAAGAGAATTTTGATAAATATGTCGAGCCTATTTATTAGTCAGGCCTCTCACCTCGAAAGCCCAGAGTGTAATGCGGTGATCACATTATGGACTCCAACCGTTATATATCCTAAGGAAATCATGTGTTCTCGGGGCGCGGAGAGCAACGGAGAGGAAAGGGGTAAGGGTTGCAGAACAGTTTCCACTCGTCCAAATGCATTTAAGTCTATACACAATCACAGTTCGTAGACGTTCTGAAGACGCCCACTGACGTGCGCTGAGCTCACACACAACGCAGCTCATTTGTTTTGGGGAGTGGTTCAACCAACACGGCTGGCAGCGAACCTCGGACTTCGAGCTAGTTCAACGTCGACAGTGCTGCGGTGTTTATGTCGGATTGTAGTCGTGCCGGAATGAGTCAACAAGGGCTACCTTGGTGAGTTATACAACTTCTCCGAATTTATTTTGTAACAGGTTACAGGGAAACCATTCAGGAAAACCATCCTCAGTGCACCAGTCTGTAATCGAACCCCGATCTCCCAGACCTCAGCAGTCTAGTCTAACACGAGACAGTGCGTTAACGTGTGACCACCCAGGCTGATTAGTTTATTGTTAAAGTTACATGAAGGGGTAATTTGTATATTTCATAATTTTATTGCTTACTTTGATGTGAATGAAGATATATTTCCAATAGTGCGTCTTTAACACAAAAACATATAGGCCTAAATGAACAAAATAATTACCAAAGTGTTTTTAATCATAGGCTATCGTACATATTATCATTGTACACGAACTATAGTTTTACAGTAAAATATGTCTGGAAATGATGAGGAAGATAGCCAATCGATTGCGGCGAAGTAATTGAGTGAAGCTATTATTTTCTAAATCAGGACCGAATGGTTTTAATATTGATATGTTAGGTATTTTGTTGTGTTTGATGTGATTAATTAGTGTTTGGTAGTGTTTTTCTGTTTTTCTTTAATGTTTCTAAACTAAATTATTGGGATCTAGACCCAAAAATTATTAGGTTTACGTCAAGACCAAACAAGAGCCAAGTTATTTAATGTGTGTAGGCTTACCTTCATATATTTTTGAAAGCAACCTTCAAGAAAAATAACTTCTAAACTAATGGTCATACTTTGTCAATATGGCGATTTAATAATGATTATTACGGCATAAACCTTTGATTTGAAATTATTAAATAAGTGCTTACTCACTTGAAGACTTCAAAGCAAATAAAATTTAATAGAAAAATAAAATTATTTAAATAAACCTTAAAATATCCTTCCTAATACTAACTAATTATAGTGATATGGGTGGTCTAGGGGTAAGGTGTCAGACTTCTGTGCTGGCGGCCGGGGTTCAATCCTCGGTCCCGGCACAGATTTATTTGATTACCAAACCCTTCCTTCACCTCTGACAAGACATCCTGTGAATGTGGGGAATGCCAGGCCTCCACTGTGGTTCGGATTCCACGTTAAATTGTAGGTCCTTCATTTCATCTCACAATCACCCTACCATTACACATTAGTGTAAGTGCGTATAACCCGAATGGGTAGTAAGACGTGGTGCTAATAATAATATAGTGATATGATATTTAATAAAACAATTTCTTACAAAGAAGTTAAACCTAACTTACACTTAAATAAAACTATCCCGAGATTACAAAAAAAAAAAAAAAAAACATAATATATGCTACTCTAAAAATTAACAATACGGTTACAACTTTTAAATAAACTAAAAATGGAATAAAACTAAAAAAAATGAACTAATTACTCTAAAACTAACTAATAACACGGAGTTTAAATTTCGAAAGAAAATAAATGCCTTGAGAAATCTAAGCTTTCTTCAAAATAACAAAACTGGCACCAAAATAGACAAGGCGCTATGAACTGTGGGTAATATCTGTTGCCAACTTGGGTCAATAGTGTAATGAACTATGAAAGTAAATAGATACCACTGGAATCACGTCAGAAGCAATACCACGCAAATACCGTGGTACGAACACAATCACTCATTTGGTATCTCTACCGATAATTATCGGAAAGGGTGGGTGGATACCAACACCTTTACCGAAATACGCTCACAATAGCACTGCAGGTCTCTTTCACTTTTTTTTTCTATTTGAGCATAATATCGTTAGATTTAATTATTATTAGCACCGCTCTTACTACCCGTTCGGGTTATACGCTCTTACGCTAATGTGTAATGGTAGGGTGATTGTTAGATGAAATTGGAGGACCTACAGTTTAACGTGGAATCCGAACCACGGTGGAGGCCTGGCATTCCCCACATTCATTCACACTTATTACTATGGATTGTCTCATCATCACCTCTTGGAGTATTTAATCCGTTAATATAAATGTTGTTTAACGTAAAGATAATAACAAAAATAAGCTCCTTGCAACACGTCCAGTCCTTGAACTCGTGATCTGGTTCGGATCTTAGAGAAGCTCTCTCCTCTGTTGGAGATTCCTGAACGCCGGCCAAGTCCTGAAGACTCGTTATTCCCTGACATTTTGTGTTTATAGTCCTCCCTTTATATATCTCTTCTCTTTTAAAACTTAGTCCAAGTGAAGTGCCTTTTCATGGAGGATCAGGGAAGAAACTTCTGCCATTACTGCACCGGCTCCTATGGTCAGGTCCTTTCGGCCGTTCATCAGGATTGGCTTTCTGACAAAATGTACCGTCCTGAAAAATGTTGGTTTTGGTTCAGATTTCGGGAAGACCCAACAAATATCCATGTTTAGGGAGAAATTAAAACTAGTAGCCTACTACTATATTATTACTAATGGTTCTGTGAACGATAGAACTCGCTCCCTAAGCATAGCTTCTCCTTGGATTTCAAATTGAAAGATATCTTATAATTTCTCATTAGATTTGAAGTTGATATTTTTCTTTGGTAATCGAATTGACATAAAACAAATAAATACTTTATTAATAGTACATTATATTACTAAAGATATGTTCATGTGGTTTAGAATGTCAGTCACATGTCACAATTTCAAAAAACAACCCCTAAGAGCTTGATCGATTACTTTAAATTCAAATCCCTTGAGATGAACTATTAAACTAAAAACATTTAGAGTGGTCTCCATATTGAAACTTATAATTAAATATAAAAACCATTTACGTACATCGTTAGGCCTAGGTCACAGACAAGGACAGACAGATATAATATCAAGAGGTCGAGTTAAAACAGGACCTCACTCCAATTGTCAGTTAATTATTTTTATATTATTATTACTATATTGTTATTATTATTATTATTATATTATTTATTATTATTATTTATTATTATCATGACACACGAACTCAATAGTCAATCTTAACTGGTTTTGGTTTCCTAAAAATGAGAGGTAAAGGTTCTAATCCCGGTTGACTGTACTAAAATAGAGTCTCATAAAAAGACTTACTCTTTCTCTCTCCACGCTAACGCGTGTTAATTCTAATCTAAATTCTACCCTTAGTAACAGAAATTACCGTTAGATCGCATCCTCGGCCGATTAACTAGTATGTTATGTACTGTACAAGATTACGCTTCAACCGGAAAAAGCTGTGAATTAAAGATTTCTGAATTATTCACTTGACAACAGATATATTGGTATAAGATTAACAGGTTCCTATAGTTTTAAAGTAGGTAGTTTTTACAACTTTGTTGTATTTTTTTTTTTTAATATGGTAAAACGGTTTGACTGGAGTCAATTCCACTGTTTTCTTAAGTTTAATACAGAAAACCACACCACGGTGTGACGCCTGATTCTTGCTTTATTATCTCTCTAAACTAGGTGTTATCCTGGGAATGAAATGGTTTCTTAAGAAAGGAGGTTAGAACCACAGTATAAACAAATAAATATGAAATAACTAAAAATAGGGTAAAATTATAGCCTCGTGGATAAGAGTCAAGTATGCAATCACTAGGCTTACTCCTATTTAATAAACTACATTTACCCCAGATACATTTTTCCGTCAACAATAGTAAGGAATGTTGTATACAAAGCGGTTCGAAGCCACGGAGGGATACAAAGTTATCTTGTAGCTTAGAGCGAGGTTTGTTGTAGCCACTAACTGTACAATCTAGCTATACATTCTGCCTTGATACAGCTGTAGTTATAATGGCATAGGAAGGTGTCCGGTAGTTACAAAATTACAAAACTACTTTTACTTATTTTAGTGTGGTTATATTCCTAAAATATCAATATCGTCTTTTCGTCCAGTAAAACTGCCACCGTCTTGTATCTTGTATCTTGCATCTTGGTACACTTTCGTAGATCCGTACGCTGTAGCGTTAAACATTCAACAAAATAACAAATAGTTTTCATAACTGCACTGGTAAGGTAGGCTTGACTCAAATAAATAATATAAAACTAGATCTAGGGGTTCAAAGTTATGCAAGGGGCATCCAAATTTGATAAAAACTTATCAAAAATATTTTATTTCTTACTGTTCGAATATTTAAAAAAAATATAGCAATTTCACATCTGTTTACTTTTGGGTGAGTTTTGTTGGCACCTCTTGAAAGCCAATGTTATGTCAAGAGAGGATTTAGTAAGCGACTAACGCAGGTAAAAGTTTAGTTTGGTACCCCTGGGTGTCTGGGGAAATGGAGAGACGGAGTTCCCCGCAATTAACTATCTCGGTTAAAGGATGGTTTAATTAGATAAGTGGGACCCGCCTCACAGACATTTGGCGCTTCTTTCTCTCGACAGAAAGTTGGTTGCTTTGGGTAGGTCCCCGTGGAGCTACCGGGTTCTGCGCCCCCCACGTCTGTTTCAGTCATTTCCCCATGACGTCATTACTAGACATAGCTTGTATACAAGCAGACACGCACAGGGTTCCCGTAAGTTGATCAACAGTGACATGTCCTTTGTTCCAGATGATGGAGCATGTCATGACATGTAACTGCCAATAGAGAGCGACGCTACCGCTGCATGGTTCATGTGAGTAATGTTTGAAGTACTATTACATGTCTAGTCAGAAGATGACAGGATTAAATTATATTTTGTTTTTCTTCTAAATATTTTGATACGTAGTAAAGGTTCACTTTTCGAGTCGAATGGTTAATAAGGCAGACCCTATGTCTAGGGATCTCTGGTTCTATCCTCGATGGCTGCTAGCATGTGTGTTTGGTCTATTACCCAAATAGTAATAGATATTATATTACCGTGGTTTGGCGTCTAATACAAAGTGTGGTGCTCTGTATAAATATAATTTCAAACTTAAATGATGATATTGCGAAGTGTTTGGAAAGTATACGTTGAATTTTCCAATGTAAAATATTACTAAAGTCATTTCTTGGTCTTCCATGTGCAATAAAATAAAATATGAATTGCTATAAATGGTTAAATAAAATATTGTTTTTTAATGATAAATCAATTCATAATTTTCTCCCTTTCCTCCACATCAGTGGTCGTCACTTGAAGCGTTACTCTCGGTATGGAGTGAACTGTCGCTGACCGGGATATTTCGGTTCAAATCCTGATTGGGTGTACTAAGGATATTTTTATTTTCTAAATAGTTTCCCAATATCCTCCATTTAAACGTGGGTACATCTTTATCCATTATAACTTCATCTCTACAAGGTGGTAGAAGTGGTTAAAAAAACTTTAAAGTAAAATGTAAGAGTAAAAATGATATTGTTTACGGTCAAACGATCTTGTTGTTAAATTGGAGGGCAGGGAGACAGTAGGAAATTAACAAAAGAGTTTGTTTACAAAGTAAATAAATTAGTGCTACAGTATATATGTTTAGTTTAATATCCTACACTTGGAAATATCAACAGCTGATGAATTTCTGAACTGGACATAGTAATCTTTGATGAGAAACTTTTTAAATTAACTTAAGGCCCTTGGCCCTGTCAGGCGCAAATCTACAATATATTTTGTGAGATGGTGAGCAGGAGGGTGAAAGGCATGGCGTGGCTTCGCAACTGACCAAAGTATCCCTCCGCGTCAACAAGAACAGATGGGTCACGGAAACCGTTGATGGTTCTAGCTACCAGACAGGTCTTGCGGAAAAATAATACGTTTGGAAATATCAGTTTTCTCGAGAACGAGTGAAATTTTTACAGAAATATTTTCAACACCTCTTCTAAGATAATACATCAATGTTTATTAGGTGTTACATTTTCTTGTTTTTTGTTATGTAGCCAGCAGTTTTCTATTGAAAAATACCAAAATTATTGATATTTGATTACTGTTAACTTTGTAGAGGAGGTGTGTATATAGAAAGTATAATTTAATAAACATGCTTCTATTCTTGAACAAACCGTTTCCGAAAAGAAAATCGCAAAACAATAAAAATTCTTGACGATAACCGTTTGTTCCGGTGGGTCTGCTTTTCCACGCTAAATGAAAAGGGAAAATCTCTTTAATATGTTTCTGTTCTAATTCCAGGATCCTCCTGACAGATATTCAACAACTGTTGATATTACCAAGTGTAGGATATTAAACTAAACACGTCTACTGGAGCAGTATTTGATTTATTTTGGATACAAATGTTTTTTCTCTCTAATAACTGTAAAGCTACGGACTTAAGCTCTGTATCGTTAACTGCGTTAGTTATTACGCATGTTCAAGTCACCAAGCTGCTGCCCAATTTTGTAAGACCACTCCGGTACAATATAAAGATGAACTGACTGACCTCGCTGTTGCGCGTCGAACCAGCGACACCTAGTGGCGAGTCGGACAATCTGGCCTCCCTCCAGATACCTTGTTTATTTTTCCTTACTTTATATGGAGATTTTTGGAATCCAGGCTCCTCATTGGTGCTTCTTACCTCACACGAGGACTCATTGTTTTCAAGTCATTGAAATGTATTTGACTACGGTATATATAGGGGTGGACACAATCTGCTCTGCACGGCGAGGGGTGGCGCAGTGCTTTTGTATACCTCTTACTTATTTCCAAATTTCTCTTTCAGACCTAAGAATAACTTATATAGGTTTTTTTTTTTTTACTTTTAAAAATTAACTCTTGATTTTAAATTCATGACCCTTCTGGTCATTCTTTTTTATATATTTATCTTATATATTGGAATAATGCTGTTAAATTTAAATAGAATATAAATGTATAACTTAAACTTAGTTTGATTTCGTTATATAACTAATCATGGTACATTTCACTATATATTCCCCTTCTCTCACCTTAGACAATACTTGTAATATATTCAGATATACTGAGATTCATGTTTGGGATATATTATATTTACATTCATCACTGCGTGCCACGTCTTACTACCCGTTCGAGCTATACTCACTATGTACTAATTTCAATAATATATTAGGGATGATAAAGGTTAAGTTTAGAAGAAATGTACCGGAATTTGCGTGGATGGAGAGTGTAAAACAATTTAGGGGAATGACCTCAGTACATCTGACCGAGACTCTAACCCTGATTTCCCAGTAGTCTGGTATATTGCAAGTATGACACCGTATACCATGTGATCACTGAGGCAAGTCTGATTTGACACTACATAAAACTACCCCTCCTTCTTTTCCAACAGTTGTATTAGGCACAGTGAAAATATAAACACAAAAATAAAAATATATATTCGGACCTCCATATATCGAAGTCGATGGTTCTATGAACATTCGATGAATTGAAACGATCTTTTTTATACATGATATTGTGCAGTTTATTGTATTTAGAGATATTCCCTAATCAATGCACTCATTATAAGTGAATATGAATCACATTATGTACGAACTATGTGTATATAAATATAATTAAAAACAAACAAGGAAAAAAGTGTTGACATTTCTTAAAAAAAAACAATATAGGGCATAAACGATCGGTTAGAGATACTGAAAAAACTGAGCCTTATTTATAGAGGAGGGAGGCTACTTGAGGAAAGGGGTAAGTGGAGTATGTCATGACAATACCACCCAGTTGGCGTCGCAATAACCTAGACCAAATATTTCCTTCTTCCTCTTGCAACATCTCCATTCTATTTTTCCTCACTTGTTTTTACTATAACCTACAATCGTCATCACGTGTGGGTGGGGGGGAGGGGGAGGGGATCCCGATTCAGCTTGGAAAAAATTCGACATATAGATTTTTTTACGATATATAGAAACAGTTTTCTATTTAATTTCATGGGTATTCACATAAATTTCAATACATAGAATTATTATTATTATTATTAGCACCGCGTCTTACTACCCATTCAGGTTATACGCACTTACGCTAATGTGTAATGGTAGAGTGATTGTGAGATGAAATGAAGGACCTACAGTTTAACGTTGAATCCGAACCACGGTGGAGGCCTGGCATTCCACACATTCACAAGATGTCTTGTCAGAGGTGAAGGAAGGGTTTGGTAATCAGATAAATCTGTGCCGGGACCGAGGATTGAACCCCGGACCCCCAGCACAGAAGTCTGACCCCCTAGACCACCAGGTCACCATTAATACATAGAACATGTCAATTTACGATATATGGAGGTCCAACTGTAATTGAATTCATCATATATAATTTAAGACGAATTTATTCTTACAAAACTTAGCCTTAACTTCTCTTTGATATAGGTACTTTTTTTAGAAAAAATAAAGCAACGAGTTGGTGAAGGCCAGATGAAGAGGGAGAGATGGGGTTGTGAGAAGAAAGAAAAGCACCTTTAAATGAATGTTGACGAATTATCTGGGCCCATCCTGAGGCTTTGCCCCAGTCTTGATAAGAGAGGTTGATAAGCCAGTGTGCCACCATAACCCCATGTACCGCTCCTCCGTGACTAATGAAACGTTACTCACTCTATCATTAATCAAGCAACACCAACGTGACGGAGGAAAAAAAACCTTCCGACACGTATCACCTTTTATTTTTTATTTTTTTCTCTCTAGGAGAGAGAACAGCCACTTAATGGCCCCCATGTTGTGTTTTCTTTAGTGGGCAATCCACGTTTTATTGCACCATCTTACACGGTCATACTAAGGACAGGAGCTAAAGATAAAAATAAGTATTTTATAAAAAAATAAAACATCTGCTTTGGGGGTGTTTAATTGTACTCGTACACGCGTTAAGCTTAATTTTATACATCTATAAATTTGTAACTTGTTTGTGGGCATTTAATTATTTTGATCATTCATTTAAAAAGTTCAAGTCTACTATGCTCATAAAACAAATTCAAGAACTGCTGAGATTATCGGGTGTATAAAATTATACTATTATTATTATTATTAGCTCCGCGTCTTACTACCCATTCGGGTTGTACGCACTTACGCTAATGTGTAATGATAGCGTGATTGTGAGATGAAATGAAGGACCTACAGTTTAACGTTGAATCCGAACCACGGTGGAGGCCTGTCATTCCCCACATTCACAAGATGTCTTGTCAGAGGTGAAGGAAGGGTTTGGTAATCAGATAAATCTGTGCCGGGACCGAGGATTGAACCCCGGCAGCCAGAACAGAAGTCTGACACCTTACCCCTAGACCACCAGGTCACCGAAAATTATACTAAACGTAATTACTGATTCAGTAACAGTGACAAAGCTATGGTGAGACAGGTGGCGCCCAGGGTGCCAAATTCAATAACAATATAAGAAGCAAAATAAGCTTCACTTCTTTTTAAACTCTACAAGTTTATTTTGTTTATATTATTTCGTAATCGGTATTATAACGAATAGCCAGTTTTATTACTTATATAGAACATTTTATAAAGCGCGCAATTTCTTTTGTTTTCCCATCAACTCTAGCTATGCCACCGCTTACTGAAGCAATATTTGATGTATTTTAACCAAAATACTTTTCGTCCTAAGAGTGAAAATTAAACTGCCTTAGATTTTGGTGGAAAATATTCTCAACTTTTTCTTCTTCCTTCATAACTACTTACAAACCAACTAGATTCTATGTCCATACCAACAACTTAAATCAAGTCTCGATAGTATTTTTTTCTCCACGTCTTACTAACCGTCCGACTTGTAAACATTTAATTACAAATAGAGTAGAAGTGATACAAGGTAAAATTTGGAAGAAATTGTATCTCATTTGCTTGGAGGGAGGGTGGGAAACTATTTAGTAAAGAGCCATCCGACCGATCCTCACTATTCACAAACAGCGTTAAATTAGAATATTCGAGTTTAGCGTTTCATTCATGTCCACAGTGGTGTGGGTAGTAGTACCTCTGTCTACTGAACTTGGGGTTACGGGTTTGATTCCCAGAATGGAGAAAAATTAATCATCAGCAAAATTTGTATTTCCCCTTTCACAGTGATTATCGGTGTGGGGACAGGGTGTTGTGTCTCTTTTATAGTTATGTTAATTTGTAAGTACCTAATGTAATGATATAGTCAGTTGATTCGGAATGTGCCCGTTAAATGACCCGAGTATTAAATAAAATTTAGTAGTTTTTAATAAAAATTTTGAAAAGCTCAGTCTAGCGTACATCTTTATTATTATTTCTTTAGAGTCATTCGCAGGAAGATGGGAACTGCTGGTGGAGAGGGGTTTTAAACATAAACTTTATATATCATGCACTATAAGTAGAGAATATTAGTGTAACCTCGGCCAGATTACGAGCAATATGGCTAAGTCCGTGAACTACTAATTATTATTAGTGTATAGCAAGGTTACCAAGGCAACTTGATAGAACCCTAACTGCTGTAAGGTTGGTAACCATTGATAGTCATATCCCCATGGTAATTAGTAACCGTTGAGTTGGTAGCAATTATCCGTTGTCATGGTTACCTTACTATACACTAATATTATCAGTAGTTGATGAATCATAATTTTGTTCCAACTTAAATTATATAGTCTAATATAATATATTTATTTCTACACATGAATCAATTTTGCATCGTAAATATAATAATATTATATAAATATATTAAGTTTTCATAACCTTTATAGTATATTTTATATTGAAGCTTGGATTCCAGATGCAGTGAACTCTTCATTAAGTTGTCAAGTTTATCAACCGAAGTTTCTAGGAATATTATTTTAAAACTTCAATAAACAACTCCAATATGATACACCTTAGAATTGTTATACTTGGGAAATACAGCTATACAATATTTTATTTACACTTACTAAAGTATTTTTATTGACTGAATATGTAATTTTTCTTTGATAACATTAAGATGAATACATTTACCTTTATTAAGAGGTTTACTAACCGATTGGTAGACCTTTTAACAACAACAAAAAGTTGTTTTATCTTGACAATTCAATTATTTCGGGACAAAAAAAATCAGTTGAATATTTTTATCTGATTTTACTTGTTAAGAAAATGTTGGGCTTCAGAACTTAGGGAAGAGAGACTTTTGAATGGGGAAAAGTTTTATCGAGTTCAATGAAATTGAATGACTTTTTTTTTTCCTACTGTACGACAACAAAATACGCTGGAAGGAAACGACAAGCCATTATAATTTACCGACCTGTCAAATATCGTATTTTACAAAGTATGACACTACATTACAAATAGCCAAACATTCATCAACGTAAAATAAGCTGCATTTATTCAAACAAAGTATTAACCTTTCTTTGCCTTCAATAAAGGCTTTCATCCACGCACAAGAAATTAAAAGAGATAATATATATAGATTTAGTAGAAACTCATTTTTACTCCTTTTGTGTTGTGCGTTACATAATAATCTTGATGATCATTCACTTGAATTTATAAACCAAAATGACGAAAGCCTAAAATTCAATTTGAAAATCCAGTTATTTCAACTATTTATTATTTTTTCCGCTTCCCACTACGAATCAGACATATTCCCCTTAATTACACCAATGGTTTGGAATGAAAGATATAAAACAAAGAGTGACTATAGCCGCGCGAATGTAGGGTAATATAAGCCATTTAATATAGGTGAGCGAAGCTAATTCTAATATTATAAATTTTTTTTGTTGTTCCATAGAACTACTTTTGATATTTAATGCTCAATTTAAGTGAATCCAGGAAAAGATAAAACATAAATTAACCTAAATTATTTAATGCTTAAGTATCTGAATTTATATCTGTTTACATTACAGTTGTCATTTAACCACTAGTTGATGTTAAAATACTTTTTAGTAGGTGTTGTATTTAAACATGATTATAATATGTTGAAATATGTCATATTTACTGAGGTGGTTCACATAGTTTCATAGTATATCAATATTTTAGTCGGTGACCTGGTGGTCTAAGGTAAGGTGTCAGACTTCTGTGCTGGGGTCCGGGGTTCAATCCTCGGTCCGGCACAGATTTATCTAATTACCAAACCCTTCCTTCACCTCTGACAAGACATCTTGTGAATGTGGGGAATACCAGGCCTCCACCGTGGTTCGGATCCACGTTAAACTGTAGGTCCTCATTTCATCTCACAATCACCCTACCATTACACATTAGCGTAAGTGCGTATAACCGAACGGGTAGTAAGACGTGGTGCTAATAATAATATTTTAGTCTGCCCTCAAGATTTTTTCAGATGAGAGGTCAAAGTTGAAGCTAGGGGGGTATTTGACCTCGATATTTTGAAGCTTCTCACACCCCTAGCATTTAGTAAAAATTACTCTCTGTACACTCAAGCTGGATTCAAACCTATACCTCCCTATTGTTGGCAAATAAGACTAGATGATATTGAAGTTAGTCCACGAGCTCAACGATGGGGTTTGATTTTAAAAATGTATAATGAAACCCAAGTTAAAGATCGTTAAGAAACTGTGAAAGATGCATACATATCCATGTTATTACTCCACACGACCTGTGTGTTTAGAAAGTGTGCGTTATATCTCGTTGCAACGATTATGTTGCTGATAGTATTACTTAGAGTAACAGTCCTTCAGTTTGACAAACCCACAAAAATAAAATCCCCCAACGAGCGGTCGGTAACTAACAAGTACGCAAGACAAACCTCAGCTCGTTTTAACTCGAAACAACAATGGTAGCGACATGAAACTTGATTACATTTCAGTTTTGAAATATTAGTCCGGTAAAGGGTAAATGCAGGGGAACTTGCGAGAGGTCATTCAGGAATTAATTTATGACGCAAACAACGCTAATCAATAATCCTGTTGAAAGGAGTTTTTTGTTTGGTCCAAGGGGTAGTGAAGGGGCTGGAAAGGGGCTATCCTCCATCCATACACTGAGTTATTAATATGCATAATGGGAGCATGACTATGGAAGAGGGGGGATGAAACAACCCCTCTCATTAATTCCCTGGATGTTACTTCTTGAAACAAGAAGAAAATTTGAATGATTACATTAGCGCGTACGAGGGTTCTGGGTAATTAATTTCTTACTCTCGGGGAGGTTATAAACGAATATAACTTGGGCGCATTGTGTGTGGGAAAGGGATGAGAAAACCTTGTTGTAAACACCAACAATTTTGTTTTCTGTTTTACTCATGAATAAGGTTTAATTTTAATACTTCACAAGTCCAGGACTTTGCTCGGTATATTAGTCATGTGCGTTAGTTATATTGCACTCTGGGAGGAAAACATGTTTACTTAGGCTTTTGTGTCTGGGACATCAGACTCGTTAAGTGTTTATGTTGGGGAGGTTGGCCTGTACCATGTTGATGGTGGAGAAGGTTGACCTGTAGCATGTTGACAATGAAGGAGAAGGTTGGCCTTACATGTTGAAGGTGGAGAAGGTTGACCTGTAGAATGTTGACAAAGAAGGAGAAGGTTGGCCTGTACCATGTTGAAGGTGGAGAAGGTTGACCTGTAGAATGTTGACAAAGAAGGAGAAGGTTGGCCTGTACCATGTTGACGGTGGAGAAGGTTGACCTGTAGAATGTTGACAAAGAAGGAGAAGGTTGGCCTGTACCATGTTGAAGGTGGAGAAGGTTGACCTGTAGAATGTTGACAAAGAAGGAGAAGGTTGGCCTGTACCATGTTGAAGGTGGAGAAGGTTGACCTGTAGAATGCTGACAATGAAGGAGAAGGTTGGCCTGTACCATGTTGAAGGTGGAGAAGGTTGACCTGTAGAATGTTGACAAAGAAGGAGAAGGTTGGCCTGTACCATGTTGAAGGTGGAGAAGGTTGACCTGTAGAATGTTGACAAAGAAGGAGAAGGTTGGCCTGTACCATGTTGACGGTGGAGAAGGTTGACCTGTAGAATGTTGACAAAGAAGGAGAAGGTTGGCCTGTACCATGTTGAAGGTGGAGAAGGTTGACCTGTAGAATGCTGACAATGAAGGAGAAGGTTGGCCTGTACCATGTTGAAGGTGGAGAAGGTTGACCTGTAGAATGTTGACAAAGAAGGAGAAGGTTGGCCTGTACCATGTTGAAGGTGGAGAAGGTTGACCTGTAGAATGTTGACAAAGAAGGAGAAGGTTGGCCTGTACCATGTTGACGGTGGAGAAGGTTGACCTGTAGAATGTTGACAATGAAGGAGAAGGTTGGCCTGTACCATGTTGAAGGTGGAGAAGGTTGACCTGTAGAATGTTGACAAAGAAGGAGAAGGTTGGCCTGTACCATGTTGACGGTGGAGAA
Source organism: Timema cristinae (assembly GCA_039000515.1). Taxonomy (NCBI): domain Eukaryota; kingdom Metazoa; phylum Arthropoda; class Insecta; order Phasmatodea; family Timematidae; genus Timema; species Timema cristinae. The sequence continues at coordinate 54,861,292 of JBCFYV010011164.1, forward strand.
GGTTGACCTGTAGAATGTTGACAAAGAAGGAGAAGGTTGGCCTGTACCATGTTGAAGGTGGAGAAGGTTGACCTGTAGAATGTTGACAAAGAAGGAGAAGGTTGGCCTGTACCATGTTGAAGGTGGAGAAGGTTGACCTGTAGAATGTTGACGGTGAAGGAGAAGGTTGACCTGTAGACTGATGATGGTGCAGGATAATGTTGACCTATAGAATATTGTGGGTGAGAGCGAAGTTTGACCTGTAGTAGTGTAAGGGCAGGTATGTTCCATCGATCGAAAATAAGAGAAGGGGAGTTGGTAATTATGTAAGAGGTATTTAAAAATGTCTTACGTAGAGTAGGTGACGTATGACAGTGATGTAACAAGAGAAGCACGTTTATTAATTGAGTAAAATCGGGTTTGAATTAATTATATTTTGTTACGTCAAAAGAATATGATGTTTGAGAGGATGGGTAATTTATGTTAGAGGTATTTAAAAGTGTCCTACGTAGAATATACGACGTATGAGAGTGACGTCACAAGATAATAACGGATATTAATTGATTAAATCAGGTTTGAATGAATTATAATATTCTGTGACGTCAAAAAAGTACGACGTTTGAGGGGAGGAGGTTAATATGTTATAGGTGTTTAGAATGTCTTACGTAGAATATGTGACGTATGATATTGACGTCACAGAGTGTGATGCATACTAATTGAATAACTCAGATTTGAATGAATAATTATATTTTGTGACGTCATAAAACTTTGACGTTTGATTCTGACGTCGATTAATGTTGTACCATGCACAAAAATCCATATCCACCAATACTGTGATTGTTGTGTTTATTAATGATGTCATATTTATATAGAATATAAAGTAATAAAGCCTATATTTAAAAAAATGTTATATGACTCGAACATGTATATATTGGTAGCCTGCAATCGAGGATACGTTGACCATCTGTCATTAAGGTTCCAAGTTGTTGTTTTAGGCCAACATCCTACCCAAGCAGAGGTTTTAATTACAACTTGTTTAAAATAAGACAATAGTGGGGTCACCTGTTTGAAACCATACAGTACAAGAGCAGGTAGCTTTCAGATATCAGGTGAGTTAAGAATGAAGGGCAAAGTGGTTAATCAGCACACCAGTGGCTCACTGGAATCTAAAATAATTTATAAAATAACATTAAGTTGTGAATTTAAAAATTGAATCCACACATCCTGAGTGGTAAGTTAAATATTCTTTTATTTACTGTATTGCATAACGATTATACTATTATTTGATAAATAAGACTTTTTTAAATAAATAATAAAACATAACTTTTACAACGTTAACTTTCGACCACAATCGGTTTATTTGTTTAGTATAATTGATATCTGTATATCAAATTAAAATAATTAAAACTCTAAATGTAATTTAAATAAATTTTTCAGCCGACATGACAACAAGAGTATCTAGTTTTCAGCAATGAGTCATGTTGAGAAATTAAAACTCTAATAGACTAGATTTGCAAACATATGATTATCTACGAAAATTTTATTTGAGAATAAATTCTTATAAAAATTAATAATTACACAGAAGTTAGACATAAAGGTAACCTCTACATTATTACCAAATTAGATAATAGGAGACACAGGGAAACTTTCCCATGTGTCAAATAAATTTTAACTTTTATTAAACACTTTATATTAAAACATATTATTATAGCCAATTATAGAGTAAGTATTAATTTACACTATTTATTCATTAAAAATTTTAAACATACATTGCTTTACCTATTGGGGTGAAATAGCAAATCAAATTAACATGTCTCGGATTAAATTATTTTAATTTCAGCTCTTACTCTCTTTTGAAAATATTAAAATTTTAGATTTACATTTCAATTTAAAAAACGTTTCACCATAATTGTATATTTAACTCCATAGGATTGGTAGAAAAATTCCTTTCTTTAATTAATATTCAAAAATCATGTCTAATTTCAACTTTTACACTCCTTATACAAAAAATCATAAAAATATCATAAGAACATTAGATTAGAGTCAGTTAATAGAAAAGATAATTCAACATACATACATACAAAATATGTTATCTCATATGATTACAAATTTTTTATTACTAATTTCATAAATATTTTATACTGATTACATGAAACAATTATGAATGGTATATCCGAATATAACTTTTATTAGTCACAATAGTATATTTAGAGACTAAATACTATTTAAAATTTAGACTTGATTTTGTTTTTGAATAGAAAATGGACGGATCTGAAATCTAAATTTTCAATTTTAAAACAATATTACCATAGTTTGAACTTTATAATTTTTTGAATTATCAATTGTATATTTAAGGTGCGGCAGAAGGGAGCGCAAGTATTTTTACAGATTTTTTAGAATATAAATTTGTTTAAAAAAAAAATCAAATATTTCTTGAGTAGCAACATTGAGCTTAGCTTTCTGCACATTCTAATATCAACAGACCTTGAATATTTGTCAAGGGTGTCTTGAAATTTTGTCAAAACCTTTTAAATAAAGAGAAAAAGTTTTGACTAAATTCCAGGACATCCTTGAAAGATATTCATGATAAGATTATATTAGCATGTGCATAAAACTAAACTTTATATTGCTACTGAAGAAATATTTGATCTATTTTGGCCAAACAAATGTAATGCAATAAAAGCTGTATAACTACTTGCGCTCCTTTCTGCTGGACCTTACCTCTAATGGATTACTAAATTCCAACCATCCTATGTTTGATAAAATTATCTCTCCCCACACCATCATAAATTAATGCAAATTTGAGTTGAAATTTACTGACAAGATCAAACTTGTTCTTTACCGCATAAGTATGAAAAATTTTGTGAGAAAAAACTTAAGAGACTTAAGTTTGAAATAGACTTTACATAAATTCCTCTTCCATATTTAATTTGGTGATTTAGGCTAAATTTCTAAGTGAAATATTTTGATTCTCGCTTTGGCAGAAATAAATTCCTTCATAAACGTCTTTATACTCTAAAAAAGACAAAAGTAGATTTAAAAAAATATATATATATTATAAAATTACAAATGTGTAAAATAAATTAAAAACACCATAAATTACAAAGATGTAAAAAATAAAAACTGATAAATTACCTTGATTGTTCTCATATGGAAGTGAGTTGTGGTGTTGGTTAATCTGTCTCCGGTGTGGGATTATCTATGCTTGGATCCCCTTGAAGAACTTTAGCTCACCTATCTTTCATATTGCTCTTTCCCGGTTCTTTGAGTGACTCTTCAAGGAAATCGGAACTGAAGCTTTGGTCAAAGTTTAATGTCACCTCTTGCCAGTTGCCTAACCACTCTTGATGCGTCCAATACCAGTCGCAGATAACTTTACAATAGAGTACGTCTCCAGTTGAACCACAAGGGGAAGATTTTTAAAAGTAACCAAAACATCCAGAACTACAATAATGGATCGTTCGTTGGATGGTGGACTCAACTTAAAATACACAGGTGTAATTATTTAAAAAATAAGTTTTACCTAACTAAACGCATCATTCGATATCCTTGTATCCGTATAAAATTGTTATATCTCCAATTAGTGTCCTAAAATTCTATTTCCACACATTTAAAAACACCGCACCACCCTCTATTGTTAACTTTATTGAAATAAGAGTAGCCCGTACCACTAGTCCTAGATTGACGTTCAAAATGGCGATGCTTTAACAAGGTACACTTCTTTGACTGACTTCATTTTAGAGATGTTTATGCGGTTTTATATAGCAGTATATAATCATATTGCAAACATTTTAATATTATGAACAAGTCTGGACAAAAAAAAAACAGCTCAAGGTAAACAACGTCTAAATTATTAAAAATATTGTTGTGTTAGTCAAGGTCTATTAAAACAAGACAAGTACAGTCTTAAGGTGACACCACTAGTTTCATAAAGTAAAAGATAAAAACTCACAGTGAGAAAAAAGGTTGAAAACAACTTCACCACACACGTAAGTTCGGACGTATTAAAAGGTGATTTTTTCTATCGGAGTATCATTTATCTGTCATCGTGCCGAGTGAAAATAAGCTGTCACATAACAAACATTGAGCTATCAGTTTTTGACAAAAGTAAGTAAAAATTTATAATTATTTCTCTCCCTGCCTCTATTCTGAGCAGTATTCAATCTATTATGAATACTAATATATAATATTATCTTTTTTTAATGTCTAAGGAACAAACATTAAATACATTTACACTGACGAATCTATCGTTAATGCTAGACCCTCTACGTCAGACAATGCGATACCCGACAATACCAGACGACAATGAAACCACATTTTAGACTATGCCAATCCTACAAACACTGACAACATACGACTAATTTATCATAATAAGAGAAACAGGATGTACGTATAGTTGGTTCAACACGTTAGGCATTTTAGTTCGATTCAAACCTTTGATTGCGAACGTGAATCCGGTGAATTACCTAATGACAGATTTCTCTAGTCCTATTGGCATATTTGCTTAGAGGTGCGGCACCTTAAAGTTTAATGGGACTGACGAGCACAAACAAGAAAAATAGTCTGGACAAACCGGTCGGGGTTTCATACCATGGATGTGACCAAATTGATGTGAGCACTATTATGAATAAATTGACAAAAGTTATTCAGAATAACGCAAATTTGGTATAGCTGATATATTGATGATTAGAGTGAATCATATCAAAAGATTATGGGCCAAGGTAAAACAGCATTAAAAAGAAGGTGTCTTTAAATCGATTATATAAGTCACCATAAAAGGAGCATAGTCATGGTTAAATTACTGACGAATTGTTTGTGGCACGATATTGTGATACATTTGCCAAAATCACTAATCATATTAATTATAGTAGATAAAAAAATTGACTAATGATTAACTGGGTAGGACGCGTACACTCTTCACCGTAGTTTAAGAAAAAGGTTTCCCAGTAATTCGTACAGAGTGGCTAATATCGACGATGTGTGGGAGATAGATTTAGTAGATATGAGAGCTTTAAAAAAGGACAAAACAGGGTTCAACTATTTTCTCAACATTATTGACGTATTTTCAAAGTACGCGTGGCTTATACCTCTTAAAAAAATTGGGAGTATACATCACTTTGTTCATAAAACGGGGTTTGAAAAGAAGAAGAAATTACTTTTGATTGAGTTGGACAAGAGTAAGAAATTTTTAAATTATCAATTTCGAACCTTTTCGAAACAAGCATGTATTCATTTTTATCATTTGCCAATCCAGACATAAATTGGGCCATCGTGGAAATTTTCATTCGCACGTTGAAACTACTTCCAGTTCGTCTCTATGTGGGTATTGGAGACTTATCTATGACCATTGAAACAGACTACTCAACATAGATCGTGAATTACCCGGCTCTAGTGTAATAGAAACAGAGCCTGTCTTTGTGTACATAGACATCATAGGACCACAATTTTTAGGTGACTCATATATTAGATGGATTGGAATCATACGATTCACCTCAGCCACCGTACATCACGTGTTCTTTCTTATATTATATTCTCCCGTCGAGAAATGTTATTTTGACACCAGAAGTATAGGCTTATGCACAAAGTTTGGCGAATGAGTCAATTTTCAATTGGGTCCCTTGCCCACAGTAGAGTGTTTACATTTTAGAGGAAAAACTAAACAAATACATATGAGAGGTAGAAATTTATCTTAGTCTTAATAATGGAGGGATATGGAGAAAATTCGGTCTCGTCTATCACGCCAGCTATAAAATGCTAAGGGCCCCAGGCCTCGGATCGTTTTTGGGTGGACAATTTCGATTTGTCTAACCATTGTTTGTGAGGGTCACAAAAGTTGTGGGAAAAAAGGCGTTACAAATAGGCTCACACATACTGGCCAATACAGCCAAAAAGGAACACGGCCAAATATTTGTTGATATAGTTAATCAAATGGTTTAGGCACGTCAATCAAATGGTTCAGAGACGTGGCTTAAAAATGGTAAAAAAGCGTAAATGACTTCATTCAATGGTGGGTGCTAGAGCAAGAGGGAACAAGAGAGTGGAAAAAGATATTTTCGACTAATTATAGAATGTTTGAAAACATAAATTCATAATTTCAACTAAAAATGTATTCAAACAGTAACTATATATAATAAAGTGGTCGAATACAAGTATATCATTTCCATGGACAATGACGCTCTATTAGCCTTATTCTGTTCCAGAGACGGCGAGAACTTTCGCGATCTCTCTTCGATTAAATTACATCTTCGTATTCAACTCGTAAAAAGGGAAGACACCGGTTGCGGCCAACAATAATATTGGATGCGTCACCAACTTGATACATTCTTTATTTAGTCAAATCACTATCTCTCTCAACGAAACACCTATTACAACCTCGATAGACAACTATGCGTACAGGGTTTATTTAGAAACTTAAGCTAATTACGGTCGGGACGCCTCCAAGATCCATCTCTTGTACGATTGTGGTTTTTGGATTCCTGCCGCTAACGGTGAAATCACTGCATCCACAGAGAACAAAGGCTTCGTCACGAAATTAGACTTCTTAAAACATCTGATTGACTTGGTTGGGACGTTTACACGCCGACATATTTAATATTTCATAATTGTCATTGAAAAATGTATCAATGCGCTTTATCTTAACTTTATCTTTATTCAACCTTTTCATCCCTAACACATTAGCGAAATTAGTAAACATGTTTATAATCCAAACGGGTATTAAGATCTGGTGCTAAAATTTGAACAGCTCTGAATAGTAAGAATATTAAAAAAGTAAAATTTAAAAACCTGGCTACTAATACTTGTAGGCCATAAAGGGATAATGATGGTCTCCAAGACAAAAATCGATGTCAAACCCGGCAAAAGATTGGAAACCATTGAACTAAACTCGCATTTAACCCACAGGTTAATGTTCGAATTATACAAGTGAATTGGGCGTTTTACTCTTCATACTCATCAAAATGTTAGGGATAGATGTCATTTATCAATATATTTTATGGCTAGGAGATTTTAAAATGTAACTTGATCATCGTTGTAGATGTTAATTCTAGACAATTAGCTATGATTAAACTCTATAATTTAGGTTAAGAATGGAAACACTAAGCTCAATAAGTCTAGCCTAACACAAATCAGAACATCCAATCATCATTTGATTTCAATGTATGTGTCTGAAATGTTCGAGCTGTCGTCTGTTATACAATGCGTGAGAGAGAGAAAAAATTTCTAGTATATCTTTTTCTCTTAACACTTGATAAGACATGCGAATTTTTTAATATATGTCAGGCTATATTATATTTCATGTGATGAATTGTTACTAAAATATATAAATATATTAAATATGTACAATAACTTTATAAATTTATGGAGCAAATAATAAATAGCGATAAATCGTTTCGCTATTAAATTGTAGTAGAAGCGATTATAGACAATTACGTTTCTATCCATCCCATTGGTTTCCCCGTTAACGCTATTCTTTTTTAAACAGCGGAGTTGCAATTATGTAGCTTAAGAATAAACCCAATTATTTATACGAAATGAGCACGCGTTATTTATTATACAACATTCACTGATGCATCTAGTGAATGCAATATATACTAAAAAAAATTATTCTCAAACCACTTTATTTCAACCAAATTATGAAACTTAACATTGTCATTCAGTTTCAAAAGTCTGAATATTAATATCACGTAATAAGTAATGTAATTGTGGTTGTAATACTTGTGATGTACATCACTTGCAAAATCTTACATGAGATTTGGAACAAATGAATAATTTTCATACCTCTTAATATGTTTATATGAGAATATTAAAAAGTTGTCTTGTAAGAAACTTTTTTATTTTGATTTTAAATTAGTATACCTATATTATGCTTATGATATTAAAATAATAATTTAATAGACTGGATTGTGTTGCAAATGACGAGGCAATATAAAACTTTTCAAAGTGTATTTTATATGCATAGATACACTACCGTACATTTTATTTACTTTCGATGAAGAAACTTGTTATCCTCACTAGGGGGTCGATTGGTCTAAGGATTATTTAAATCATTATACCATTACCGTTAGTAATCAGGTTGGGGATCGAATCATTAACGAAACACCTAGCATAGATTTAACACTATCACAGTCCTGAGTTACATTCCCGATATGGTCATAAAAGTATTATTGATAAAAATGTCGAATGTGGATTGAATAGTGTTCTAAGTCGTATGCTGATAAGAGTATGACTGAAAAATTAACTGTATGGGAAAAAAGATTCTGTATTAAAATAACACGTTAAAAAGCCAACAATATTGTATATTATATATATGAAGATAAAGAAAGGGAGCAACTAGAAAAATAATCCGGCCCAACTACTTTTACTTGAGTATTTCTGGAATAATCGAGTACAGCCGATAACGATACACAAATGGTGTAGTCGACTAATTTTACTCGATTTTTCCTATCACCAAAGCTCACTAAGCATAGGACGTGAGCAAAGCAGTGCTGTCAATTCACATTAAAAAAATTCTTGCCAGAATTCATAAGCAGCGTCTTGTTTCTCACTAGATCTGAATGAATTAAGCTAGATTTTCAATAATCATTTTTTAACATAGTGGCTAAAGTCTGTTGCCAAATAAAATAATTGATTTATCTCTTTAAAATTATATAATTCGATACATACTTTAACAAATATTGAACTGAAAAAAATCTTATAAGTTAAATAAGGCTGCAAATTAATTTTCTAGTATGCACTGCAATTTTTAAAGAGAATGAATACTTCATGTTTAAGAAAATACTTTTAAAGCCACCTGAAAAGAAAATTAAAGTACTAATGACAAATTTAGTTTGAATTCACCTATATCTATTAGATTACAAAAGAATTTTTGAAGCATCTTCAAAGAAAAAAAGAAAATTATGGTGAACAGTAAAATAGAGTAAAATGTTATCAATATTGACTGCAAACAATTTGTTTATATTTTCTAAAATAATTTAGAACACAATGCTTTTTAATATCTATGTAACGTTGGCAGCTTTTATGAGTCTACGAATTTCAAATACATACTTAATTTTCTTTAAATAATTTAATTGTATTTAGCTGCACTCTAGTATACAAGTATTAAGTTAAGAAGATTCCATCCTATTTCCCTTTACCAGAAGTGTGACAAACTTTTACGTTAAACGTTCCGTCTGTTAAACCTCAAGTCGGCCATTTGTGGATATGATTCAGGTTTTTTCTTAAAGGTGTATATTTCAAAACTGTCTGAATGGATACCATTCCGAGTGGATACAATTCCAGTTTTTGAGGATATAATTCTAGTGGATACAATTCCGAATTTTCACAAAAGTATTTTATTACAAAACTATCGGAATGGATACCAATCCGAGTGGATACAATTCCAGTTTTTGTGGATATAATTCCAGTGGATACAATTCAGGATTTTCACAAAAGCAGTTTATTACAAAACTATCGGAATGGATACCATTCCGAGTGGATACAATTCAGCTCCCCCTATGTCGAAGGACCATCTCCCGTACGTCACCAAATATCGACCCGAGGATTCACAACCGACGTTGGCAATCAAGAGTTTCTACCTCAATGACAAACCGAACAAACACGTAGTGGTGAGCCTCTTTCCTAACCTCAAATTTAACTTTAACGTGATGTTTTCGTAAAATTCAAAGCATCTAGCACTCACCGTTCCCCAATGAAACTATTTCCTTAAATAAATGCCGTTTTGGTCCGACTGTGTGGATAGCTGTATAAACTTTATTCGAACATGGGCGACTTTAACATAGCTGTGAAAAAACTTTTTGGAGTGTGGAAATTGAACCAGGGTGAAAAAACATTCAGATACACTTGTCTACGGACAAATTAAAAACTCCTGTACGATTTTGAAAAATATATCACACGTCATGTAAAATATATCAACCATTCTAATGTATCGGTATTCATAGACAATGTCCTGACCATCAAATCATTTATCGACCCCTTTAATCCTATCCCATATTTTGACTATCTATCGTTGTTTGGCGATCTTTATATTTCTATGCATGGCATTAATAAATTGTGAAAGTTTGTATTTTTTGAATAGTAATAATAAAAGTAAAAAATGTGTATTTATCTTTTATTTCTAGTATTATTTCCCTCCTATTTAAATAATATATTTGTAGTAAAAGTCATATAACTTTAAAAAAATTATAGGTCTACCACTTTATAGAATCAATCTAAAAATGAGGTCCTTAATAATCATGACAACCAGAGTATTGTCGGATGCGGTGTTTAATGTGCCTCCTATTTATTTGAGTGATTCATCTTATTTTTATAATTAAGTCTTATAACACTTTGAATTTATCTAAATATGACGTAATTTAATAAATATAACAACCACAGTATTGGTGGATAGAATCAAACGTCAAATTCTATGACGTCACAGAATATAATAATTAATTCAATTATCAGACTTCATACTCTTGTGATGACACTGTCATACGTCACATACCCTACGTAAGACACTTTTAAATACCTTCAACATAGTTACCCCTCCCCTCAAACGTCATACTCTTTTGACTTCACAGAATAATATAATTCATTCAAACCAGATTGTATTCAATTAATAAACGTCATTCTCTTGTGACGTCACTTCGTAACCTTCTCTACGTAAGACAATATTTAAATAACTCTAACAAAGTTACTCTTATTTTAAGTTGAGAGAACATACCTGCTCTTACACTACTACCTGTAAGTGTACGATGAGTGAGAAATAGCTCCAATTTCAAGCGATATTAACTTTCCAAGTTATTTCAATCCAAACTCTCACATATTTATTAATCACACAATTAAATTATTGTTAAGGTGGAAGATTATTTAGTTTATTACAATCGTTTCACAGTAAAATTTGATTAATTTTTGTCGCCACGTCTGACTACCCGTTCGTTTGTAAGCATATATGATCGCTACACTTATTTATTAAGGAAGGAGGCTAAAATTAGAGGAAGTGTACCCACATTTGCAGGTGGGAATAAGTAAAGAGGAATTTTATAATAAAGGGGAACCATTAAGGTAAAAAAGAAAGGATTTAGATAAAAAAAACATTCTTAGTATATCCTGCCAGGATTCAAACCCTCGAACTTCCCATCGTCATCAAATTAGACTATATAAGTCGGACATTCTATCCACGTGCCCCCAATTTGGGTGATATATATTTTAATAGGTCTATTTAAACAAAACACGCCCTCTTTCACTCCCCCTCCCTTCTAATTGAACACGAGTCAGCTTAACCCCAATCAACTACGAAGAGAGTGAGTGACGTCAACAAGAGTTTAATCTGAAAGTCAGTTGAGACGATCAAGCTGTTCTGGACCGGAAATCGATGACATGTTTTTGGATAGGGAAGCTCTCGGTTTCATTCAAGCCAAGAAAATTCATATTTCTGATGAGTGATTAGGACGACTGGGAAGAGCTTTCACTTGGACTCAGCATTTTCATTTCAGTTAGTATTATTATTATTTATATTATTACTATTATTATTATTAAAGGAAATTGAAAAATAATAATAATTATTATTATTATTGTTTCTAGCCACCCCAATGGACACGCGGACTAATTGTCAGGCTTATCTATGTCAACGTCTAACGGCACACGGTTGTATCTGTCCCATTGTCCTTGGTAAGGATTATGAGCAGGTCAGTATACGGGTCTGATAGACCTATATTCTCGTGCATCAGTTTGTATCTCAGTACTAGCTCTAATTATTTAAATATATTGGTTCGCGCACAGGTTGTTTCACTTTCCCTAACAATTATTAGACTGGATTTGAGTTATATTAAAGATCACCAATAATTAATAATTAGGATTATCTATTGCGCACTTTGGTTATGGCTATGAAATAATGAATATAAACATTTGAAGTTTGTGGGGAGTGACTAATTCATCTCCAACTCTTTGACTAAGTGAGTATTTAACTTACGTCCACTCTGCTGGTGTTATCGTGAGTATTTTTACAATGTCTGCCTTGAAGACTTCTTTTAACCATCACCGCGACCCTTGGACGATTTGCCGCCTTAAAAATAAATTGGCCAAGGTCGCTTTCACTCTCACTTAAAGAACTGCAATTCGGTTCAGGGAGATCTTTCACAAATTATCCTGTTCAATACTGCTAGTTTTTAAGGATTGTAAGTACCAATAAACACCATATTTATTGTACTCTTATTTTATAAAGTGGGACTAAGTGGCATTTAAGTACGTCCTTCACTAAAACTAATAAATCTTACTAGAGTTAACCTCAAAATATTATGTTATACTTCAAATGCAGATAACTATAAAATTAAGTGAATGAAAACAAATTGTCAACAAACGCACATATTTTTAAAATAATCATACGTTAACGTTTCCAAAAACTATTCTGTTCGCTCATAATACCCTTTGTCCCTAAGAAAGTCGTCAACATGATCAAAGTATTCTGGCCCTGTCAATACACAACCCCTCTACTTTACCCTCTCCTCCCTGCCAGGAGTAGAACAGGTCTTGATGAATCACGGTGAAAGTTTGCAAATGGTGGCGTTACTTAAGAGATACAAAACTTGATATTTGCTGCTAATTAGTGTTCTCGTAAAATAATCTTCCCATCCAACATCAAAGACAGAACTTGTTCGACGTGAGCTCCTTAATCTCCGAAACTACGGATACTTTTTAAACAATTCAAAGATCTTGACTCTTTTTTTTTTTCCATCTTCAAGTCTTAACCAAACTTCCGAGAGGAATAATGCGACTTATATAAAGTGCCCGCATATAGCTTGAGTTCAGAGAGTTAAAAGTTGGTGGTGGAATATTCTCCGAGAAACAAAACCTATCATTTTCTTTATGGTGCGGTTTATGATATCAAAGAGGAATAATATAACTTTGTTTCGAGGACAAATATAAAATATTAAACTCGTTTTAGATCAAAGGATCTGATGTAACCCATGGAAACCACCATCTATTTGTGAACAATTATATTGATATTTCAAACGTAAAGGGTGTCCATCATTTATAAACCTCATTATAAGCCTTAATAAATTCGTTGTTTCAGGAGTTCGTTCGTTATTTTAGAACGGTTTGTGATAGTTTACGAAGTGAAGGAAAATATATTTGGAATGATGTTATTAACTACCTTATATAGTTTTAAAGATATATCCTAAAATAACTAACTAATCAAGGTTTATAGTGGTGTGAATAATTGATGAACAACCTGTATGTCCTACAGGATAAAGTAAAATAAGTTGTATTTAAAATAAAATTAATTATGCCCACAAACTCTTATTCCTTTGAGAAAAACTTGTGAATAGATTAAATATAACCAATAGGAATGTATCTGTTCCAGATAATACTTGAGGTTGATAATTATCCACACCAGTGGTCACGCAGATAAGGGTGTCAGTCTAATCTATAGAATCCAAGACGTGTGTATATGCGATTGTGTTTTCTCCCTCTCCCACCATGCAAATGCGGAAATTTCTCTTCCGAACGTTGGATCTCTGCGGTTGTTATTTTATGTGGTTTAAAGGGCACTTTCTGAACAAATTGGTTGTATCGGAATATGACATACATATTATCTTAACTCTAGAACAAACACAACACCCATACCCCCGGAAGTAAAATTATCACTGTGCAAGGGAAACCCAAATTTAATAACATATTTTTTTGCTACGTTAGGATTGAACAATAAAAGTTCTTCATTCCTAAATAAGTATGTTGATACCTTTCACCTCCCTTTTTTTTTATGTATACCCCATTTTTAAATACCTAACCACTTGTTAGATAACGTGGTGTCTCTATGCGTCTCAGCATTCCGGTAGACGTCCCTCTTAAGATCCAGGGACCGACACAAATAGTTTCAGCAACACTCATACATCAATTCCAGGCTTGAAACTGGTATCATGTTTTAAAAGTTACCCCTAAAAAGCACCAACAGAAAACCCATTTATCTGCAAGTCTCGGAGAGAAATGTATTTATTCTATATTTACTTTACAAGAGAAGGGGGTATTGGGGGGTGAGTCTAAATTATATCACGACGATAAACGTGGTTTGGTCAGGCAATAAAAAATATTTTTCGCAACCGAATATATATATATATATATATATCTAAACCACGCCTCGTAATTCACGACCGATCCTACACTCTCACGACAAGGGAAGAGAGGGAGGAGAAGAGAGAGAGGGGTGGGTGGGCGACAGTTATGCGTTTTGTCTAGTTTTATCTCTAGCGCTGTGTGTGATAAGGGTTTGTAGTAACGGAGGTGTCTAACACCCCCCACCCCCCACCCTCCAGGCACATCCTGAATCTATACGGTAACGCGAGGGTAAATGTTGATACCGGGCGTAAGATAAAACCGGTCCCACGCTACGTTTGATTTAATTAAGTGCTCAACTTGATAAAAGCTCGGGTGCTAAGCACGGACCCACGTACGAAGAGGGGTGGGGGGAGGGGGTAAAAGAAGGAGAACCAACCATACCACTGTATCTACTGCGATACTCCTATACAGGGTGTATCCCCATCACCTCCGCGGGGGTTTTATAAGCTCTCTCTTGTACATGGAACGCTCGTTATTCCTGAGAGGTATAGTCGAGGGCAAAAGTGCACTCAACCTTGCGTAGACGTAGCTTTATTAAATATTAAAAAGAGAAATGATCTGTACCCGCATTTTTGTGAAGGAGACGGGGAACCTTTTAGTAAAAGCCAGAATTCCGAACTCAACATCCCCATCACAGGCAAAGCCAGGCAGAACGAGACTGACGCATTTTTCTGCTCACCCATCAATATTTAAGTTTCTTTATTTTTGTATATATTAATTGTTAAATCATTTATTTGTGGTCGTGCGTTGCATATTGTATACTTTAGAAGTAAAATTAAAGCCTAACAGTAGATTATAAAGGTTTTATCATAATTTATTAGAGAATTTACAATTTTATTGATTTAGTCAAAGGAAGAAAAACCAAACCATTAACAATTAAGATTGTTGTTTATTTGTTGCAATCTCAACGTCCTATTTTACTGATAAAAAATGTTGATTATTGAATGAATATTGATACTATTCCTCAAGCAGATTATTGGTAATATCAGCCCCTTCCCCCTCTACTTCAGTCAGTACAAAGAGCAGTTCACTGTAGGGCAACCTTCCTAAACTTGCACTGTCGTGTTCAGTCTTTCTTGTAGCCACATCGTATAAGTTCCCCGCAAGCTTGTGTAGCTTCTAGAAGATATGTTCAGGATATTTTTCACCCACCTTCTTCCATCCCAAATTCCTTGGCGATGGAAGCTGTGGTGCTTCAACCATCATTTTGGCCCAGCAGTGACCAGCCTGGTAGATAGCTCTTTTTGTATGCTGAATGAGTGTATCGTACGTGGGAGGTAGATTGTAAATTATTGATCTACCTTTCTGAGTAAGTGAGTGCTTTCTTGCCTCATTAACATACTCTCCACTTCTATTACGGTTAAATAACAAAACTACAAATATCTCCAATGGCATCAGAATTTCTTCTACTGTCTTCTGACTATGCTTGTCAGCCAATCTAAAAAAAAAAGCCGTGGTGATATTCCCTTTTGCATTACAGGTGTCCCATGCAGTCCTTTTTGCCTCTTCTTCTAAAAAAGGATAGAGTGTCACAACTAGTTATTGCGTGAAACATCGGTAAGGCAGTATAACAATAAGAACCCAAAGCTCTTGCTAATTCGTGAGTGGCAAAGAACAGGAAGTTCTTACCAGCTCCAAAATGCAATCCACAGTTCCTTCTTTGTGTGAGCACGAAGCCGGCCTCAAAATATTTTAACGAATTATAGAAAGAATATTGTTACATACACTATTTATGGTAATTACCTGCTTGTTCGTGTCAACAGCTAATAAGGTTGTTGCCAAGAAAGAGAACAATTCAGACTTGTTCGTATCAACAAGAAGGAAATATTTCCAATATTTAGGAAGTGGAATTTTTGGTTCAACACTTTACCGAACATCTTTTCCCATTTTGCTGCGTGTGTCATTCTTCAAGATGTCTGGAATGTATACATCTCAGATGATGTCTAGACTTGTTACATATGGAAGCTGGAATTTGACATAGGGTATTAGCAAAGCACTGGCATAATCTTCGAGTGATTTTGAAAATCCTGGTTGCAGCATGTTAATGATTGCAGCACCGTCAAAGATGGTCATTTGAACTATTGGTTCGGAAGTAGTGTTTTTTTCTGTTATAGGTCCTTCCAAGCAAAACAATACATCAGCCTTTGTTCCGGTTCTTAGATTTAGACACTGCTGGAGGATAGTCTTGGTTTTCGGTAATAGAGGAATCTTCCAGATATCCATAACGTATTTGTTGTGTTGCACTTTAGAGTATACAAAAACAGTGAGCAGCTATTCATTAGAGATGTCTTTACAAACTAGAGGACGACTGGAAAGTTGGAGGTTATTCAGTTTATTAGGATCTGAGATACGTTTAGTTTGATTAACAGTTATCTAGCTAACGTATAACAAATACTGGTGAACCCTAATTTTTGCAATAACTAGCAATGCGTCTATAACTGTTGGATGTACTACATGAGTATTTCTGCTGTCAAGTAACATTAGATTACTGGTTTCACTAAATGAGTTTCCCATAACTGTTAGTAGAGTTAACTGACACATAGCAGTAGTTAGTATAGTTAACTGACACATAGCAGCCGTTAGTATAGTTAACTGAGCCATAACAGTAGTTAGTAGAGTTAACTGAGCCATAACAGTAGTTAGTAGAGTTAACTGAGCCATAACAGTAGTTAGTAGAGTTAACTGACACACATAACAGTAGTTAGTAGAGTTAAGTGACACATAGCAGCCGTTAAGAGTTAACTGACACATAGTACTCGTGTACGAAAGCCACAATGCAATGACGTGGGTGGACATGAGCGGAGACGATCGGACCTCCCGGGTATCGACCTCGGTCCTAATTCCTCTAATATCGGTTTCTGACACGACAGTCTGCACTTCTAACTCGCCTCTTATTTTAGACCTGACTATCATCACATCAATTTATACTTTTGTCATATATTGTATAATCCAGTACGCTTTCAATAAAACCCTTAAACCAGTCTATTCCCTTCTCTCAATCGCTCCTTCCCCCTCCCTCCTAAACCTGACAAGAAGTGACCAAGAATAGTCGGACAGGGACAACATATATATATATATATATATATATATGTTTGCAAGTATAAATGTATGTCTGTGTATACATGAATATACGCATTGACAAGGAGAAGTACGCTGTAACGAACCATCCTCTTGCATCACTGGTAACTTACTACTAATTGGAGCCGAGGCTAATTGCCGCTCAGAGACTCACGCGCCGCTGTATTGTGTACGATGAAAGGCAATATCTCGCTAAATGAGTCAAGTACGAGGAGAGCTATTAGACCGGATTATGTAATGGGACACACAAGAAAAGAAAACAAAAAGGGAAACCTAAGTCGGATACTTCTGAGAGCGTCGTCACCCGAGGCTTCCGCCATTAGAACGAGCCCAACTGTTCACGAGATGAGGCTTCCGCCAGTTTTGGTGAAGTTTTGGGGCCGGGGGCTGCCAATCAGATTAACTGAACCCGTCAATTAGGAGGACTTTGGTTCTGGTTTGAGTGGGAGATGGATGAAAAAACTATTTCATGTACACTCCACTTACCCCGTAAGAAGCAGTCTTACCTTGACTGATTACACTATGGTTCTATCTTATAAACTAAACCATAGTGCAACCAAGCAAGGTAGCAGTCTTACCTGGACTGATTACACTATGAGCGTATCTTATAAACTACACCATAGTGCAACCAAGCAAGGTAGCAGTCTTACCTGGGCTAATTGCACTATGGTCCTGTCCTATAAGTAGGGACCGGATTCATAGGCACTAAAAATGTTTAAAATAGGTAGGCAAATAGGCACTAAAAATATTGGATATAGGCACCAAAATAGGCACTTTAAAAATAGACACATAATAATCAATGTAAAATTAATTTTACTACAAGTTACTTACTACATGTAATCTACAAGCAACTTACATTGCTCTGAATCTGTATATACTTTTCTAGATTTTCACAAGTGAAATTTGTTCTGTGGTCTGATAGAATATTTTTATAGTTTGAAAAGCTTCTCTCAAATTCACACGATGTCAAGGAACAAAATTTTAAATTTGACAATTCTGAAGAGTTTAAACTTATCTCCTGCAATGGCGTGGTTTGCCCTCCCAAGATGTCTGATACTGCTACCATTGTTCTCCACCCGGGATTTCGTTGTAGTACTTGTTCAAGTTTTGTTGCGACTGACGAGGCAACAAGTGCAGGGGTTTGCTTCACGCCTTCTTGTATTGTATGCATTATCTTCACTGATTCTATTAAAGGCAGATCCCTGGCTTCCAGTGACACGATAACTCCAGGAAGGTTGCCGAAATAGCTCTTTACATAGACCAAATCAGACACAACAATGCTAGAAGATGTAGCAACCTCTGCCTCTCTTATTGACACAGCATCCTCTACATCAAATGTCTGGATTACCTGAAATTATTGAGAATCAATTTATTATTTAAATTTTGAACAAAATTAACAAGCTATAATAGAATCATAGGAAAAATTATTTAAGTATCTAGCTCTGAGTAAATAGAAAAATTATTTTCTTAAAAATATACACGTACCCTTTGAATTGTGTCCATGTGGTCAGCATAGTACAATGACGCTTGTAACCAGGTACCCCAAACGTGTTAGAACGGGTTGTGGTGGAAGAGGTGTTTTCGGCAATGTTTCCCTAAATGTTGCTATGCGCGAAGGAGCTTTCAGAAATACTTTTTTGACAACTGAAATTACAGCATTTATATTCGGGAACTGTGCACGAATATGTTCTGCGACTCTGTGAACGGCGTGTGCTAGGCAGGTAACGTGAATTAGTTTTGGGTAGAACACCTTCAAACTTGCCCCAGCTTTTAGCATATATGCTGCGCTATCTGTCAGCAACAGCATAAACTTCTCGTCACTGTTTTCTGATGGCCAAAGCACTCTTGTAACAGAACTATAAAATAAATATTTAGTCTCACAGAATTACATAAGATAAAGTTCCGAATGTAAAAACTTTCGCAGAGAATCGCGAACAACTCTGGCAATTGTCGAGCTGTTAGCGACTTCAAGCACTCTTGAGGCAATCAAGTGCGGAGAACTGGGTCCTGTGGAGTCAAGTTTACCAACCACGATATTTGCGATGTATCTACCGCAACGGTCAGTTGTTTCATTGACACTTGCCCAAAAGTAGGAACCTCCAATAATTTCTTTTATCTTCTCTATGGTCTGGAAAGGAATAAAAATTCACTTAATATTCAAAACAAATAATTATGTAAGTAAACTAAAGTGCACGGCTCCAATTAATTTAAAATATCTTTGAAATTAAAATGTAAAAAATAAATAAATAGATTAACAAACAAAAAACTTAAGGATAAGTATTGGGGATGTAAGTAATTCTTCCTCAATGTGTATTCATCGAGGATCTGCTTGTTGGTATATTTTGTGAGGAAGCCTTTTAAAATGGGATTGTTTAGCTTCGTCCATGGTATATTCGCGGCTACCATCGCAGCGCACAATTCAGAGTAAAATTGTTCACAATTGTCAGGAAATACAACTTGCGAAATTAGCATTTACCTGCCAGTTTTTTCTTTTAAACTTTTGCAGTGCATCGCTGTTTGTTTGTGTTGCTCTAAATGATATTTCTTGTCACATTTTACCTAAAATACGTGAAAAAATTTACATAATTTGTAATTTTACCAACCGTAATTTATTACGTCTAATTATTCTGAAATAGCCCTAAAGCCGTTAAAATATATATCAGAAAGTATATGTATTAAATCCATGAAAGAGTTTTCCTTGGGCATTTCCACCACAGTTAACACAAGAAGTGTTACAAAAAAAATCAGTAAACAAACCCACCAAGACAGAAGTTGACTCTAAAAGACACAATCACGTACTGAAATAATGATGGTTGAACCGAGTGGTAAACTATTCTAATCTCCAGTCAGTCAGACTAGAGGCTGTTGGACCACGTCACACCACCCTCTCCCATCCCTCTACTCACTCACATCCTAATACCCCTTATTATTGGGCGTGATGTTCTAAACATAGTCTGTCAAGGTCAGGCCAAGTCACATGTACCCCTCCCCCTCCCACTAACCCCTTTCAAACCCAACTTTCATGTCTATAAACTAGACTCTTTTTCAGCTAAAAAAAAAATATATATATATATAAGAAAAAAAAGGTCGAGATAGGCACAATAAAGTTTCTTATTCATAATTCATAAAATAGGCACTATTAAGCTCTTATTCATAAAAATAGGTAAAACCAACACAATAGGCAATTCTAGGCACTATAAAATTAACATATTGTACTTGTAATAACATGAAACCCCTATATATCCCAACTGCCTATGTTTTACGATAAAAGAAAAATAAGGCAAATAGGCAAAACCTGGTCTCCACCTATAAGCTACACCATGACTAATAACACTATAACTATCTTATAAACTACACCATAGTGTAACCAAGCACGGTAGAAGTCTTACCTTGACTGATTACACTATGACTATCCTATAAGCTACACCATAGAGGAACCAAGCAAGTTAACAGTCTTACCTGAACTGATTACACTATGACTATCTTATAAACTACACCATAGTGGAACCAAGCAAGGTAACAGTCTTACCTTGACTGATTTCACTATGGTACTATCTTATAAGCTACACCATAGAGGAACCAAGCAAGTTAGCAGTCTTACCTGAACTGATTACACTATGACTAACTTATAAACTACACCATAGTGAAACCAAGCAAGGTAGCAGTCTTACCTTGACTGATTAACATATGACCCTATCTTATAAACTACACCATAGTGGAACCAAGCAAGGTAACAGTCTTACCTTGACTGATTTCACTATGGTACTATCTTATAAGCTACACCATAGAGGAACCAAGCAAGTTAGCAGTCTTACCTGAACTGATTACACTATGACTAACTTATAAACTACACCATAGTGAAACCAAGCAAGGTAGCAGTCTTACCTTGACTGATTAACATATGACCCTATCTTATAAACTACACCATAGTGGAACCAAGCAAGGTAACAGTCTTACCTTGACTGATTGCACTATGGTTCTAATTTATAAACTACACCATAGAGGAAACAAGCAAGGTAGCAGTCTTACCTTGACAGATTTCACTATGGTTCTATCTTATAAACTACACCATAGAGGAAACAAGCAAGGTAGCAATCTTACCTTGACTGATTACACTATGATCCTAACTTAAAACTACATCATAGTGGAAATCGTCAAGGTTAAGACTTATGTCTTTAAGTATAAATCGAAAGTACACCCGTCAGTGTATCCGTTTATACTACTAATGGATTAAAGAATAGAATGGGAGAATTTAGAAGGAATGTACCCACATTTGCTTTAAATCAAAAGGCAAAAGGCGATATCATTTAGAAAAAACAACATTGTAAACCAAATTGTAATTTAAACACCGACCTCCCCATCACCGGAAAGCCACAACAAATGATGTTGACATTTGGGTGACGTGCCCCCCCCCCCCCCCAGGTGAGAGTAGGTCTTCCCCTCACATTAACCGGCACAAGTTGAAACAAACAAAGCTAAACATGTCCCACGCTGTGATGTAACCACTAGTCGCAACAAGTTTTCTACTGCATACCTATATTTTCCGTTTATTTCTTGAATATTTTAATCTAGCATTCCTCTTAACACCCCCCCTCCCTTTGTGGAAATGAAAGTTTATAGTGACGGGGGGAAGTTAAATTGGGGGTTAAATGAGGCACTGAATCAAAATAAATGATCGTTCGTCAAAAGCCCACACCTGCCAAATCATCACTTAACTCGGCACAAACAACGGGTCTGGGAACTACGCGATGTGGACTGGATTCATTGGTTTGCAATTAGATTGTATATTAAGAAAAACACGTTGATCTATAAGCACACGTACTGATACGTAATTGAAGTGACTTAGTGTTTGTTGCTCTCTTCCAGAGGTCCCTAATTAATCACATTGCATGCATATACCTGGCTACACGTTCCAAGGAATGTTGAGGGAGAGCTTGAAAGATCTCTGATTAGATTCCTGATGGCACACAAACTACTACATGTTCCAGGGTATGAATATAGAATATGATAATTACTCTGATGAGTTAAGAATGAGGAAAAAAGTATCTTAGAGGTAACATACCCACATTTTCATGGACGGAGAGTGGAAAGCCATTTGGGAAAAAGCACCGCCCTGTGATTGGTAATCCACTACATCGTGAGAGTAACATCGTAGACCGTTTGACCACCTATCGTGTTAAATGTATTTAATAAATTGACAGCCGACATGAGTACAAATAATACTGTTTATAATCTGAGAATTAAATAAGAGGATACTATCAAAACAAACATGTTATTGGTGAACATTACTCCCACCCAGTGCTCAGCTGCTATCAGCCCTTCCTTGAAACCTCTTGATGGGCCAACACGGGTCGCTGATTGACCGCGTCAAAGGGGAGCGGCTTTGGGGGGGGGGGGGTAGGGGCTTGATGTGGCACGTGACGTCACGACGCTTGGAATAAGAGACGCAGGGTTAGCACGGTTGACGAGCCGGCGCGGAGGGCAGTAGCTCGTATGACATCCCCTTCCTCCCCCCTAACAATCACTCTCTCTCTCTCACACTCATCATCAAGCTCAAAGCAATTACCTCAAAGCTTCATTCAACCTCTCTATATCCTACAGTTTATTCACCTATCTTTACAAAATGTCACACGCACTCACAAATACATTTTGTGTGTTTGTATGCGTCCCTTCATTCAGTAAACAAAGGATGTGATGTTTTGGGGGGAAAAAACATTAAAAAACTTTTCAGCATGGGTTAAAAATTATTGTAGATCTAGTCCATGTCTGAGGCAGGTGCGAATCGGAGGTAGCCTGGAGAAAATATGTTCCACACTTTCTGATGTAGTTTAATATATTTTGTGAGAATATTTTTAAAAATCAGTCATCAGTAAATTACCCTTAAAGTGATTTTCTTCGGAATTATCAAAATGTTTTCTTATTTATCTTAAATCCCCATTAACAGTTTAAACAAAAACGTTAGAGGCGTTTATTGTTTAAAATTTTCAAAGATGAGTAATGTTAAACTAAATATACAAGAATTGATCGCCAAAAATTCAGTATAGGCCTAAAATAATTGGATTTGACATCTAAAACACCGCCGTCTTAAACACAATCGATTGATCCTTTTATTTTTATGAGTTGAGTTTTCAAAAATATGTAACTAGAAAACTACCCTTAAATTGAGGGCAAAGATAAAAACCAAATAATGACACCACGTAGGAACCTATGTATAACCCTATGTACCAACTTATGTATGAACCTATGTAATACCTTGTAACATCTAAACATCAAACTTAGATAAAATTCATCAAATCGTTTCGGCTGTAGCCCCAGGGACAAACAGACTGATATACTTTTTATGATAAAGTATCACAAGAGAGATACAACAGAATCATGATTCTGAAGTTGTAATAATGAATTTCGGGCCTCCTCAAATGAAGTGCACATACTCACATTAATGATCTCTATAAAAGTATTCACTCAAGTCATGAGGTAATAAAATATTATTAATCTACTGAAGGGGGCGGGTAAGGGTTGGGGTAGTGATTTAATCAACAAGCTAACACACACACACAAGTTTATGGCTTCACGGTGAGTTCGTAAATAGTTTGTGTTGTTTAATCATTTACTGGCAAGTCCATGTAACATTTCTACGCCGGAAATAAAGAAGTGAAATAAGGTTTTCTCAGCTGGAGCCGGTTAATTAACTTTGTTCAAAACATCTACAGCAGGATTCTGACAAGAAAAACCGTTTAGAGAGTTCATACATATTTATTTGTGGCCTATTTTGATAACATTTTACTGAGATATGTATGTATGTATGTATGTATGTATGTATGTATGTATGTATGTATGAAAATTAATTTCATTACTTTTATAACTGTCAACAAAGTTTCATCCTGTCAGAATATGACTATAGCACAAACACAAGTCTACACAATAGCTGATGTGATCTCCACCTACATAATTACAGTGTGTAATTAGCGCACTCCCTTTACGATATTAAGGTCAATACCTTTCTAAAGGTTAAAATATATTTTCACGCCGAGATATTTTTCATGAGAATGGAACACTGACCTTTTTAAAAATACAAAAATAATTCTAAAATGAGTTGAAACCGTCTGTTGTGACCATAACCACAAATGCATGAATATGTTTAAGGAAGGCTGGATCTAATTTCACATGTAGATTTAGATTTAGTTCTCTAGATTTATTTTCGTCGACCTAGGTCCAACACCGTATCTTAGTCGGTAGCGTGTATTTTACTCAGCTAAGGGTCCTGGGTTCAATTCCAGGCATGGCTGAAAAATGTATCCTTGATTAAATGTGGATTTCCCCCTTTCACATTCGTGAATTAATGGCTGGGGACTGGATGTTGTGCCTGTACTAGATTTAAGATAGGTTAGTAGAGCCCGTAAAAATAGTTTTATTTTTAGTTAAATTTCATTTTTAAATCTAACTTTTTGGTGTTAATTAGTGTTTATTCAAAATTACATTTTATCTGAGGAGTTTAAGTATTTTTTATATATTGAGACAATGTATACAAAACTACAATTTATTGTTGAAGCCTATATATTTGATTTAAAATTGTTTGTCAAGTTTGTCTGCATATTTCACTATTTTGTAGCCTTAAGTTATCTTACACTACAAAAAATGTACTAATAAAATTACAGCATGGTCGAAATTTCTGCTTAATTTCTTATTATTTACGTGTTTTTTTAAAGATTTTTTCGTAAAACTGGTGTTATTTCATTTTATAGGAGGAGGTCGTGTAACAAGACGATTTAATTTTATTTCGCCTTTCAAAAAAATTGTAAAACATATCTAAAAACTTACAAAGGAAAGAGTTTTTAATTCCATTTTTGTGTGACATTTTTCGCTTTATCGCGTCTCCCCATTATTACGGGGCACTAGTTATAAGTCATGTGACGATATGATCAGTCAGGTCACAAAGTGTAGGTTAAATGCCTGAAAATGAATTAAAATTTAAAAAAAAAATCATTCATTTAAGTTGTCGGTTTCATAAATAAATAAAAGATTTTTTAAATATTCTTACTCATGAAATAAAAAAAAGCTCCTCTGGAAAAATGTATGGTAAGTAGACTTTACCGCTACCTGTTATGCCCATCTATTTTAACAAAATAAAAGGGGAGTTTTTTAAAGGAAAAAAATCGTGTCTACAAATAATTTATTAAATTTTAAATTTTGAGGGGCTTTTTATTATTTGTTTCATCTGTTTCAAAATGGTGCAGACATATTGACAAAATGAGGCAAGGGACAACTTAAAATTTTACAAAATGGCAATGTTTTCAAGAAAATGTCGCCAGTCAATTTCACCGAGAAGATATTATCCACCTTTATCTTTTTTAAAAGTCTCGTAGCTAACGTTAATATATCGTAATGTTGATTTGAAGAAATGTGTATCCACTTATTGCCCGTGTACAATATATATGTTCGACCATACAACTGTGATCACGCCGTCTCGTATGGTTTGACATGGAGTCAGCCATCACTTAACTTTCTCAACCTAATTCAACTACCCTGCCATCTTATCTGACTTGCGACTATTGATTTATTAACAAGATGATTGATCTTTAGGGTCAACACACAAATAATGATTTATCTTTAGGGTCAACACGCAAGTATTGATTGATCTTTAGGGTCAACACACAAATAATGATTGATCTTTAGGGTCAACATGCAAATAATGATTGATATTTAGGGTCAACACGCAAATATTTATTGATCTTTAGGGTCAACACGCAAGTATTGATTGATCTTTAGGGTCAACACGCAAATAAGGATTGATCTTTAGGGTCAATACGCAAGTATTGATTGATCTTTAGGGTCAAGACGCAAGTATTGATTGATCTTTAGGGTCAAGACGCAAGTATTGATTGATTTTTAGGGTCAACACACAAATAATGATTGATCTTTAGGGTCAACACGCAAGTATTGATTGATCTTTAGGGTCAACACGAAAATATTGATTGATATTTAGGGTCAACACGCAAGTATTGATTGATCTTTAGGGTCAACACACAAATAATGATTGATCTTTAGAGTCAACACACAAATAATGATTGATCTTTAGGGTCAACACGCAAGTATTGATTGATCTTTAGGGTCAACACGCAAATAATGATTGATCTTTAGGGTCAACACGCAAGTATTGATTGATCTGTTCAAACGAAAAAACATTCTATGGCTCTACACGTAGACTCACTTTTGCCTCGTTATTCTTTTCGTCAGGTATAAACAGGTCGAAGGATAACGACCTGATACCTCTAACGTCTACATTAAAGTTCTAGTAAAGTTAATGTGCGCTCTTCCTTCCAATTAGCAAACACAACGGCCACATTAACATTAAAATACCTCACCTTATTGTTTCCAATGCAATTTATATCATTAAAGTGAGTATAATATCGGTATTGCTTTGATTGTAGTCATTACGATAGCAGCTTTGATTGTAGTCCTGACGATAGCAGCTTTGATTGTAGTCCTGACGATAGCAGCTTTGATTGTAGTCATTACGATAGCAGCTTTAATTGTAGTCCTTACGATAGCAGCTTTGATTGTAGTCATTACGATAGCAGCTTTAATTGTAGTCCTTACGATAGCAGCTTTGATTGTAGTCCTTACGATAGCAGCTTTGATTGTAGTCATTACGATAGCAGCTTTGATTGTAGTCATTACGATAGCAGCTTTAATTGTAGTCATTACGATAGCAGCTTTGATTGTAGTCATTACGATAGCAGCTTTAATTGTAGTCCTTACGATAGCAGCTTTGATTGTAGTCCTTACGATAGCAGCTTTGATTGTAGTCATTACGATAGCAGCTTTGATTGTAGTCATTACGATAGCAGCTTTGATTGTAGTCCTTACGATAGCAGCTTTAATTGTAGTCCTTACGATAGCAGCTTTGATTGTAGTCCTTATGATAGCAGCTTTGATTGTAGTCCTTACGATAGCAGCTTTGATTGTAGTCCTTACGATAGCAGCTTTGATTGTAGTCCTTACGATAGCAGCTTTGATGACGAGTTTTACTTTAGGAAGTTCCTGAGACTTAAAATATCAGAGAGATAATTTACTTAATTTTTACTATAACAAACATGTGTTTAAACAAATGAATATAATTTAATACACAAGGTATCAGGTAATAATAAAAAACTGTTTCTTTTTAAATAGCACCAAACAGGCATCCAACTTTTATTCGTTTTGAAACAACTTCCTAGACGCAGTGATAGCTTGCCTTACAGTATATTGGTTCCAATTTGTCCAATCAAAAGCTTGATAGTAAATATAGTTCTCCAAAATGATTGACAATAAAACGAATGGAAGTCACTTGTTCATATCTTGACGAGCACGACGTAATAGTGAAAATGTAAAACACAGCACCAAGCTATTTACAACCAAAGGTTAGAATTTACGGGCGTTTAAGTTTCTCTTTGACGTGACATTGTAAGATGGGGCCTTGGTGTTAAATATTCTCTTCAATAAGTACTAGGTCTATCAATTCTATAATGCATTAGTGATTCAGGTTTGTCTATTGTATGTAATCAACCATTAGCTATCTAGAGGAACTATTTTATATGGAATGACAGCTCTGAGTATCAGAGCGACTAGATAGAATGTGGTTGACCACCATCCAGGCTGATAATACACTTACACTTACTAAATAGTTGTCATTTTGCAAGTGTTTAGAGGACTTATTGATAATTTGCCCTCAGTGGAGTAGCAATCACTTTTAAACAATATTACGTCGTGGTTTGTTGACGAAAATTATAAAAGACAATTTTATATAAAAATATTAGATACTTCGAACAAGTGGTTTTATCTAGAACCGATAAATTTATCTTGAAAATAGCTGTTTTAATCAATGGATTCAATGTGTGTTTAGCCGTAAGCTTAGACTACATAATCCATAAGCCTAGTCAGTATCTTTTGAGTCCTTAAATCCATGCTATTTTTAATTTAGTACACACATTCCATGTCCTAAATCACGTGGTGTCATGTCAACCATTGAGTGAGTAAAATACTTTGTACAGTCAAATAAGTTGAAATAAAACAATTTAGGCAGCAAATTTAGTAGAAGCATTTTCATAATTTTATTTTTTGTTTGAGAAGTTTAAATTTTTAGTTTAAATTTAAACTCATAATGACGCTTTACGTTAAAATTTGTAATTCTGAGATCCAATCAAAAGATTAGAAATCCATGGGGAAGAGGGTCTGGGTGGCCTTCCCACGGATCACAGGTTGGAAAACACTTGTATAAGTTGAATCAGAGGACACAACCAGTCTTTTTATGAGTAAATTAATTATTGAAACAAATTTAAACCTTCTGACGGCAAAAAAAATCATTAATCCAATACAACATGATCATGCTGGTAAAATTCCCAAAAACTATTCTTATATTTATTATTTAGCACCGCGTCTTACTACCCATTCGGATTATACGCTTAAGTACTAATTACACTAATGGATTAGGAATTAGGAAGTTTGAATTAAATAAAGTGAACCCGCATTTGCGTGGAGGGAGAGTGGAAAACCATTTAGGAAAAACCCCTCCCAGTTCACCCGACCGAGACTCGAACCTCGATCTCCCCGTCCTCAGCAGTCGAGCTCAACACGACTAGCGCGTTAGCCAACTACGCCACCGAGGCGGGTAACTATTCTTATAAATATAATTAAAAAGCACACACGTTTAATCAAATATTTATTTTTTAAGAAAGAAGGAGGATAAAGAAAACTGGACCATGTATCTGCAGATGATTGAGAAGCTAAACTGGATTTGAAGAGTGATCATTCAAGTGCGATTATATCGAACTTACCCGACTTAACTCTGCGGCCAAGATGCTCCACAAGATACGACTTTGTTTATGTATTCACTAACAAGGAGATAACATGTGGCTATAGCTCTGTGGACTTCTCCACTACGTCATCATCTGCAATTTCTTTGATGAAACCTTGTGTAGAATTACATCTAAAGTCAATAACACTTAAAAACACTGTTATCTGGTCAGCTAGCCACTAAATCAAAGTTGGCATTTTTCGGTGTTCTTCAAATAATAATTACTAGTGCTTAGACTATTAGTGTAAAGCTCTCAATACACTACTAAAATATTTAAATAAACTATAAAACATGTTTAAAAAATACACGAAACATGCTAAATTTAGCGACAATCTCTTTGGAACTGGAGAAATAGTACATTGTTTTTTGTTTTATTTGATGCGATATTGTTTAATGATAGTGAAAGGAATTCCAAAAAGTCATGTGAATAAAAATTGTAATAATTCCAGTTAACTTCTAGCATTGTTACCACTATAGATTACTCTAGACTGAAACACATTGTATGGTTGCAAGACGTATGTTGATTAATTCCTGGGGTAAGTATTTTACTGGGTAAAGTTAACCAAGTGTATTCTGAGGCATTGCGATAATATTCCACAATTTTAGTTTATTGGAGTGATGTGATTTACAAGTTGCGCCTTTTCTTGTTAGTGAACACGGAGAAAAGCGAAGCTATTGGCACTCCTTGCATAAATACATCACACAAAAGAAAAAAAAACTTGTTCACACAGGACCCATAGGCTGCTTGTTTTACGAACTAGAGCCCAAAGATGAGATAAATGTCTGCTCATGAATTCAGGCCCTTATGTGTGTGGAAAGAGTAAATTATTGAGTTAAATCAAATAAATATTGACTCAATGATAGTGGTAAATAACTGGCAGGTTATTAACTCAAAACATTCACAAGCTGTACAGTACCAGGTTGAGAGGAACATTAACAAACTGTACAGTACCAGGTGATAGTAACACTTACAAGCTGTACAGTACCAGGTGAGAGGAACATTAACAAGATGTACAGTACCAGGTGAGAGGAACATTCACAAGATGTACAGTACCAGGTGAGGGGAACATTAACAAACTGTACAGTACCAGGTGAGAGTATCACTCACAAGTTGTACAGTACCAGGTGAGAGGAACACTCACAAGCTGTACACTTACAGTCGAAGGTAATGTGTTAACATACCTGGTCTACAGCAGACCCAACACTAGTAATACATTCAACCTCCAAGTGCTGTAGTCGACACGTGAAAGCGAGAAAGAACTGTTATTGTAACTCATATGATGTTTTTGCTGTTAACGTCTTAAGATATCTTTTTTTAGCACAACGTCTTACTACACATTAGTGTTAGAATCCAACGTTCTAATCTCTTATCTATTGATTAATAGGGCTGAATTTAGAGGTATTGTACCCACATTTGCGTTGAGGGAGCGTAGAAAACCATTTAAGAAAACTACCTTCAGTACACTCGACCGAGATTTGAAAATCGATCTCCCCGTCTTCGGCAACTTCTAGTCTACTGCGAGAGTACCTAGTCCCTTAGACTAAGTGGCCACCGAAGTGGGTTAGAATCGATCTTAATATCACTACTATCGATACCTCGAATCATATCTCTCAAATCCCATGTTTCAGAACTGGGTAATATCGCACTGTATCTATTATTAGTTATCTTACCGATTGGATTCATTATCGACAAACTGAAAATGTCTCAACATGAAATGTATGTTTCAATCATAATTCTTAGTATTTCCAATAATATTCATACTATTACCGTTTGTTCAATACCAAAACATTACAATATGGTGTATAAATAAATAACATACTTTTATTGTAAGTTTAGATGCAAGGGAGAATATTGGAATTGTAAATGTTGAGGAAATGGTATTGAGAAAGATAGTAATAATGACAGCTTTATTAAATACAATACTTTGGTTGACAGATCAATTTTTTACTAGTAACTCTGTGAACTGTAGACCTCAATCCCTCCATTCAAAAATACTAAGTATATTACGTTAAGAATCATGCCATGTTATTATCGTTCTTATCTTTGAGTTTCAAGTGGTAATTTATTTTTGGATTTAAAGTTGAAATATCTCCTGTAATTTCTCTTTGGATTTCAATTTGATATTTTTCTTTGGTGATCAAGTTAGATTGAAACAAATATGTACTAGCTCCAATAGTACATACCATTAATAGAGAATAGCTCATGCTCACGTGGTTTAAGGTGCTAGACCTACGATATTTTATGTCTAAATTAGAAAAAAAATGCAACTTAATTATGCATTTGGTTTCTTAGGATGTTAAATTCAAATCACTTGAGATGAGATATTAAACCAATAATCTTTTGAGCAGCTACCATTTTTTAATTAATATTAATATTGAAAAAACATGTACATACATCGTTAGGTCAAGGATCAATAAATGTTCTTCTCAAATGTCGTTAAAATTGGTCCGCGTATTTGACAACTATGGCGGGACAAACAAATAGACAGATGAAATCCCAAATGGTCGAGTTAAAACAGAACTTCACTACGCACGGTCAACTAGATATAGGCCATTGAGGTCCTTCTTGTGGGAGCTCGGCTCTACTTGTTCTCGGTCAGTAAATTGTGAAACTGTAACGAGTCCAGCATGTTCCGCTGGCCAATGACGTCACGTGACCGAGCTCCCATTGTACCGCACATCCGAGACAAGTGAATGTCTTTCAGCGCACAGAAAACCACAACAGTCGGAGAGAGAAAGAGAGAGAGAATGAGTAAAAAAACAGAAGGTAGCGGGAGCTAGAGAGTAAATGCGAGAGAGGTCCATTAGTTGGAATGAAATGTAATGGGAATGGACTGCAGGAGATTTGTGAAGGTCCTACCCCTGGATGAGGACATTTCCCTGTCCGACAACTGTGACTTGGATACTACCTTCTCCCCCCTTATCCGTCATGCATTATTCTGTGGACAAGCTCTTGGATGGGGTGTCTGATGTCCAGGGACAGAAAGGAGTCGGTTCAAACTGACCCTTACTTCGCTTAACTGGAAATCTTGCAACGATTCAAACTTTAATATCACAAGTTTATCTACTAGGGTTAGTCGTTATATGATCGTTCTACTGGTTTATATAAGTCAAGACCACATAGAAGGTTTATATTCTCTCTATTGTTATAGCTCTTGTTCATACAAGTCAAGAACACATAGAAGGTTTATATTCTCTCTATTGTTATAGCTCTTATTCATACAAGTCAAGACCACATAGAAGGTTTATATTCTCTCTATTGTTATAGCTATTGTTCTTACAAGTTAAGACCACATAGAAGGTTTATATTCTCTCTATTGTTATAGCTCTTGTTCATACAAGTCAAGACCACATAGACGGTTTATATTCTCTCTATTGTTATAGCTATTGTTCATACAAGTTAAGACCACATAGAAGGTTTATATTCTCTCTATTGTTATAGCTCTTGTTCATACAAGTCAAGAACACATAGAAGGTTTATATTCTCTCTATTGTTATAGCTCTTATTCATACAAGTCAAGACCACATAGAAGGTTTATATTCTCTCTATTGTTATAGCTATTGTTCATACAAGTTAAGACCACATAGAAGGTTTATATTCTCTCTATTGTTATAGCTCTTGTTCATACAAGTCAAGACCACATAGACGGTTTATATTCTCTCTATTGTTATAGCTCTTGTTCATACAATTCAAGACCACATAGACGGTTTATATTCTTTCTATTGTTATAGCTCTTGTTCATACAAGTCAAGACCACATAGAAGGTTTATATTCTCTCTATTGTTATAGCTCTTGTTCATAAAAGTCAAGACCACATAGAAGGTTTATATTCTCTCTATTGTTATAGCTCTTGTTCATACATGCTTGGACAAACAACAGAAGTGAGTACAGGTTAGACGATGTTTTTTCTGGGTACAGCAATTAGTTAGTATTATATTTTGTTGGTTTTCAAATACTTTGTTCAAATTAATACGAAGAGCTTTTTCACCACAACAAGTGGAGCAACTATTACTAATAATAGTCATAATACATTACATTAAAAGTTTTATATAGTAAGCAAAACGGTGTAAAGTTTCAGTGAAATGTTTATCTTGAAAATGGTTCACATAGATCTCAATTTATGAGGGGGAAAAAAGGATTGTTATTTTCAGAATCCTGGTGATCCCATTCTAAAGGATAATAATAAACATATTTGACGGCTCGACACAAAATGGCGTCTTACATATTATATTTCAGTCCCTCATGGTCTGAACGACTCCTCCTCCCTTCCCCTCAGCCCTCACTTAGGCACAATATAGCACACCGAGGGCAGCACCAACATAAGCAGAAAGAATAACTTTAAAAAGTATGTAAATCACCAAACTTATGAATAGAAGCTCTTTGTAGTTTTAAATGCACGCCGCCAACCTTACAACTGAAAATAATATCAACATTCTAGGGACAATCTAGGAATGTATAACTGAATGTGTTATTATCCTCATCTCAGAATATTTAATGTGCATTTTTATCTGAAAGTAAAATATTGACTTCAGATTTGAGGAAACATTTCGATCTCAGATTATATTATTTGAGAATGTTATGATACGCTCAGTCAGATATTACAATCTTCAAAAATAGGACTAGGTGTTTGGGGGTTTATGGAGTATCCAGGTGTTTTTAAACACCTCGATCTCACATACAAGTGGACCAGTGTAAGTATCGCCCTTAGAATGTGATCTAACTTTCTTTCCTGAGGTCACGTCACGAGAAGGTCATGGTACAGTCAGTGTTTATCAGCACTACTCCAGTGAACAAGCCAGGATATGATTGGTTCTACGATCTTCTCTAAGAGACAGGGGTAGGTAACGGCTGGATGTTCAAAACAGATGTTCGTCGATAACGGATTGTGTACATCTGCTGTCCTGGATGTTGGATCTGGTATTTCCCCGTTTTACTCCTCCCCTCATTTCACCCAATACAGTCTGAATAATTTGGTGACAGACTTGGAAAAAAAAAAGATAAAATGAGTGCCAGAGAAATTTCACTTAAGGCTGTACCTGCGAGTTTTGGATTATATTTAAGCCCAATTTGGTGCTCTAGAGCGTCACTCTTGAAATATACGGGATATCTGACGAGGAGGAGATCGTTGGTTTGAGTCCTCTGAGACTTGGACACGGAGAAACTGGGTAAAATAAAAATATTCACGTGTCTTTAAGTCTTTCTCTTTAATTTTAATTTCAACGAAATCTTCACATCCAGGGAGTTTGTCTCATAATAAATTGTCAAGTCATCTGTATCATTTCCTTCTAAGTACTAATTACTACTCATGTTGCTATCTTTTAAAAAATAAACACCCTGAAGTTCTTCTCGATAAAAGGTGGGAAATAATGACTTTGCATAGCAGCCCCCAGGGTGTGAACACCTCCTCCCAAGCTGTAGTCGAACATAAGTGATGCTGAGCTAGCTCTGCCAGTGCAGGATTATGGAGTTGTAACCCCTGGGCATTGTTAGTCATTTAAAAAAAATAACATTGTAGCTACAATGATGGCTTCAATTTTGTTGACACCGTTATAAATTATTATTATTATTATTACAAAGGTTAAACTGAAGCCAAACCTGGCCTATCAGGGAGTGGAACCTTTTCCTCTACATTAAAGTGTCCTTATCATCTTATCTGCACCTCTTCAGTAAAGGATATCTCTCACCTTATCTACAATTAGAGCCCAACACATATCATCTTTAATCAAGGATCATTCCTAAGCTGTCTGCAGATGAGGGTCCTTCCCACCTTCTTTACACAATATAGTTCTTACCATCCCCTCTAATCGATCATCTTTCTCACTACCTCTTCAGTCGGGGCTCCTCCTCAATTCCTTTGCAGGCGTTAATCCTTCTTATATCCTCTCAGCCAAGGATTCTCTTCACCTTCTCTCAGTCAAGGACCGTTTCCTCCACGAAGTTAGACCCTGTCTGTTGAGTAACAAGCCAGCAGTGTCTCTCAGCGTCACCGAGATTGCCAACCATCCTAACCGGCCTCTGGGGCGTCGTTTGGAGAGGCGAGCTGGCCGTGCTGATGACGGTTAGATACATTCACTGCTCTCTCGGCGTCGCGGGGGCTTCAAGATGGGAACATTGCCATAGAGCAATTCACAGGCAGGTGTCCAATTGAGGTAAAATCCACCCTAAATATACCTGGTTGGAATTCAAACCCTGACCTCCACGTCACCTGGAAAACTAACTAAATAAGCTTGAAATAATAGACCGCGTACCCACCAATGCGGATAATTTCACAACAACGTAAACTATCACTAATGATTGATATCAGAGATACAGTTTTAATAAGATCTGATCAGTCTGTCAACACTGCACGACACGCCACTGAAGTTGTTTTATCAAACTCTGTTAGCAAGATGGCGAGAGATTAGTTGATGACAGCATTTTAAGCAAGACATATATATACATATATATATGTATATATGTATATATTTTGTATATATGTATATATGTTATAATATATATATGTATATATATAATATAATGTATATGTATTATATGTATATATATGAATGTATATGTATATATATATGTTTTGTATATATATGTATATATTATATATTATATATATATTATATATGTATAATAATGATATGTATATGTGTGTGTGTTTTATATAACAAATAAATATAAATATTATTAAAAGTAATTATGAGATGTTACAAGCACAATTATCTACCATGACATTATTTCCAAAGAATAAAGTGCTTGGCTACGTATTTCTACGCAGAGTCTCGCACGGAGGATTATCATTCATTACATCGAGACGAGCGTGGTTTTTTAAATTTTATATTCAACTCCTTGATGAAACTGTCCCGCATCCCCGGGCGCTTGCCAGCCAGTATTCCGCGCCGTTACCTTACTAGACCCGGATGGCTTTTTCTTTGCACAGGCTCGAACTTTCTCCGAGTGAAGAGATTCCGCCCCTTACGGCCCTCTAAGGAACTAAGTGACGTCTCATGAATTCTTTACATATACACTTTGTTCAGTATTTTTTAGCACTACGTCTTACTACCTGGTCAGGCTATACGCTTATGTGCTAATTACGCTAATGTATTAGGGACACGGATGGTTGTATCTAGATGAAATGTACTCACATTTACGTGGAAGGAGAGTGGTAAAATCTCTTGGACTAGAATAATTAAATATACCACTTTAGTAGTTTAATTTTCAACAAATGTTAATATCGACATTTCTTGAATATTCGTCAAGGGGAACAGAAAAGTCTCTAATTAAGCTACCCAATACCCGCAACAAACATTTTAAAACTGTTGGTAATATTGAATGTAGAAAATTAAACTAAAATATATCTACAGTGGCACTATTTTATTTAACAGGCCAAATATTTTTTGTTACAAAAAATTGTAAAATTATGACCTTTAAATCACGTTCCCTTTCACCTTAACGTCAAGTGAATCAGATCTGGATGACTCAATTCATCAAACGAAACCAGTGACGTCATGAAAACATACGAATGAGCTCATGAGAAGCACATTATTAATTTTGATACACATTATCTTGGGACGTTTGAGGAAAGAATCGTCACATCTTTTCCTTTAATATCGTTAGAGTTTAAATTGATATTATTTTATTTCCTAGTGATTCTAAAATAATTAATCTCAATCTAGATAGGGGAATTTAGCCTAAACTCTCTAAATACAATTATTGTATCATCACACGACCAACCAACTAACTCAGGTCTAACCCAATTCGGTGGCCACGTGGTCCAACTCGATACTCTCGCAGTAGACTAGACTGCTAATGTTGGGGAGATCGAGGTTCAAACCTCATTCGGTTGTACTGAGGGTGTTTTTCAAAAATGGTTTTACACTCTCCATCCACGCAAATTCGGGTACCCTTCTTCTAGATACAAACTTCCTGATCCTTCAAACCATTAGCGTAATTAGTACATAAGTGTACAACATGAACGGGTAGTAAGACACTGTGTTTATAAGAGAAACAATGCCTAGTTCTCCAACCTCCAATCCATCATCGTAAAAGTGGAAATTTTAACAGGGATATTAATATTTGAGCCCATCGTGAATTGAAACCAGGACCAATAATTTAGTAGGTACACGCGCTAAATATTGAGCCAAAGTGTCTGATAGCTATGGTAAAAAGATATTAGATGGATAGAAAAAACCATCTTGAATTCTATAACTAGCGTCATATAATCCTAACTAATATTATAAATGTGAGTTTGTTTGTTTGATTGTTTGTTTGTTTGATTGATTGTTACGCTTTCACGCCTAAACTACTCGACCGATCATCATGAAATTTTGCATACACGTTGTCATGGGTACAGAAAAGGAAATAAGATACTTTCATCCAAAAAAAAGTACTGTTCCCGAGGGACACAGAAAAGGACATAAGGTACCTTTCATCCAGAAAAAAAAGTACTGTTCCCGAGGGATGGAAAAAAATAACTTTTAGACGGTCGTCCGGCATAATAACTCGGCCTACTGATATGAACATGAATTGCAACATGATGCCTGTAGTACAGAAAAAGGGACCTGCGGTATCCCGGAAGAAAATCTGATATCCCGAATTAAAATCTGTTCTCCAGTTATTTTAGGTACATCTATCCTAAAATGATTAAAAATAATTACATTCAGCTAATTAAGCTCTGTCTGTTCACCCCGTTATGGTAAATGACCCTATTGTTGTAAGAAGTTTGGTATTATACTGTGATGAACTCAAATAAAAACATTATTTTTACTAAAGTGCCTTTAACGTTTAGTACTATAACAACTCGATAGATGGCGCGGTATCGATTTGTACTATTTAATGTACTAAGATTTCATTACTCCCAAAATCCGATAGATGGCGCTGAGCACATTTTAAAACGTGGTATTGTTTTGTATTATCTATGGCTATTTTAAACTCATAATTGTGAAGTCTGGAGAAAGGGAAGAAAGGAGTTGGGGGGCCGTATCGGTGGGAAATAACAATACATGTTGGCGATTCATTTGCTTACAAACATTGATTAGTTACCGTTTATTCATCTGTGTTTAGTCCTATTTTAATAATATTGTAATTGTTTTACGTTTTCAGTTTAAATTGTTCCTTTTTTTCCTTGAGCGATAGTTTATCATTTATTATTTTTAGGTTAGTTATCTTACTTCTAATTCTATTTTTTTACCTTTAAGGCAATAGTTTGTTTTAATTTTTAGGTTAGGTATCTTTTTTTTCTTAAAAAAAAGTTTTTTTCTTTTCATTTTTTTGAAATGCCTCACAAACGTAATTCTAACTTATCCAGGAGCTCATCGCAAGCCCGGGCAGCAAAAATTATTCGATCCCAAGAATCCGTTTACCCAGACTTACAACTAAATTTTAATTGTGATCACTGGTTGTGTGAAAGAGCAATTCTTGCACCAAAAAATGAAATCGTTAACAAAATCAACACTGACATTTTGAAAGAGGTGCAGGGAGAAATAAAGGAGTATTTGTCAATAGATACAATCATGAACACAGAACAGAGCACTTCACATTCCGCTGAGTTTTGAAATTCTCTGGCGCTATCGGGTGTACCCTCGTATAAACTACAATTGAAATTAGGTGTACCAGTTATGCTTATGCAAAATTTAGATGCACCCCAATTATGTAATGGGACGAGGCTTCGGATTACACAATTAGGGTAAAATATAATCTGTGCCACCATTTTAACAGGCGTGGGAAAAGGGGAAAGTGTAATCATAATGCGAATACCAATAATCCCCACTGACCTACCATTTCAATTCAAAAGATTCCAGTTTCCAATCGAACATAACCTATGACTCTACTGACACACACTCCGCTACTTCTTTTCTACTCCTACACTTAATCCTTATTTATATTGTGTAGTTTGTATGTTTCTTTATCTCTACCTGTATTGACCAACAACCTGAATAAGTTCCTCGTTTTTATTTTCATACCTCCTGTGTCGACCGACAACTTGAATTTATTGACAAAATAAACATTAACGCGAGCGAAGCCGCGGGCAAAAGCTAGTATAATATATAGCCCACAGTGATGATATAATAGTCTAAGGCATCACTTTCATGTTAGACTGGATTGCTGATGATAGGGAGATCAGGGTTTTAACTCTGGTCAGTCATAATAAGGGTGTTTTTCTCTTAAAAGGTTTTATTCTCTCCCTCCATGCAAATACGCGTACATTTATTTAAAAATGGTACATTCCTCATTGGCGTCTAGACCGAACTGGCGGTAAGCGCGGTATTGAACAAACTCCTAGATAAGAGATTGATAATAATTAATTAAATTACAGTTTCAACTATATATACATGAGATCAGGGGAGGACATATCTATAAAGGATGTACCAATTATACGGGTGTATAAAACGAGATAATTGAAACTTATGTCCAAATTTCTCGACTAAACCTAGAAGAAGTTCTTCAGCACCGGGAATAGCTTAGTTTCGTGAAGCAAATTGGCCAGCCATCATGGTTTGTAAATGGCCTGTTGAGGCTCCTCTTCTCCCCCCTACCCCCCTAAACCCCCCTACTTATTGATAAGTTTGTCCGCGAGTTGTCCAGATAATCGGGCCGGTAATAGGATTGAAATGTCCATTATTTGGAGCGTATAATGCACTTTTCAACTGGTGACGAATCGAAGGGAGGACTGTTTTGCACTCGACATTCATTATTCATATATTCGGACTGGATGACAATTGAGGACTTCATTTGGTGATAATGAAAACGTTCATTAAATTACAGTCGGACATTTTTAAATTGCTCTTGCGTGATTTTCCTTTTTGGTAATTTTCAGGTTTAAACTTGTTCTATTGAAACCTTGCGGGAGGTTAGTTCCATCCTGGCTTGAAGCTCTCACGTTGTCATTGGTTGTTTTGCTGTCGGCTGAATTAATTCCTGGATGGATTTAAATAACATATTCCGTTATATTTCCTACTTAAATACTTACGACCGTGATAACGAGTCAAATAAATAATTTAACTGATTCGAAAAGACCCAAGTTTTAATTTCAACAACGCCGTTTGATCGAAATTAATCATTAATAATGATAATGTCCATTTATATTTCTTTGTTGGATAGGCTAGGCAACACGTCTTACTACCCGTCTGGACCTTACACATATTTACACTAATGCAGTAAAAAGGAAGAACATTGAGGAGGTATACCCGCATTTGCGTGCAACAAAAGTGGAAAATCATTTAAGATCAAACATCTTGAGTACATCTAGATGGGACTAGAGCCCTAACCTCCCAATCACCACCAAAACAGACAAAGTCGACGCCTTAGTCTGCATACTCACCGAATATGGGTCAGATATAATTAAAGAGTCAAATCACAACTCAAGCAAGGAAACTATTTTTAGATAAAATTGTGTTTAATTATGTGATAATGCACGTCTGCAAGCAGCAAGGCCGGTAGTAAGACTTAACATACAAGCTATAATCTGATTGACAGGAGAATAGCAAGGTCGGTAGTAAGACTCAACATACAAGCTATGATCTGACCGACGGGAGAATAGCAAGGCCGGTAGTAAGACTCAACATACAAGCTATAATCTGACCGACGGGAGAATAGCAAGGTCGGTAGTAAGACTCAACATACAAGCTATGATCTGACCGACGGGAGAATAG
The DNA here is from genome assembly GCA_039000515.1 of Timema cristinae. Classification (NCBI taxonomy): domain Eukaryota; kingdom Metazoa; phylum Arthropoda; class Insecta; order Phasmatodea; family Timematidae; genus Timema; species Timema cristinae. Next base: position 54,901,910 of record JBCFYV010011164.1, read on the forward strand.
CAAGGCCGGTAGTAAGACTCAACATACAAGCTATAATCTGACCGACGGGAGAATAGCAAGGCCGGTAGTAAGACTCAACATACAAGCTATAATCTGACCGACGGGAGAATAGCAAGGCCGGTAGTAAGACTCAACATACAAGCTATAATCTGACCGACGGGAGAGGAGAGATAGTATGCGCATTGGAAATATCTCCAGAGTAAGGGACGCACCGGCGATATTTGGATTTTATCAGAGTATAAAGTAATCGCTGTGTACATTATAGTACATATTACATTGTTTTCAAAAATTAGCCACATCAAATTGCGCTTGTATCTTATAAAAGTTTCTTCCTAAGTTAATTAGATTGTAGCTGCACGTTTAACAAATGGTTGGTTACATTACTCGTGAGAGTAAATAAACAATTTTTAACAGTAGCTGTAAATAGTTTAGGGCAATAAGTAGTTAGAGGTAGATTAGAAAACACTCAAGTGTGTATGAGCTTAAAATATAGATATATGAAGTGATGTAGTGTGTTGCTGTTGGACTATAGACAACGAGTTTCTCTGAACATCAAGTCACAGTCTGTTAAATAAACAACTCAAATAAAGGCACGCTACTAAAAGTAAACTAAGAGACTAAATAATTCAGTTCAAAACACACACTTGCCATCTAGTTACATAAATATAACCTCGCACAAAAGTAAAACTTACTTTAAACTATTGTGGGTGATATTTTACTACCAACAACAATGTTCATATATATAGATTACCACCATATCTTACTACCCGTTCAGTCTTATGCACTTATGTACTCATTATGCTAATGATTTTATGTTTTATAGAAGTGATAATTAGAGAAAGTATACTCACATTTTCGTGGTGGATGGAAAGTGAAAAATCATTAATTTTTAAAATTCACCCTCAGTACATCTGACCGAGATTCAAACCTCGCTCTACCCATCATCGGCAGTCTAGTTCAACACGGGAGTAGCGCATTAGATAACGTGGCCACTGAAGCGGGTTCTATAATTTCACACGAGTTTTGTCAAAATGTTCATAGCTATTATGATCAATATTTCGTTTATTTCCCAGTATCTAGAACCGGTCTATATTAGAATAAATTATCATTGTAATGAAATAGTTTATTTGAAACATAGCCCTGGAACATAATAGGGCCACCTCGCAGTAAATAAAGTATAGCCTGATATAAAACAAATTAACAATTCTAATTAATGTGACAGAAACATCTTTGTGCACAGATTATGGCGAGGAGATTTACTGTTCTATTTTGGGTCGTTATTTCTGCCCCAATAAATTTAGAGGCCTGCAGGCTAACCGAACCCCTTTAACACCAGGCAGTTTGAGCCGTTAATACTAAAATATAATATGCAGCTTATTTAAAAAGGATCAAATATATTAGGTACTTTCAGTTGGCTTACAGACTTCAGGTTTGATACACAAGTATCATAAAATAAAGATTCAGAATTGAAATGTTAGGTTAGGGTGGATAGGAACGTGTGTTAAGGCCGGTATTTTTTACAGTTTTTCTATAGAATAAATATAATACAGTTCTAGTGGATGTTTTCATTTGAAATCCCACATTAGATGATAACGACATATCTCTAATATCTGTCATTCACGAGTAAAATGGACTTAGAACAGGACTTTATAAACGGAGAGTAAAAGTGATCAAATTTCAGGATGCTTTTGACAAATATTTAAGAAACATGCCGAGAAAATTAAATTATAATTATAATAATAATTATTATTAATTAGCAATTAACATGTCTTGAGGGGGAGGGGATGGGGGAGTGGTCACGTGACCAATTTAATTAATTAGCAATCAACATGTCTGGGGGATAGCAACATGCCTCCTGCTTTGTTATTCCGATAACTCAATCAGGGGATGTGGAAAACCAACAGGACAGAGCTTGTGATAACTACGCAGCAACAGTCGCACAGAATGTTTACAGGATGGTCATGTTCAAGGTCATATTGGCCTATGGCGCATGGATCACTACTTACGGAAGAGATTGTCTGGTTTTGTTTACAGTCTGACTTTCGTATGAAGACCGTTAATTGAGATCTGAGAATTTTTGTTGCCACAGTGACGGATATAGACATATTGTGTTTTGATTCTTATCCAGTTTATTTAATAATGTAGTCATACATTTAAATTTTACACAGTAATCCATAAGCAAATATTATTGGAAGCTTTTGATACATTTATAAATTAACTTTGTAATTTATTTAATCAAATTTCTATAATTCCATATTTGAGTGACTTTCACTCAACGTTGGGGTCTGAAAGTTGGTTTATTATATAAATAAGGTTATATCTTGGAGTTATTCCATGTTATACCCCCAACAAAAAAACTCAGGGAAAAAAGGAAGCAGGCGTGAAATGGAATGGATCGTGGAATACTCGTTTAGCAGATTATGATATTCATCATTGGAGATAACAAGCTGGAAGAGAATTGATACAACGAGCCTGTTAAGAATATGGACGCTATTTCCACACAATGTATTACCCGTGAGTTTAAGTGGAAGCGTTCCGTTAAAAGAGAATTAAAATTCGAATAGCAGCCAGCACACAACACCGAGAAGAGCTCGATGAAGCTAAGTGGTTTCTGAAAAGAAGTCATTCATTGTTGCTCCCTCCACCCCCACTCCCCTCAGTCATTGCTCAGGGCGTGAAACAAAGACTAAGACGCTAGCATCTCATTCCAGTAATGAAACTGTCAAGACCTCGAGAGCTGTTTTTTTTTAATGTTTCTGTTTGTCTTTTTAAGGTTTTGTGAGAAGTGGATAAAAAAATCTTCATTTTCCTTCTGTATTATTTATTTGTATGATCTTAAAACGTTCTCTTTCTGTAATTTTGTCTTGTTCAAATATGAACAAAGAAGTAAGAAACGAATAAATCAGAGTGTTGAATTTCTTCCTGGAGTACAGTTTAAATAAATACCTAAGAGACTTTTGATAAAGGATACTTTTTTTAAAATGGCACCGTGTACTTATTTTTCGTTTAGCTCCTTTTATTTGTTGGCTATTGGCAACAGTTAGAATACTGGCAGTTAGAATAGAGTTTGCAGTATTACTAGAGCTGTAGTTAGACTGGTGCCAGTGGTTAGACTAGAGCTGTAATTGTACTAGAGCTGTAGTTAGACTATATTTGTAACTAAACTAGAGCTATAGTCAAACTAGAGATGTAGTTAGACTCGAGCTTTAGCCTAGCTGTAGTTAGACTAGAGATGTAGTTTTACTAGCACTGGCAGTTAGACTAGAGTTGTAATTAGACTAGAGCTGTAGTTAGACTATATTTGTAACTAAACTAGAGCTATAGTCAAACTAGAGATGTAGTTAGACTCGAGCTTTAGCCTAGCTGTAGTTAGACTAGAGATGTAGTTTTACTAGCACTGGCAGTTAGACTAGAGTTGTAATTAGACTAGAGCTGTAGTTAGACTATATTTGTAACTAAACTAGAGCTATAGTCAAACTAGAGATGTAGTTAGACTCGAGCTTTAGCCTAGCTGTAGTTAGACTAGAGATGTAGTTTTACTAGCACTGGCAGTTAGACTAGAGCTGTAATTAGACTAGAGCTGTAGTTAGACTAGAATTGTAGTTAGACTAGAGCTGTAATTAGACTAGAATTGTAGTTAGAATGTTATTATTATTAGAACCACATCTTACTACCCATTCGGGTTATACGCACTTACGCTAATGTGTAATGGAAGGGTGATTGTGAGATGAAATGAAGAACCTACAGTTTAACGTGGAATCCGAACCACGGTGGAGGCCTGGCATTCCCCACATTCATAGTTAGACTAGAACTGGCAGTTATATTAGATCTGGTAGCTGCCATCACATGTTAGAGATATAGTACATTGTATCACATTTTCCCATTAAATCTGAACAGTATCTATGAACTAATGAATACAATAAAACCACCTCTGACAGGACAACCATCCTGTCACTATTAGAGATGTTATTAGTACGGAACATACACCTCCCCTCCCCCCCCCCCCCCACACACACAGTATCAAACTTTAGCCCTCTACCGTTCCTGATACAAGCTAGGGCAGTAAGCCCCCATCCAACTTGGGAACACGCTTTACCATAAACCGCGCGCGGTATCTCTTGTCCTATAAGCTGTCACATACCCCGGGGCTTACATAAACCTTCCCCCGCCTTCCCCGCGGGTGTTTTTACCTTTTCCTCTACTTGTGTGGTGTAATGGAATGGATACATGAATAAAACCTTCTCCCGGATATTATTTTGATTTTTTTGTCTCTCAGAAACTAGTAGACATTATTTACACTTGTAATTAGGTGCCTATGATGCGGGGTAAGGGGCATGGTTGGGGAAGGATATTTGAACTAAAAACTACCCAGTGAAGATTTCAAATCCTTGCCAAGTCACATATACCTTCTAAGTTTAGTTGATTACTCCCGGTGTTACGTAACCTGCGTCATTTAGTGAGGAGCAATCATTAGGAAAATTATCATCTCATTTGGAAAGGAAATAACTTTTGTTATGGCTATAAAAAGTTGCTTAAACCATTTTAATATATTGATACGTGAAGTCAAGTGATCTGTAGCTATCAATTTTGATATATATTATCAATAATATTACAATAATAATAGTAATACAACCCACCCTGGTGACGTAGTTGGCTAACGTGCTAGTTTTGTGCAGAGCCAGACTGCCGAGGACGGGGAGATCGAGGTTTAAATCTCGGTCTGGTGAACTGAGAGGGGTTTTTCCTAAATAGTTTTCTACTCTCCCTCTACGCAAATACGGGTTCACTTCTTCTAAATATAACTTTCTCAATTCCTAATTCATTAGAGCAATTAGTACATAACCGAATAGCCCGAACGGGTAATAGGAGGCGATGCTAAATAAATACATAAATAGTGAGTAGATGGTGAGGCGTTTAAGGGCAATTTGACCTTTGACCCCGATCTATGTGAGTTAATCATTGCGTGTTATGCTGCAACATTCCCCCCTGTGTTTTCTCTGTGACTCATACCTGGTGTCACTATATATCCGTCTGACCTAAATCTCCCTTTCATTTCCACTTTGACTATTTCTAAGATGACATGGGGTTAATGTCACAAAGCGTTATTTCTGGAGTTTTTATTCTGTTGGTCTGGCAATGGGTTTTCCCTGATGCCTCATACCAGTCACCAATTTGGCGACTTTACAAGACAGGAATAGATCGTAACCTTGAAACAGTGCTCTGTTACATCAGGTCATTGACCCTGGCAGCCCTCCCCCTCTCCACCTTATATGTGGCAATGTGTTATCCCGATGGGCCATCATATCCGCGGATGTCTGAGTATCTCCCCACAGTTCATTCTCTAAAAATACAACGCAACAGCTTAGTTTTATATTCAGTATAGCTTTAATTTAAATATTATACATATTATCTACGTTATATAATATTAAGATAAAATAATATCCAGAGTGTTAAGGGAATCTGAGACAATTAGCAGCATTAGTTCGACCAGGGAAACTATTTATACATATGTACTTTATGATAGTACACGCATCACTTTAAAGTGTTAACCTGTTCTTGTATTTAATAGCACAACAGTAATTGGACGTCCTCTGCCAACGGTGGAGCATTACATATATTCCCCCTGTACAGGATTGTGTCCAATGCAGATCTATTAACTTTGTATAGAATTAGACAACATTCTTTTTAGCGTTGAGAATGGGCGTTTGGATAATTCTGAACAGTACAAGAGTGCTTTTTAAACCCAAATTTATTTTAAATGGTTTTTATTTGGTTCATTTAGGCTGGACTATTTAGTGTCTTTCATAAGTGCAGAGTACACAGAAACTGATGGCATTGTGGTATTTTAAAACACTACCCTCAATGAACACATTTTTATGTTAATTATAATAAACACGTGCTTAAATATATTTTAAATAAAATTTAGTTTTTAGTAAATTACCCTAAAATAATTTTATAGTTTGTAATAAATGTATTCAATATTACTCTTAAATAAAAAATACATTATTTAATGTACTATAACCACTCTTGTTTATAACATTTTAAAATAATATTCAGACATTAATAAGCTACCAACAAAATTAATTACCATTTACTATAGGTAGGAATCAGGTTTCTCCAATAAACTACTAATGATTATAATAAACCCTTTTTGACATAAATTTATCCCAATGTCATCAAATTATCTATAGTGTTAATTCTCATTATACCTATTATAAATTAATAAATTTAGACAACTCTGCCATGGTTTATTGTAATTTTGAAATAAATTAAATGTATTAACTTTGATTATAGCAACAAATAAACAATGAGTGTGCCTGATAGAAAAATACATTTACTCACCCAAATACGTTAGCGAAGCGTAATCACTCATCCTGTGTTACGTGTTTAACACTCGAAGACAAGTTATACAATGAAGGTATTTGCCGTTCGGCTGTCGCCCGACTCAAAATATCCACCTTGATATTTACGCCAAGCTAGGTCATCTGGCAAAGGGCTGATTTGTTGTTTGATTACCGAGTCATTGTCATGAGTCTTAACCTCGCGAATAAACTTATTTACTTGATGAAATGAAACCGATGAAATAAAGGGCTGATCTTATGTTTGAGTATGGAATCACTGTCGTGACTCCTGACCTCGTGAATGAACTTAACACCATGTACAAAATATTTGTATAATTAATTAACACTGTGAGGTGAAATTGGTGATAATGAATGATTACACTGGGTCTCTGGATTTGGGGAGGATTTTCTTGACTGGGATGGGGGAAGGTGTGTATAAGGTATGATGATGATATGTTGATATTCCGTGAGTCGATTTCCGGGAAGAGGATCGAAAGGTTGACTTGACTGTAGGGATTAGGTTTGACGCGGATGGTTACATTTCCATTTCCCATCAGGGGCCGACCACTGTGCCAGGATTATCCTCTGGGTCGTAGAGAACCTAGTCGGTTGTCCCTGTGGAGTCCGGCGGTGGCAAAGGCAAAGGTAATAAGAGTTGGGGTAGGATTTTCTTTTCTTGTGATTAGGAATGAGGTGGATACATTTCCATTCACCATCTGGGGCCGCCCCCGGCGCCAGGATTATCCTCTGGCTAGTAAAGAACCTAGACGGTTATCCCAGTGGCGTCCGGCCGTGACTAAGGTAGTATTGGCATGAAATGAGTGACTTGTGAAGGTCGGGTCTGAGGTTGGATCAAGGATGGGGTAGGTGGGGTGGTGGGTTTTCGTTGATCCCACTGTCCTGGCGTAGTCAATTGTCAATTTGGTTAGTTACTAATCTAGTTGAGATATTATCATAATTTTCTCTCTTAGATCTAGGTTTTTTAAGATTATAATAGACACTTAGTTAGTAATAATAGTGCTCGTCTACGCCAGCCGTGGTTTCTTGTAGCGTCTTTGCTCAGCAGGGTCGTAACGTCATAGCTCCCGCACTATGTCGTTTGTGTGTGTGTCTGCCTATTCGTAGAGTTTTTGGTTCCTTTCCCTGTATATGTCTTGCAGCTGCCTGCACTTAGTCATTTCATGTAGGTCTGTTGTTCTAGTGCGCCAGGGTGCTCCAGTGATGGTTCTGAATATCTTGTTTTGTGTGATTTATAGTTTATCTGTTAGGTGTTTAGCTCCGTAGCTCCATACTGAGCAGTTGTACAATATTACCGGTTGTATCATTGATTTGTATAAGACAGTTTTGGTGTGAATGTTTAGTTCCCTTCCTTTGAATAGAGAGTAAAATTGGACATATCACAGTGGCTTTTTTGTTCGTGTCCTCTATGTGACTTCTCCAGGTTAGTTTCGAGTCTATTGTAGTGCCTAAATATTTTGTATCTTTTTTAACAGGTATTTCTATGTCGAATAAAGTGAGTGGCGCTGGGTATTGTTTGTATCCTCGGCTAATAATCAGAGCTGCTGATTTCGTAGGGTTAACTTTGATCCTCCAAGTCGTGAACAAAACTTGTAGTTATACCAAATAACTCTGCATTTTTAAACTGGCGTAATTTATGTTTTTATTGATGGTGTAGGCCATGGAGTCATCAGCAAAGAGTCGTACTTTTATGTGTGGATGGATAGGGATGTCAGAAGTATATATGTTATAAAGGTGTGGTGCTAGTGCAGATCCCTGGGGCACCCCAGCCCTTATGTCGTGTACTGGTGATTTTGTTCCGTCCATGACTACCTGAAACTTCCTTCGAGCAAGGTAACTGGCGATAATGTGGATGATCCATTGTGGGTAGTTGAATTTAATTAGTTTTTGAATTAGTCCTATGTGCCAGACTCTGTCTAATGCTTTATAACGTCAAGAAATATTGCTACGGTGTGTTTTTTCCTTCAAAAGCTTTTGTAGCGTCCTCAATTAAATTTAGTACGGGGTGGATGGTCGAGTGTTTTTTCCTGAAACCGAACTGCATTTTCGGGATGATCTAATTTTTTCACTAAATTTGTCTATCCTTTTTAGTACTAGTTTTTCAAATAGTTTGCTCATAGTGGGGAGGAGACTAATCGGCTTTCTGTTCTGAGGGAACATTGTGTCCTTTCCTGGTTTGGGAAGCGTTATTAATGTCTGGGAAGTGACAAAGCGTAAGTAGAGCGTTGTATATTGTGAGTAGCGTGAGTAGTGCCCTCGGTGGTAATTTTTGTAGTGTTTCATTTGATAGTCTGTCGTGGCCTGGCGATTTGTTTTTTGGGAGGTGTATCATTGTGCAGTTCAATTCATCGAGTGTTATTGGATCCACTCGTGAAACTATTGGTCTAAATAGGTATTCCCGTACTGATACTTTTGCTTCCCTGACGAAGTCTGCGTCTCTCGGGTTTTGGTTTGGTGTAAACTGTTTCTCCAGAGTCACGGCTATGGCCTCCGCTTTCTCTGAGCTTGTATAGGCCATACCGTGCTCCCCGTGTATAGCCGGTACCGACCGTTTTTTAACAGTTGACTTTAGCTGTTTTGTGACTTTCCAGACTTTGCTGGGGTTCATGGCAGCGTCAGTGATGTATATGTTCCAGTTGTTGTATTTGATAGTTTTAACTGTACGTCTTACTTGTGCCGTTAGTTTATTGTAGGCTGCTCTGTGTTGTGTAGTTTTGTGTGTTTTCCAGTCTCTCCTTGCCTCTCTTTTCTGAGCGAGCAGAAGGTCAAGGTCTGGGTGTTGGCGTCGCAAGTCGTGTTTTTCCTGTTCTATTACAGTGTTGGTTCTGTATGCTTCTTGTACTGTGCTTGTAAAGAGCTGGAGTGTAGTGTCTGCTTCTTCGGTGGTCGTGATATTTATGGTGTCGGGTAATGTTTCGTTTAGTGTCCTTCTGAACCCTTCCCATTTACTTGTAGTTTTTAGTTTTTTAATGTTGTTTATCTGTATTTCTGTGTTTGTTGTGATCTCGCACACTATAGGGTTGTGATCTGAGTCCAATTTTTAAGAACAGAGAGCTCTTCCGGTGTCACCCCTATATTGTTCAAGACCACGTCTATTAAGTCTGGCCTCTGTAGTGGGTTTGAGGGGTAAAATGTCGGTTCACCAGGCCCGATTATTGTGTATCCCTTAGTGTCCACTTGATCGTTTAATATGCGTCCATTCATATTTGTCAGTCGGCTATTCCAGTTCAGATGTTTGCTATTCATGTCCCCTGCTAAGAATATCTTGTCGAAGTTTGTAAGTTCGTCTAGGTCTCCCTGCAGTATTGTCTTAGTCGGTGGTTTATATATGGCCGCGAACAGGATACCTCCGCTCTTTGTATTTACTTTTAATGCTGTTGATTCTATGTTATGTAAGTTTTGAAAATGATGTTGATAGTGGAGAATATTGTCTTTGATGAAAATTGCAGTTCCCCCGCTGCTACCGCTTGGTCTATCTGTTCTGTAAAGCTGGTATCCGAGAAAGTTAAGTCTCTTGTTTTGATTTAGATGTGTTTCGTTGATTAGTCCTATATCTATTCAATATGTTTTAAAAAGTTCTTCTAGTTCATGAGCCTGCGTCAGTATCCCGTTCGCGTTCCATATAAAAACGTGTAGAATGTCCTTGGTCCACGTCTTGTCTTGTTTAGTCATCCTGGTTTACAAAGTAGTCAGTCACTCCCTCTATCATAATGAACATTTTCTCTGTTGTGTCTGTTGCTTGTCTGAGTCTATTGATGTAAGGTTTGAAGTGTGTTATGATTTTCATTATGTTTAATTATTTGAGTAGCAAAATGAGGTATTTTATGTCAGAACCGGTTGAACCAGCTTCTTGATATGAGGGGCCGTGTGTCTGTTTTGCCTGTACTGCCAGGGCATAGGATCGGTGGATCCTGGCCGCCTCGGGGACTGGGGGGTTTGAGGTGGGTCTCTGCCGCATTGGAGGATAGCTCTGTGTGTTGGAGAGTGGGGGCACGGTCCGGGTCACGGGTCTGTTCTGTGTATTTGTCTTGGGTACTTGTGCCATCTTCTTTTTCTCTAGTAAGTTTAGGTACACCGGGAACTTACTGTAGTTTGCCATGTGGCTTCCCATACAGTTAACGCACTGGGCAGGTGTGGTGGTGTCCTTTTTGGGGCAATCTTTGGTGATGTGCTGTTTTAAGCACTTGACGCACTGGGGTTTATTCTGACAGTTATTTTTTGTGTGGCCGTATCTTTGGCACTTGTGGCACTGTACTATTGTGTTGAGTGGAGGAATGTAGGGTTCGATCTTTACTCTGGTATGATTTATTGTTTTGACCTGGTAGATGGTGTTGATGTCGGTGCTCCTTGCTAATGTTACTTGGAAGGTGGAGAGAAGCGTGACTGTCTGGGTAGTGTGGTCCACGGTTGCTTTCTTTGAGAATTGCCTCACGTCAGTCACGGAGAATCCCATGTCTTTGAGTTCTGTCTCTAGGTCGCCGGTAGCCATGTTGGGAGGGAGTCCCTTGATGACAACTTTGGCCGGTTTGTCCCTGGGTAGTGTGAACGTGTGGAATTCCTGTTTGAGGTTCTTTAGCAAGTTTTGGATTAGTTCGTAGTTCTGATTGGTCGTCGTGTGGATTTTTAGACCGTTTGTGATGTACGTAATCTTAATGTCCTCTCCTATCTCTTTTGCTACCTTAGTGATGTGATTGTAATTCTGAGTACCTAGCGTAACTATTGGAGGGTATCGTGTCTTGGGTGTTGCTTGCGGCTGGTCGTCAGTGTTTGGTTTGTCTGATGTGGGGGTAATGTTGTCGGCCCTTTTCCGGGCGTTGAACTTGTTTGTCACTGCTGTTATTGTCTTTTTTTGTTTGGGGTTGATTGTGGGGCTGTAATTTTCTTTTTCGTCCTAGTTTGTCAGCCATCGGGATTGTTCCCTGTCCGTCAGTGTCAGCTTCCATGTCTGAGACGTCTGTAGAGGAGTAAGCCATGTCTGTGTCATTTGTTTCTGGTCTGGAGTGGTCGGGGGTGGCCATTTGGCACAGCCCTGAAAAGGGCAGGCCAGTGGCCAGTGTGGAAGGGCTAAGATACCCTCCTCTGTGCAGTGGTGGTGGACTTGAAGACGGACTCCGACTGCGAGGTATTGCTTCGCATCTGGTCATGCTTTACGGTCTACTGTGGCTTCGTTGGCACCGTTAGGTTTCAACCACAGGAACTACCACCGTAACGTCCGTCCCGAGTTTAGTTAAGTGTATGTGATGGGGATCTCCCAGCGGGCAAAAGACAATCGTTAAACGATTTTCACACCACGTTGAAAAACGCGCTGTGAGCCGACAAACGTTTGTCTCTACTCAAGCGGGCGTAACACCTATCTGAAAGACCATTTGCTCTAATGTGGGTGTCATGAAGGTATTTGAAAACAGGTGCTGATATTTATAGCAGCTACCAGCTAAGTTTGCGACAGAATGATGATGTCACCAGGGAAACCCCATTGCAACATAGAAGGGTAGGGTTGCTACATCATTCAAGGTAATGATTTATTCCTGTCTCGTCTTGTCTTGTCTGGGGTCAAGTATGAGTCATCATGATTGCGACAGTACGATTACGTCATTGGGAAAACCCATTACCGGGGATTGTTGTGACATCACACGCAATGATGACGTCACACAGATCAAGTCAACTTATCTTGTGAAGTCGCTGAATTGGCGCCAGGTATTAGTCACCGGGATAGCCTACTGTCACATAGACGGGGGAGGGGAATAGAGCTGCCAGGGTCAATTACCTCATGTACTAGCTCACGGTTTCAAGGTTACGATCTATTCTTGTCTTGTCAAGACACCAAACTGGTGACTGGTATGAGACATAAGGGAAAACCCATTGCCAGACCAACGGGAAAAAACTCCAGAAATAACGCTTTGTGACATTAAACCCATTTCATCATGGAAATAATCAGAGGGAAAATGGAGGGGAAATTCAAATCAGACGGAAATATACTGGCACGAGGTATGAGTCACCAGTGAAAACCTAGGGGGAGTGATGCAACATAACACGCAATGATTACATCACACAGATCGGGGTCAAAGGTCAAATTGCCCTGAAACGCCACCACCATATACCATATTGATACAGTAAAATATTATCAACGTTGACCATAGTAAAATATATTTTTATTTTTACTTTTTCTCGGTCGCTTGAGAAAGAAAGTATTGTGATCATCAAAATAATTGAATTCGAGATTTTGATGAATGTATACATTTTATGACGCCCTGAAACCGAAATGGTGGTTTTTACATTGCCGTCTGTATCTCAGACCAGTGCCGTAACCATTTTACCTATCAGGCCAAAACTTGGTATCCAGGATTATTATAGGGTTCAACTGGAGTATTTTTAGAAATAGATCTCCAACACTAAAATTAAAGGTAGTTTACTTAAAGTGAAATAAGAAAAAATCATTTTTCTCAAAATCTGGTGTAATGTAATTGATTTGCCCCTGAAAAGTATGTGAAAGCATTGACAATAATATCGTCCTAATTTTATAAACGTATTTAATTTTATTTAAATTATATAGTATATTAAATGGCGCTTAAAGCACTTCTTCTTCTAAGAAGGTACACGATACTGTAAGTGACATCACGCACGTGACATTAGTCAAGTCAGGTTGACAATATATATATTTTTCAAATAATAACTTCTTCTTCTCGAAGGTTCGAAGAGAGATTTTAAAATGTAACTTGAGTCAGTTTCCGGCTCTCGAAGATTCTAGTGACACAGAGATGTTTTTGCCTTTTATTTTGTTTTTCTAAACTAAACCTTCTCGAAGCTTCCATGAGCAAGGGATAAATACAAAGAATGGTGCAACGTAAAGGCAGTTGGTGTCCAGAACTGACAGAATTCACTTGGGGTCCAGCAACACCTGTCCGCGCTCATACAATAGGCCACGTATATATTTCAACGACATGATCTATTTTCTCATTAAATAAACAGATTCAGAAATAAAAAACATGTCAAAATAATAAGTGTTTATTAATTATAATTCTTCAATTGGCGTCCATCGCGGCAGTAAAATATCAGAACAACATAATTGGCGCACAACGTAGGCACCCGTAATTCAAGAACACTTCACTGTTCTGACGATTTTTATTAAAATTCTTATTCGGTCACTGTTTAACATTAAAGACAAAATGTTGATTCTAATTTTTCCATGGAACTGACTTAGAGGGCACTTTACATGAGTGGACATTTACAATATTGATCATATCTCCGCAACTCTTTGAGATACGAAATAACTTATCATTGCTAAGTTGTAGGAACATGTGAGTTCTATGTGACAGCCTGATGGAGGGATTGAGACTGGTGTGAATTATACAATTGAATGACAGGCAGGTATTGATAGCTCAGTCCGTAGAGCGGTCAGTGAGCCAAGCTGGATGATCAAGGTTCAAATCCGTTTTTGGGTGTTATTTTTATATACAAAGCTGATTATGTTCTAGCTGTGATTCAATCAAATTACATTTAAACAAAATTAAGGATGAGGTGGGATTGGTATAAGTTACCTGGTGAGAGAACAAAAACCTAAAATGATAAGGGGGGTGAAGGGTTGCTCTATTGCACCATAAAAGGATTGAACTCGGGTCTCATACATACGACTCAGGATTAGTAACCCCTACACTCACACATTGGGAAAAATAGAGGATTTTAATAATAATAATAATGATAATCGACTTTAATGGCGAAGTTAAGGCTACTGCTTTTTCTTACCCTTAACCAGTACAATTAAACTGAAGTTTAACAAAATAATATATATAAAAACACACAAAATTATAAAAAAAAACTAGAGCTAAAATACACCAGGATTACGTACCACGCGCGCACACACACAATGTGTGATTACGTCTCACCCCTCTTAATAACAAGAATGAGCTTCCACACGCAGCCTATTTGTGACTTTTCGCTTGAAACCATTCCATTATAATTTCTTTACATCGTTGGTTAGGGTATTCCATGAACGAGAAGCTGAAACAATGAAAGAATTTGATTAATGAATGGAATTATGAAGAGGAATGAATAAAATGGAGTTTTCTTGTGATCGAGTATTGAAATTATTATTAGGGTTGATTAAGCGAATACGTGAAGAAAGGTATTGTGGGGAGTTCGAAGTCAATAGTTTCTTTATGATTGTCATCGAGTGTAGAGTTCGTCTTTCTATAAGTCTTAGCCAAGCTAGTCTCTTATAGTATGGGGAAATATGATCACGTGACCGGAGGTCAAATATAAATCTAACACATGTGTTCTGGAGTCTTTGTAATCTTGCCGCAAGGTCAGCTGTCAGGTCATTATAAACTACATCACAATAGTCGAAAAGCGGGAGGATAAGGGATTGGATAAGAGTGGATTTAATATTCATTGGTATACATTTTTTTAGGCGCTTTAGTGAGTGTAAGGCAAAGAACACTTTTTTACATATTTGTTTCACATGATTATTCCATGTTAGGTTTTCATTTATATGTAAACCAAGGTTATTAACAACCGGCACAGATGGAATTGGACTGTTATTTAAATTTATTTGTTTTACAGATGTGAAACTCAGTGTGGATAGTAATTCTTTTAACAATAGATTGAGGATTTTTAGGATTTACATTAAGACCATTTTGTAGCGACCAATTATGTTTTGCACTTAAGTCAGCATTTATATTATCCACGGCACTATCGATATGAGAAAAAGAGGATGATAAATAAAGTTGGAAATCATCGGCATATAGATGATGTTGAGAACTTGGGAGATCATTTATAAACATTGAGAAAAGGAGAGGACCAAGGACCGAACCTTGTGTCACTCCAGATGTCACTGAACGCCATGTTGACCGAGTGTCACTATCATGACACATTGAGAAAAGGAGAGGACCAAGGACGAACCTTGTGGCACTCCAGTGTCACTGAACGCCATGTTGACCGAGTGTCACCTATCATGACACATTGAGAAAAGGAGAGGACCAAGGACCGAACCTTGTGGCACTCCAGATGTCACTGAACACCATGTTGACCGAGTGTCACCTATCATGACACATTGAGAAAAGGAGAGGACCAAGGACCGAACCTTGTGGCACTCCAGATGTCACTGAACGCCATGTTGACCAAATGTCACCTATTATAAACATTGAGAAAAGGAGAGGACCAAGGACCGAACCTTGTGGCACTCCAGATGTCACTGAACGCCATGTTGACCAAATGTCACCTATTATAAACATTGAGAAAAGGAGAGGACCAAGGACCGAACCTTGTGGCACTCCAGATGTCACTGAACGCCATGTTGACCGAGTGTCACCTATCATGACACATTGAGAAAAGGAGAGGACCAAGGACCGAACCTTGTGGCACTCCAGATGTCACTGAACGCCATGTTGACCGAGTGTCACCTATCATGACACATTGTTGGCGGTCAGTTAGGTATGACTGCGTCCATTGAGCTGAACTTACTGAAAAATGAAAGTTGGTTTGTAATTTAGCAAGAAGAATATCGTGGTTAATGGTGTCAAAAGCTTTGCTAAAGTCTAACATTACCAACAGCGTCAACTGTCTTCTATCCATGGCTAATCTTATATCATCAGTTACATTTATGAGTGCTGTGGTAGTGCTGTGATGTGGTCGAAACCCAGATTGGTATTTGTCTAGCAGATTGTGATGATTTATGAAGCTATAGATTTGTCTGTGTACGATATATTCAAAGGCTTTCGATAGCGCTGGAAGTATGCTTATAGGTCTATAATATGTTACTGAAGAGGTTGGTAGCGGAGTTTTAGGGATAGGCCTCACTATTGCAGATTTCCACAAAGATGGAAAAATTCCTACTTGTAGAGAATGATTAAAAATATCTCTTATAGGGTTTAGAACATAAAATAGTATTTTTTTTATAAATGTAATTGGAATTTGGTCATATCCTTGTGCATTTGTTTTGATTCGCTTAATTGACTGTACAACATCTGCTAGCGATATTGCATGAAAATTGAATTTATTATGATTTGTGAACTGAGACGCAAAGTTAATTAGAGTCCTATTTTTTTGAACATGATCAATTAAACAAGGAGTATTCACAAAATGAGAATTAAGATCATCAGGCAATATGGGGATTTCATTGTTACTAATACGTTTGTATCCAACACCTAATTGTCTAAGGTCTTTCCATAAACCTCTAGGCGAGGAGCTATGTGATAATAAGCTATGTGTATACAGAAGTTTAGCTTTGCGGACGTCCTGTGTGCATCTATTTCTAAGTAATCTATATTTCTCAAATAATTCAGATGTCATGTTAGGGTTATTTTTACTTGAATGTTTAAAAAGTCTAAAGGCAGCATCTCGGTGGGACATTAGTACCCGTATATTCTGAGTCAACCAAGGGGAAGGTGGTCTAGTAACCTGTTTTGTTTTAATAGGAGCTTGTCTGTCGAACAGTTCGAGTATCATTTCATTCAAACAATTCACTTTTTCATCAACAGTATTAAGAGCTAGTACATTTTGCCAAGAAATGGTTGAGGCAGCTTTAATTAGAGAATCCTCGTCCAAATTTTTGAGGTTTCTAGCTTTAACTATTCTGGGTTGAAATTTAGGAATGTTGAGAGAATAAGATATAAATATTAAATCATGATGTGAGAGGCCAGGTGCAGCTATCTGTCCATGATTCAGTACTTTGTCTGGATTGGAGGTCGCAATAATGTCGATCCAAGTATGTGAGCTAGATGTATGATGTGTTGCGTCAAGTGTACATATAGTTAAATTACATGAATTCAACATGTCAACAAGTTTATATTTATCAGGCGAGTGTGAGAATAGATCCGTGTTGAAATCTCCCATGATCACAACATGGTCATAATTAACAATATGAATCATTATTTCAGTTTCAAACGCTGTCATATCCCCATATTTAGGTGGTTTATAAACTACAGCCTGCAAAATTGTTTGTGTTTGTATAACTATCTCTAAAATAAGAAACTCTGTAGAGGCACTGTAGGGGCTAGGAGATAAAGAAAGTACATTGTAGTTTACATCACTTCGAACATACATTGCCACTCCCCCACCTCTCTTCTGTTCACGATCGTTTCTAATAAGATTATAATTGTCCAAATGGACAAGTGAATTAGGAAGGGAGGGTACAAGCCATGTTTCTGAAACTAAAATAGCATGGAAGTTAAGAGTCGCAAAGATATCCTGGAATTCATGAACATGAGCAGGTAAAGATTGTGCATTCACGTGTGAGAGTTGTAAGGCTCGAGGGTGGGAGGAAAGAAATCCCTTCAACAGTTCCCTCGTTGTAGGTGGACAAACAGCGGGTAAGGAGGGGGGAGGCTCTGTGTCACAGGTGTTCATTGAACAGAGTTCTTGGAAGTGTACACTAGTTGGAGTTAGTGGTGCCAACGTTTGAACCTTACTCATAATAGAAGAAAATAAAATTCAATAAACGTATGCAAAAACTCACCTAAGAAACCGAGGAAATTTAGAGACGCACACACACGCACAACAAACATACAGATTAAATCTAACATAAGTAACAATAATAATCATAATTATAATAAACAATATTATTGAAAATAATATGAGTAGTGAAAAAAAAAACACGAGTAAAATAAAGAAAGTGTTTCAAACACGCGCACTCCACGGCAGCATGATGATTACACACTTATTGGTTGGATTGTTAATTAAGTGTTCATGTACAGGCCTATGCTCTTAAGCTCACAAAATGTTTAAGTTGTCCATCTAACGAAGTGTATTGATGTACACTCGATGACCTTGATCCCCCAGGATAAGTATTCTCCCGTCCTGTGTCCAGCATTGCCGCATTCCATATTTATCCTTTGCTGGCTTGAGAATTGCTGTATCATGGACGTGACTCCGTTATGAGAATGGAGGTGCTCTTAAGGGCTTTCTTAACAAGCGAACGTTTTGGTAGCTTGTGAATTTAATTATAATAGGCCTTCTACCCTCCACCAGAGCCTCTGCGGATGTTCTCTTCGGTTTGCCTATTCGGTGACATCTGTCAACATCACGAGCCTCAATCTTGACATTAAGATTCGGATGGACATCTCGAGGTTTGGCAAATCTCTACTCCAAGTAGTACCATGTGCTAACACCTCACCGGAGCTGCGCTGCTGTAGCTAGGGCAGTAACAACACCAACCCCTCTCTCCCCTCTAATACTCTCCCTTCCCCTTTCGGAGTGTCATTACTCCAGGCCGCCACCACCACCCCTAATCCTTTCAATTTTGTTGCTTACTACAAAACCAAAGAAAAGCTATCATGATGATGCTCTCTAAGGCAGCGGTATATAAACTACGGTCCACGGGCCGCACGCAATTGTGAAATTGTTGTGATTTTACTAACAAAAATGTCAAATTAAATAGATAATCAGTGTATGTTTTTTAAACATTTGAACAAGTGAGCAAGCTCGATTATAATGTTCCATGTGTAAGAGCAAATCAAATGAGCTCCAGTTTGATTTAATCAATCTTCAAGCAGACAATGCTCTGAAGGAGACTTTTAAGAATATGAAACTAACAGAAAGAGAAAAGTTTGGTAATTTGAAAACGTTTGCCAGAAAGATGTTTGTGATATTTGTTTCTGCCTATATTTGTGAACAGACTTTCTCATGCGTGAACATTAACAAAGTAAAGAACAGGTCTCTCTTAATATACTCAAATCTACAAAGTGTTTTGCGAATTAGGACGAACAAGCTGAATCCTGACTTCGACAAACTCGTGCAGGATTTTGGACGGTTGCATAAATTCCATTAACGATGGCAATTTGAGTAGTTATTAATCACCATTTGGTAGGCTAAGTATCAACATGAGTACATAACATATTTAGTTTTATTTGTTATGATATTAGATTTTATTTGCTACTTTTTTTGTATCAAAGCTATATGTTTATATGACTAATATATGCAATTTTGCGTGAAAATAAAGTTCATTATTTATTTAATTTAGACGTTTGTTACATGAGGCCCGCTAGAGACCTCACATATGTCCATGTGGTCCTCGGGGAGAAAATTTGCCCAGCTCTGCTCTAAGGAGTTGTGTGGAGTTTCGAGCCGCAGTCTCGGTGTTTTATTAGAATGTCGTTCCAAGTCAAAGGACAAGGGCTCCAATTCCTGTCTAAGTACAAATTTTTTGAGTTACCCAAGGAAATCACTATTTACAATAAATGGTGACATTTTTATTTAGCTTATCTATTACCCACTGTATATCATTATCATTATTAGCACCATGTCTTACTACCCATTCGGGTTATACGCACTAACGCTAAAGTCACGATATTATCATAGTAATAACAATAATTTAAAAAGGAAGTTGCGTGTGTATCCCTAGTTTAGCCAGTATCAAATTAAAGTTCGTATACTCGAACATATTTTAGAATTGAAACTGTACGTTAAATAATCACTTTTAGTATTTGTAGATGTTTAAAGAGGGAGGAAGGGGAAATTTTGAAATTGTAAAATGGACTACTTTAAATAAATATTTTTTAAAAAGAATAAGCAATAATCTGACAATATTTTAGCTACGTTTCATTCAAACTGTTTCAAAAACATGAAATAAAACCGATAGTTCAAAACAATAGGGTTATTATTTAGCACCGCGTCTTACTACCCGTTCGGGTTATATGCTTTAAGTATTAATTACGCTAATGGATTGGGAATTGTGAAGGTTGAATTAAAGTAAGTGAACCCACATTTGTGTGGAGGGAGAGTGGAAAACCCTTTAAGAAAAGCCACCCTCAGTTCACCTGACCGAGATTCGAACCTCAATCTCCCCGCCCTTGGTGGTCGAGCTCAACACGACTAGCGCGTTAGCCAACTACGCCACTGAGGCGGGTATACTGTTATTCAATACTAGATTAAGTAATCTAACTTTAAAAAATAATAGCATTCATCTTGGATAAGTTTAAAATGAGCATACTGAAACATTGTTTATAGACTAAAAAAACATTACTATTTTAAACAAACGTATTTTTTCTTCAGATTCCATAGTAAAAACATAATTTGTTTGTTACTTCTCTCCTCAACTGGTAAATTTTCAACCTGTGATTAAATGAGCAATGATGGAGGAAAGAATAGAAGGTACCAAAGACCCTGGCAAAAGTTGTTTAAATAATGAAGCAATAGTTGGCATTATAGTAACATATTTCAACTATAGTTTATTGTTAGAAAACTTACCATAGAATTTTTAAAATAACTATTATTATTATGATGTTTTAACTACGTGTCGACCCATAAGAGGCCTTTTACGTAAAAACACTATAATTAAAGTAACTCAAAACTAATTATATGAAATAAAATAAAAAAGACAGTAAATGCAAGTTCATTGAAAGGGCATGGCTTGGTGAGAGTGAAGGAGAAATAATGGATGATAAATTAAATGAAGTGTGAAGAAATTAAGCATGAAAGTCATATCCTCCAAAGAAGGAACGTAGACCCCCTCCACCCACACCAGCGATCAAGGTCATGAAGTTCTTAGGGGAGAGTAAGGGGTGGGGACGTACACTCACTGGCATACTTGTTTTGTTCTCCTTTGGGGAACATGTACATTTATACACTAATACATTAAACAAGTTGTCCTATACAGAGGCCTATTATATAAAATGCAGTGACATAGTCTAAGGATAATGTCTGATAAAGAATGTTATATCAATTGTTTTATGAACAAATTGTTTATGCATTCAGGAAATGGCCGTTTGTTTGCGTGGACCAGAGTCCTTATTTAACCCACTTCCCCACTATCTAGAAGGTTGAATTTGGTACACAGCTTCCACTAGTGGGACATATTAATTTATTAAATCTTGACATTTCATAAATAAAGCTTTTAACAACCACAAAAAATTCTTTGTCTCTTCGTCTAGTCTCTCCTTTTTCACCGCCTCCATCCCATAGTGTCAAGTTACTAGTCTAATGCATTATAATTTGACTGTCTTGTATGTAGAAAATCCTCTTACTTGTCAGAGCAAAATGCTTAATTTTGAACTATCATTTTGTATTTAAAGTTTTATTTATTTTAAAATAAAATTATATATCTTGTATTAAAGTAGATATTAAATTGCATTTTTTTTAGTGCAATCATTCATATTCCGTTTACAAGTTAAATTGAATGAAAAAAACCTATGTTATTGTTAGGTTTTTTTTTTCGTGGGGTACAGTAGACAAAATCAACCTCATATTAAAGTAGGTATCCATCCGAATCTTAAATAAACAAAACCTGTTAAATTTAGTGTCATTATAGAAATAGCTTAAAATGTTAACAAAAGTAACCTACACACTTTTATTATCATGTGAGCTACTAAATACTTATTGGGACTATGTCTTAAAATAAATTGGCAAATGCAAGCAAACATTATTGCTGTAATGTCAGTAAACTCCGGCGCTAATGTTGAAAATAACATCCACCTCCGCCCCCAATCTGTATTCGTAATCACATCCAAGAAATTCACATGATATTCGGGGATATATTTAGATTTAATGACAAAATAACACTAAAACTAATTTATTACATTCTATTTTATATAAATAACCTATTCCATATAATAATTTTTGTATAATTTTAGTCGATTAACCGAATGTGTGGGGCATATTGGAAATAATATTGTTAGATGTGTTGTCGTTGTTGTTTTTTTTTGTCAAACATTTATAATTAAAATACAATATCCTTTATAAATGACCCACAAACTATTATTTATATCTTCCGTGTTGGTTACCAAGGTAGTTGAGAGGAAGTGATCCTGTATTAGCGCATAGAGAGGATGGCAAACCACTGATAAATCACATGTGATAAGCCCCTCTAATTCACCCGGACGAGATTCGAACCTCGACCTCATCGACAACAGCGATAGAGTGCAATGCTATACTAGCATATTATTCTACTCAACCACTGGTGCGGGTAATATATATGTTACAAACACCAACACTAAACAAAAAAGTAACAAAATAGGTATTATTTTTAACTAGCGTTTTTCTTTGGTAGTGTTTCTCAAAGTGTTTTAATATTTTTTAGCTGGTTTCCTGCTGTGTAACACAGATTTTCTGTTTCCATTTCGGGAGTATCGCCTAGAATATTTTTCTTTGCTAAAAAACATAATTTCTATACAAAAAGTTTGTATCTAATCAAAGAAACACTGTAGATTGTTACACAAATTATTGATAAGGTAAACATAATCAAGCCTACTCTATAAATAAACTTTTAACATAGATCATGCAAATACATCAAAAGGAACCTTTTCAAAAACTGAGGTTTGGAGGTAATAGTAGTAACAAGGTGACAGACAGTTAGTGTCCAGTCAAGGGTTTTACCTGAAGGAGAAATAAATGTTGGAAGGGAAGGGGAGTAGCATGGCTTACAGAAAAAAAAAGATGAAAAGATATTGAATGCCAAAGAGGGAATGGGGGGAGAGGGGGAGGCGCTTCTGAAGACAGAGCATTCTACCAGGCAGCTACTGAACTTTTTCAACAATTCAGATATGATTTAATTCGAAAATATCAAATTTTGTGCCCGTTATTGTATTATAAATATTTGTCGTGTATGATAGAACATTATCTTATTCTCTATAATAATATGATAACTTCAAAACTATATTATTGTATTTCATGTTTTATTTAATTTAAATTTAATTGAAATTACGTCTTATTGTAAAAAAGTAAATATTAACTTGTAACTTTTTTTATTAATATAGTTCATTTTAAATTTACAAGTTTAATGCAATGCAAAAAACCGCATGTTGTTACTATGCATATTTTTTAAGCAATAGCCGGCACAACTTTATCGTTCTTATATAGTAGGTGTCCATCCGAATCTTAAGTCGTGTCTCAAACATCCTTAAAACTTCGGTCGTCACCTCCTCACTTGGTTTTTCTGGCATTCCATGGACGAGTAAACAGTTTCTTCGGCTGTATTGTTCAAGATCGTCGAGTTTATCCTCTTGAAGCATGACTTTCTTGTTTAGCTCTGAGAAATCATTTCTCAAGTGATCAATTTCCTTTTTAAAGTCACTTTTAAATTTCTCAAGCTCAGTTAGGATTGTTCCACTAGCTTCCTGAGTCGACCCAATAGTTTCAGTCACTCCACTATTTACCCGGGACTTAAGGCTATGAATCGTATCGTTCACACTTGCTTCGGACTTCTCAAATCTTTCAAGTACACTTTTCATAGTTGGCGACATTTGCACTTGAAACAGAGGTTATACACGAACAATAAAACAAAGTCGTTAGCACTTTACTAGAGCTGTGATTAAATAAAATAAACAACACTTGGAGTACGTAATTACTTAAGGCGGTATGAGATATAACTACGATAGGTAATTATGACTAATAATGAATGCAGTTGTGATATTTTTGCCGGAGCCACTACAGACACATTCTACTCACTTTCCGCCATTTTGTTTATTGATATTTGATCAACAAAATCAATTATGAATATCGTAATAGGTTTTTAAGAGTCACCTCCCTGTGCGCAGTTATAAATATTGTATGTTCCCCTTCAATATAAGATATATCTGCTATAAACAGAGAGTTAGAGAGGAAAATAATCACGAGCTCTCTATGTGCACGCGTCACAGTATCCTCACAATATGTATATGTCTGGGGACACAGATCGGTATTTCTCGTTAAACTCGACATTTACCGAGAATAAAATAGGGATTTTAATTATAAAACTAAAATTAAGAGCAGTTTACCTAATTTTTTTAGTTTATTTTGCTATTTATAAATTTGAATACTTTTTAAATTAACAATTTTATTAAAGATCAACCCCTCAATAATAAACAATCAATGTTAAATGCGATTCTTTTCAATTAAATATTTATCTCGGCCGCATTTGATGAGAGGTTTGCGTGAAACGCTGCCTGTGTGACTCACTAAGCGTGCTGAGGGGGGGAAGGGGGTATGTTTTCTGAGGGACACGGAGTTTGGGGGGGGGGGGAGCCTCGTTTTCTACCGTACTGCCCACCACAATTTCCCGCCTGAGCAACCATATTTGAATATCTCGTCTAAAGTCGTGAATTTACCGGGTATCGTCAGAAATGTGAGCGTAAGGAGAGGAGAGGGGGGTTTTCAAGTAATCATATACACCCCTACCCCTAATTCCCTCGCTGGACAGCACACAGTCCTGAATCTAAAGACTTTGAGACACATATTTGTTTGAACGACGTTTATTTACCTGGTAATAATATGTTCTTAGTTTAATATCAACGCCTTCACACGTTCATAAAGACTCACGCCTCAAACTATGAGTGGAGAATGGCCTGAGCGCGGGATAAGCCTGGGTATCTCATTGGTAGAGTGTTTACGATCTTGAACGTCAACAAATCTTTGTTTGATAATCTTGTCGAGGTGTCTGACTGTAAAGGATACCTTCAGTTTCCAATATTCAAGCTATCATCACCATCATCTCTTTACATCCTGTGTCTGGGTCAGTTTAGTAAAATTCTTTTATCTTCCTCCATCCTTCCATCATTCTTCCTCCTTTAATTGCTTCCATTCTTCTCCTCTCACTTGAACACTTTCTGTTATCTGCTCTTACCATCTCTTTCTTGGCCTCCCTTTCGGTATATTTCCTACATACTTCATTTCCAACATTTTCTTTGGCATCCCATCTTTTTCCATCCTCATTACATGACCATACCATCTCATTCTTGCTTCCTCTACTATCTCATGTACGTTACAAATAGCTTTCACAACTGATAGCGAAAATGTTTCAGGCTTTCATGTTATTGTTTTTATGGGCCATCCATATGTTTCCTCTAATTTGGGGTGATGAGAAATACATGGACCAGAACCTGGTTAATCAAAACTGATTGGGACCTGAGCTTGTTCGGATTAACCGGGAGACTATGAGGAAGCAAAGCATTTTCACAAATTTAAAATTACAACCAAACCAGGTTTATAAAATTTACATTGGTATAATTTATGTACAGTAAAACATGTAACATGTTTTGTAGTTTAGAGTGACAGTTTTTCTTATAGTACTGAAAATATTGGTTTTATTTACAAGAAACTACATTTAGTTGACTACAACGTGTAGGTTGTACATACTAAGCAGTTAATACCACTGTTTATTACAATTCGCTTTTAACTTTAAGTTTGTTATCAATAAAAGATAAATCAATTGACTGTTCTCTCTCTCCCTTCCTCCCCCGTTTTTCAAAAAATAATTTCAGATTTTCTAGAATTTCAGATTACCATGGTTTGTTCTAACGGAGATTCACTGTAATTAATAGAAATTCTACCCGAATTTTTGTGGAGGGACAGTGTAAACCCTTTAGGAAATATCCCCCTTAGAGCACCTGACTGGTATTCGAACCCCAATCTCATCGTACCAGTCAGTCTGATGCGAGAGTGACGCGGGGGATGATGATATGCTAATATTTATTTGGAACGACCAGAGTACCTCCCAGGATAAGCCGCTTCCAGGACGGATCAAGTTGTCTCTTGTTTAATGAATTTCGCGTCCCCGTGAACCTGTTCCAGTCTCTTGAGTCACCCCTACCCCCTGGATATTCCCTTCACACCCCTGACCAGAGATGGCACCACTGGACCTTACAGTAATGTACAGAAGGGAGGTGATGATACTTTGACCGAGAGAAGGTTGTCATAACACCCCTTCCTCCTCTTTCATATACATTTCACCCTTCCAACTCTCTTTACGGTTATTCGGGCATCCCCCACACCCCGAGTACCTCCATTTGCATAACACATTCTCGCCATTTTATGCACCGATAGACGAACTTTTGACGATCACCCGTCGACACGTAACTCGACGCACAACACACAAATTAAATCGCTACTGCGCATGGGAAGTGGCCGCTCATCCTTTTTAATGAACGTCAACACCCGCTCATGTCACGCGAGAAGTTCATTTTGTCGACTTAACCGCAATTTGTTTTTATGTGTGTAGGGTGGGGGCGTTGGTCCAGGGTAGTTGATAAAGATGATAAAGATGAGAATTGAAGTAATCGGGTGCTTAGGTTGCGTTAATGTAATGTTACATTAGTGTACACCGGGTCATCTGAATAGATAAACAAATCGTGGAGGGACTAAGGTTGATGAAGGTAGAATTCAAAAGAAATGCACCTACATTCAGAGTGGAGTAGAGGTTCATTGGCCATCCAATTACTAACCTTGATTTATACCATGCAGGCTTTATATAATTTTAGCTACTTCACCTTTGTTTATATGGTAGCGCTCGGGACCTCCACTTTTATTATAATGGATTCACGATCATAGTGGTTGAAATGACAGTTCTGGGTCACTTGCTCACATTAGATTAACATTGATCCTCCCATAGATGTAGAAGATCACTTTCTCACATAATAATAGCATTGATCAGTGGAGGAACAGGAAATATATTTAGAGGAAGGAGAGGAGAAAACCAGGCGTTACAACATTTATTTGCTAAGACTTGTATAAATCACTAAAATTTTATCATAATATTACTACGTATTGGGTGTTACTCGTTTAGCCGTTTATTAAAACGTTTCCCAGAAGGCACTACGAGGAAGCGAGTAACGTCACCTCCCACCTATAACTAAATTTGACTAATCTGTTTAATTTTGATAAAGCCGTGCTTTTAACATGATGAAATCAGGCTATGATATTCCCAAGCACTCGAGCTTTTTACGTAATAAAATCTTTATTACAAAGGTTAATACACAAACTTCCTTTTCAATATATTCACATACAAAACATAAAAGGATTTTTTTTTATGTCTCCATTGGTGAACACATTTGTCTTGTTTTGTAGTGACCGTATGCAAGAGTATCACATCCATTATCTAAAATATAGCGTTTGACATCTCCTGGTGAAAGTGCAAGTTTATTCAAAGAGATACTGTACAATTGATATTTCTCACTTCTTATCATAGACATCTAGAAGTAGTGTAAGATCCCCTACTTTAAACATTTTTTTTATAATGGGGATGTTTAATTTTCTTTTGGAGAGTTGTTTTTGACTCACCTTTACGTACTTTTTTTTCCCTCAAGACTCACTTTTTTAATGGAGTAAAGCTTCGGTCTAAGTCCCACGAACTCTCGAATACACTCTCGTTCATTTCATCCTTCATTTTAACCAGAGCTTTTTTACTGCACGCACTGTGTAAAAAATGTGTTTGTGGATAGTCTGAAGTTTCGAATCAGTCTATATTATCAAACATATCCACATATACATTTTCTATTTTCAGTTCGTAGCAGAGGGAATCTGTGTCTGTGAATAAGAGCTTTGCATTTTTTTCTTTATTTCTTTTTAACATAATTATAATGAAAGTTATACGTATAACCTTGCTTATATCTAAGATTGCAAAGCATGTAATAGATAGGCTTAATTCAAAAGTAGGTTTATTTTTCTCATTTGAATCTCAACTAACTCTTCCGTGAAGATCACATAAGAAAAAATGTGGGTAAAGCAATACGCTTCTTAGGACTTTTTTCATTGTTTAGTGACTAAACATTTGCACGATGTCTATGATTCTCCATGTGTTTACCTAATACTGCATTGTCCGTGAGTTTGAAAAAGTCTCTCTTTGGGATGTATTAAAATCAATATATATGGCTTCAACCAAGCGCTCTGTTTGAAAGCTAGGACTCGGTGTATCTTTTGAAGCTTCATACCCCAGGAAATATAGTTTTAAATTACGGTAGTTAACACATAATTCTGTTTATTGTTTAGGTTGGGCATTAGCAATTCTGTTTTTCCAGATTGGCTATATATATATATATTATTTTTAAAATGGTTGGTAACCGTTCTTCAATTAATATAATCATTCTATATTTTATGGTTGGTAAAATGCAAGGTTCAATTCATCAGATTTGTGTCTTAATCAAAAGATCCGCCATATTGTATTAACATGTTTTGAATAAATGTAATGTGTACAGTCAAAGTTATTCTTGAAACACCTGATGGAATATTAGTCACTGAACTGTCCTGGTTAGCTCCGTGATAAAAATGGACTATACTATTATAAACTACACCATAGAGGAACCAAGTAAGGTAGCAGTCTTACCTGGACTGATTAACGACTATGACTACTTATAAACTACACCATAGTGGAACCAAGCAAGGTAGCAGTCTTACCTGGACTGATTACCTATGACTATCTTATAAACTAACCATAGAGGAACCAGCAAGGTAGCAGTCTTACCTGGACTGATTACACTATGACTACTTATAAACCACACCATAGAGAACCAAGCAAGGTAGCAGTCTTACCTGGACTGATTACACTATGACTATCTTATAAACTACACCATAGAGGAACCAAGTAAGGTAGCAGTCTTACCTGACTGATTACCTATGACTATCTTATAAACTACACCATAGTGGAACCAAGCAAGGTAGCAGTCTTACCTTGACTGATTACACTATGACTATCTTATAAACTTCACCATAGAGGAACCAAGCAAGGTAGCAGTCTTACCTGACTGATTACACTATGACTACTTATAAACTACACCATAGTGGAACCAAGCAAGGTAGCAGTCTTACCTGGATGATAACCTATGACTATCTTATAACTACACCATAGAGGAACCAAGCAAGGTAGCAGTCTTACCTTGACTGATTACACTATGACTATCTTATAAACTACACCATGGGAACCAAGCTGGTAGCAGTCTTACCTGACTGATTACACTATGACTATCTTATAAACTACACCATAGAGGAACCAAGCAAGGTAGCAGTCTTACCTTGACTGATTACACTATGACTATCTTATAACTACACCATAGAGGAACCAAGCAAGGTAGTAGTCTTACCTGACTGATTACACTATGACTAACTTATAAACTACACCATAGTGGAACCAAGCAAGGTAGCAGTCTTACCTGGACTGATTACCTATGACTATCTTATAAACTACACCATGAGTGGAACCAAGCAAGGTAGCAGTCTTACCTGACTGATTACACTATGACTATCTTATAAACTACACCATAGAGGAACCAAGCAAGGTAGCAGTCTTACCTTGACTGATTACACTATGACTATCTTATAAACTTCACCATAGAGGAACCAAGCAAGGTAGCAGCCTTACCTTGACTGATTACACTATGACTAACTTATAAACTACACCATAGTGGAACCAAGCAAGGTAGCAGTCTTACCTGGACTGATAACACTATGACTATCTTATAAACTACACCATAGAGGAACCAAGCAAGGTAGCAGTCTTACCTTGGTACTGATTATAACACTCATGGAACTACTCTTCTTATATAAGACTACTTACACATAGAGGAACCAAGCAAGGTAGCAGTCTTACCTTGACTGATAACACTATGACTATCTTATAAACTTTCACCATAGTGGAACCAAGCAAGGTAGCAGTCTTACCTGGACTGATTACACTATGACTATCTTATAAACTTACACCATAGGGAACCAAGCAAGGTAGCAGTCTTACCTGGACTGATTACACTATGACTATCTTATAAACTACACCATAGTGGAACCAAGTAAGGTAGCAGTCTTACCTTGACTGATTACACTATGACTATCTTATAAACTACACCATGTGGAACCAGCAATGGTAGCAGTCTTACCTTGACTGATTAACACTATGACTATCTTATAACTTCACCATAGCGGAACCAAGCAAGGTAAGCTTATTATCTTTCAGGGTATTATTGTTAATTGCAATAATATATTGAGGTACCAATTTATTTGAGTTCAAGTGAAAACATCAGAGAATCGCGCAGACTCAGACTAATTGTTTGTTTGTTTGTTTGTCAGGCGAGATGTAAAATGCTCCACGGGCGGTGTCAGCCTGGAGACACGGGATAATATCGCGGGCTGTCCGCACCATGGACCCACATTTCTGGAACTGTTGGCTCGTGGTCTGGCTGCTCACCTTAGTGCGGCACGCCCTAGCAGGTAGCCAGCTGCTCACTATACTTGTAAATAGCCCGTAGGAATACTCTATAGCTCGATTCCCAGCATGGCCAAAAAAAAGATATAGATGCTTAAATTGCTTATTTCCCTTTTCAAGCTGAAGAATTAACGGGCAGGGGACTTGTAGCCGTGTTTGTATTATAATTGAGATAGATTGTGTGTCATGTGCGGTTATAGTCATCTGGTTCGGAAAGTGAATTTTATAAATATCCCATGAATAATCCAAACATGATTATGAGGGAAAAAAAATTGTATTGATCACATATTTTAATTTAGAAGTGGATTGTGAGAATAAATGTTTAATATTTACAAGTTGTAGTCAACACAACATGTTCCTTAACTAAAAATAATATTTGTAGGTCTACTGTAAATATATTAGCTGTGCCTGTAGAATTACAGTAGTCCCGCATACAATATGATACTGTAAAAATATTGGTTGTACAGTACTACAGTATGCCTACATACTAGGCGCTATACTCCGGTTAAATGAATGTAAATGTCCCAGCCAGACGTACCATCTCTCGATACCAACAAGCCAGGTTCGACTCTCTGTCAAACAACTATTTTTATGGCCTTTGTAGGCCTATACTTATTTATTGGTCAAAAATTCATTTAATAATAGTTTAATGATGAGTTAATTTTGTAAATTAGCTTCATAGAGATTTAGTTTAAAAGGGACATCCTAAAACAGTTTTTCATTTTAAATAAGAATACATTTTTATTTCTACAAAAATAAATTATTTCAGGTTAGATAAAAATAAACGATTTAAAAAAAAAATTGTAAAACTCTTTAAAAATGTATGTATGAAAAGCTTTTATTGTGATTATCAAGATAATATGTTTGGTCTAACGCGCTACTCTCGCAGTAGACTATACTGCCGGTGACGGGAGATCAAGGTTCAAATCTCGGTCGGATGTACTGAGGTGGTTTTCCCAAAACTGATTTCCACTCTGCTTCAACGCAAGTGCGGGTAAACTTTCTATAAATATAATTTTACTAATCCCTAAAAACCATTAACATAATTAGTACATAGGCGTTTAACACTAACGGGCAGTAAGACGCAGTGCAAAAAGTAAAGATATTTTGGTTTCAGAGAACAAATTATTTAAGGGTAGATTACTGAAAAACTATTTTTGAAAATGTTCTTCTAAATTAATGTTCCTCTGTATGAGAAAGTGTGTACGATTGTGTTTTACCAGTTAATTATAATTATAATTATAATTAGATTAACTCGAAAGTAGGCCTACGTATGAACCAATGAATGGTCTTAAATACTTAATATAAAGTTCGCTCGAATCTATTTTTAAAATATTCTCGTACAGATGACGCAAGCTGGTCCAGCTTCGTATCCAAGGACTCTTATTTCTGGGGCGAGGTGAACCCACTCAGCCCCCCCCCCCTTTCTTCCAGCTCAGCCCCAGGGCTAGGCTTGGTAATAAAGCTTTCAAGCACCCCCGCTGTTTTCACACCTCTTCCTAAAGTTTTAATTACGCACTATTATTGCACAAGGTAGGTCTCAGTGTTTAGCCCTCTCGTTAGGTTAAGTACCTTCCATCTCCCCCATAACCTTCCTACAGGGATGAAGCTGTTCAAAGAACTTTACCTGAAACATTTTTAAAATGAAATTTTAAACATCCTATCTAATATATCTCTCTGCATTATACATTTAAGAAGATTTGTGTTTTTTTTTTGTAACTTGGAGCTGATTCTTTCTTTCCTTCTTCTCCTTCCTTGTAGAGGTTGAAGGCTTTGTGTAGACGAGGGATTTAGGAAAATGTGAGTTCGTGGTAAAGGGGGGGGTGAAGAGAAAGAGGGAAACGCCTGCTTAAAGATGTACAGAGTTCAAACATGACCCGGTGTGGAAAATTACCCCCTCACTTTGTTAGGTTGGCTCCATTGTGTGTCCCTGGGCTTGAGAGCACAGCTCCTACCTCTTCACTATTCATGTGATCCTGGCACACAATCACGTGTGACTTTCACTAGTGTGGAGTGGGGGCCTTAAAAATAGAACACGTTGTTACAAGGAAAATACACACATTCGGTTGGAAATATGTGTTTGTGTGAGTGGGAGAGAGAAGTAGAATAAACAAGCCTTAGAATCTAAAACTATCGTGATAAACTCAGCCGGGATTCAAAGCCAGAGAGGCAAGCTTGTTCCAATAGTCAAACTGTATACAGCCGTGCACCTTTGTTCATGTGATATCGGCACACAGTTAAATAAATATATGTCGATAGGATGTCCGTCTCTGAGCTGACCGCAGGGTAAATATGACATGTTGTTCCATGTGTGTCATATTTCATAGCTCTCCCGACGTTAAGATCAACAGTTCAGTTCCAGGACCACATGTGTGAGTGCGTGTTGGCTGGTCTGTCATACATCGCATGACTGTCACATTGACACGTGTTTTAGTGGAGCTATTTCATGACTATATTTGGAACAAATGACAGGCTATATTCAACCTCTTCTAACCCACGGCACACTAAACAAGGTGACTGTAAAGGTACAATATCACTTTTTCAAGGAGATATTATATAATTAAAACGAGTATTGAGATTGTGTTTAAAAGTTCAACAGTTTAAATTTTAATAATGGTGATATTTTTACTTTCTCTAGACACTTCAGAGAAAAAGTATTGAGATTGTTAAAAAAAACTAGAACCTGAGATTCTGATAAATGATCCCCTGAAACCAAAAAAGTTGTTTTCGCAATGCCTTCTGTCTGTCTGTCTGTCTGTACCTCGGACTAGAGCCGAAACTATTTTACAGATCGGGCTAAAACCTGGTATCTGGGGCATTCATAAGGTCCCCTAGGTTTTTTTTAAAATTAGATGTCTAAAAATAATTTAAGAGTAGTTTACTGAAGGGAAAAAAGAGAAAAAGTCAATTTTCTCAAAATGTTCATTAATTATTTTGATTACATTTTATATCTAGACACTGTTCATCAATATAAACAAGATGGAAAGTCTCATTTTCTCATGAAAATGACTTTGAGGGTACGTTAAATGAGTAAAATTTTCCAATTTTCATAATTTCTCCGCAACTATTTGAGATACGAAATATCTTATCATTGTAAAACTGAAGTACTATTAAAGATAAAGAATTGGATTATATCTTTATAAAACCAATAGTTCTTGAACTGTAATAAAATATATATTTTTTAATTCGGGTCTTTGAAAATGAGTTTGGTGGGAAAAGATGTTCCTCTTTGATCAGGTTTTCTGTAACAATGTTCCTAGTTCCTAGTGCCATGGAGCAAGTAACAGTGTGTATTATTTCATCTATGATCTTTGGTGTAATGTTTCTACAACAATGTATAATCCTCTTATCTCGTTTCACAAATCTTACGAGTTTTTAGTAAAGATCTATTTTTAGATAAAGGAAATAGAAAGTCTGTGCGGTGCACTGTACCATATATTTTAAATAGTGTTGGCCGTGGATTATTTTTTTTTTCCTATTTTTCATATTTTACCATTCTTCTTCCACTAAAATCCCTCAGCACACCTTCTGACACACCTGCACACTGTCATATACCTAGGGGGTCAGTCAGATAATTGCTATAACCCCTTAGAGCAATAATCATACCACCAGGTAGATAAAGATATTTGAAAGGTAATTAATATTCAAGGTGTTTAATATTTTAATGTTACATTTATTGTAATAGTGACGCAATACAAAAGAGGTGTAACGAAATAGAGTTCGACTATAATTAAAGTAAATCTTAAGTCATACAGACTATAGGTCATTTAGGAAATGCGTTTTATAATAACACTTCCACGTATTTCCTTATTCAAAGACAATATTGTGAGTGCTGGAGTCCATCGTGAGTAAACAGTGGAAATCACCCCAGTCACGTGCTCTTCTAGAAACTGTTGGTTGAACCATTTGTACTGCATAGCTAGAATCTTCCACTGATAAACAGGGAGGGTATATAAACCCCGGCTACCTAAAATCGGGGCTGCTCTTTTGTGTCAATTGACGTACTGTATGTACGTATAAGTATTGTCTGGATTACTCTTCGCGTGATCCACAAGCTTGTATTATACTGTTGTTATTAATTAATCAAAGTGTAAGAACATTAATCTTCACAGACTACAACATGTATTTCTTCAAGACCTGAGGCTCCTACCAAGGATTTAGTCTCGAAACGAACCTATTAGTTCCCTTCCTCGAGTTCCCATACCTGAGGGATACGACAACACCCTTGCGGCACACCGGTTGAGAAATGTTGCAATGCCCAGTCCGGTTAGTCGCATATAAATCAATTGCGTCAATGTGTTAGAAATGCGAAAATTAGAAACTAGAGGAAGTGCACAAACATTTAAAGGAGGGAGAGTGTGGTGGAACGATTCAACAAATAAACCCCTTCAGTTCTACCAGCCGGGATTTAAACCCTCACCTCGTCGTCACCGTCAAACCAGACTCTTTACGTTCAGTCCACATACCCGCCGGTGAAGTATTGCTGTTATCATGTTAAGAGCATTGCCTACCTGTGACGTCAAAGCAAGTCCAGATTTACCATATCCATGTAAGCTATTTAAGTTTATTCTGAAAATTGAAAAATGACACCTAGACCCGGGAATAGAACCCGGGTTCTTCGGCTTAGTACGCCAATGCTCTTACCACTGAGCTACCCGAAGGTCCCGGGTTTGATTCCCGTGTCCAGGTGTCATTTTTCAATTTTCAGGATATAATATCTAAGAGGTGCTATCCTCACTAAAATGCATAGATGATAGCTTCGGCTATCTGATTCATTATTTAGGTTTAGTTTGGTGTGTCTTAGATATATAACTTTAAATTATTATTATTATTAGCACCGCTTCTTACTACCCGTTCGGGTTATACGCACTTACGCTAATGTGTAATGATAGCGTGATTATGAGATGAAATGAAGGACCTACAGTTTAACGTGGAATCCAAACCACGGTGGAGGCCTGGCATTCCCCACATTCACAAGATGTCTTGTCAGAGGTGAAGGAAGGGTTTGGTAATCAGATAAATCTGTGCCGGGACCGAGGATCGAACCCCGGCCGCCAGCACAGAAGTCTGACACCTTACCCCTAGACCACCAGGTCACCCAGGGGAATTGTTATCAGCAGATAATAGCAGGGTGAAATGCTCACTTTATATTTTGTACATTGGTGTCCAGAATATGAAAGTGTTAAGAGTGGTAAATTGCGTCAAGCTAAGAAACAGCTGGCTACAAAATAATAGCTTCAAATTTACTGAGTAGGTGACGTCATTAACGAATACAAACTACATATTTTAAAGTGTCGGTTCCTCTAACTACCCCTATAGAGTAAGTAACCAACACAGACCCACTGCAGTATAATAATAATATTTAGCACCGCGTCTTACTACCCGTTCGGGTTATACGCTTTAAGTACAAATTACGCTAATGGATTAGGAATTGGGAGGTTGAATTAGAGGAAGTGAACCCGCATTTGCGTGGAGGTAGAGTGGAAAACCATTTAGGAAAAACCACCCCCAGTTCACCCGACCGAGATTCGAACCTCGATCTCCCCATCCTCAGCACTCGAACTTAACACGACAAGCGCCTTAGCCAACTACGCCACCGAGGCGGGTCACTGCAGTATAAATATTGTCACGACATTATGAAGGTCAGAGAGAAACCAGGAGTTAAATTTGTATTCCTGCCTACTTGTTCCGATGGCGCCACTGAAGTCCGGGCATTTGACCGCTGCCAAGGACTGGAATGTCACGAAAACTCTCTCACTGGCAACTTAATGGAATGAGCTTCGTTTAAAGTTCGCTTGGTCGGTAAGTAACTTCAGTGGAGTAACCATGGAGGGACGGGTGCTTCCAATTTAGCTTTCTTTGGGAGGAATGGTCGTTTTAAGTCTGAATGGGCTGGTTCCCTAACGACCCCATTCATTTAGGTGAGCCTACTCTGTCCCACAACCGTTAAACATTTCACTGAAACATTTATAGACGCGAATATTCTAACTTCTCTTAAATATATTGTAGCTGTACGTGGAATAGCTTCTTTCTTCCTGCAGATTTTATTCATAGACTTTATTACTGCAACACAATATTCATAGTAAGGATCTATTATCATAGGAATAACCTTAACTGACAGCTAGAACAGTTACTAGATCTACTATCATAGGAATAACCTTAACTGACAGAACAGTTACTAGATCTACCATCATAGGAAGAACCTTAACTGAATGCTAGAACAGTTACTAGATCTACCATCATAGGAATAACCTTAACTGACAGCTAGAACAGTTACTAGATCTACTATCATAGGAAGAACCTTAACTGACAGAACAGTTACTAGATCTACTATCACAGTAAGAACCTTAACTGACAGAACAGTTACTAGATCTACCATCATAGGAAGAACTTTAACTGACAGCTAGAACCGTTACTAGATCTACCATCATAGGAATAACCTTAACTGACAGCTAGAACAGTTACTAGATCTAACATCATAGGAATAACCTTAACCGACAGCTAGAACAGTTACTAGATCAACCATCATAGGAAGAACCTTAACTGACAGCTAGAACAGTTACTAGATCTACTATCATAGTAAGAACCTTAACTGACAGAACAGTTACTAGATCTACCATCATAGGAATAACTTTAACTGACAGACAGCTAGAACAGTTACTAGATCTACTATCATAGGAATAACCTTAACTGACAGCTAGAACAGTTACTAGATCTACCATCATAGGAATAACCTTAACTGACAGCTAGAACAGTTACTATAATTACTGCCACGTGTTTATACGTCAAGTCATTAGATTTGCAGCTATCTTTTTGGTAGATATAATCAAGACATATAAAATAAAAATAGTCCACGCTGTTCCATACTACTCAAACAATTTTTCTCAGCCCATCTCTCGAACCCTGAAATTAAAAATATTGGTGACGTCAGGGGACACCAGATTGGTGACGTCATCACAAACAGTCGAATTTATATTTGCTCCAGATTTATTCCCCGCAGATAATTCTGAGTATGAAATGCTAGCGGCGAGTGTAGCGAGGTGAAGGGGGTTGGTTGGTTTAAGGGTGTTAGGGTGTCGGGGGTGGATATGAATGAGGGAATAAGAGGTCGCTTAATTGCTTTGACGTCACCTCAAACTAGGGAACAATCGGGAATCGGAAGGTGGGTTAGTGCTTCCCCCACCTCCTACAAACCAACAAATCTCTCCAGGGAAACAATTAGAAGACAGTCCTGGAATATCCGGGAGTGGGTTTTACGGACTCAAGGGGTGGATAAAACGTGGCGCGGTAAATGCTTTCTAGGCTCGTTTGTGGGCTCCAAAATATAATATGTACCTAATGAGAGAGTAGGATTGTAAATACTTTTTAAAAGGAAATATACCTTTATTTATATATTGTGTTTTAAATACCGAATAGTGTTCTTACGCTATAGTATTATGGATGATAAGGGCAGCATTTATAAAATATGACATTTTAACAGTATTACGATTTTCTTATAGATAATTATTATTATTATTATTAGCACCGCGTCTTACTACCCGTTCGGGTTATATGCACTTACGCTAATGTGTAATGGTAGGGTGATTGTGAGATGAAATGAAGGACCTACAGTTTAACGTGGAATCCGAACCACGGTGGAGGCCTGGCATTCCTCACATTCACAAGATGTCTTGTCAGAGGTGAAGGAAGGGTTTGGTAATCAGATAAATCTTTGCCGGGACCGAGGATTGATCCCCGGCCGCCAGCATAGCGTATAGATAATATCTATCTAAAAAGTCAATACCCGTCTCACAACTAGCAGATATATGTTCTCAGGACAGAGTATACTCCCCACAAGTAGCAGCTATATGTTTTCAGGACAGAGCTTACTCCCCACAATCAAGCTCCGATAGTGTATTTAAAGCACACTCCGCAGCAGAAGTTTAGTGTGATTTTCATTATATGGAGCGGATATTATTCTCCGGGAGACTGGAGGGTATGTCCCTAACCGCGGTTATAATAACAACACACTGTCACCGGCCATGATGGAAGTCATCCGTCAGGCCTACCACCACATTTCCCTCCCCGGTCCGGAACTAACTTCCAACCCCCACACCGTTCGTTGATTATTACCAACTCATATCTCAACGCCAGCCCCTTCATTTTGGAGTCGTCCTTTTACTGGACTGGACGGGGTGATATCTGGGTTCGCAGTACGAATGCGCTCCCTTTTTTCTGGAGTCCTCCTTCGTGCCATGTTAGTGAAGACTCGCAATGGTGGTCACGTGGTCTAACATGTATGTCACTATCGCATTAGACAGGACTATTGGGGATGGAGATATCAGGGCTTGACTCCCAGTAGGGTGAATTGAGAGTGGTTTTTCATGAATGGTTTCCCCAATATTCCCCCACGTAAATGTGGGTGCACTTCCTTTATGTTTTATCTTCCTCATCCCCTATTATCTCAATGTAAATCTACAAATGAGCCTGACGGGTAGTAGGACAGGTCTGAAGACATCCCTGCTATTGTTCCAGAAAATGAGACATTCACTTCCGCCATCTCTTCGGAGGCTGACGCTCTCTCGGAGGAGGCGACGCCCCTGGGAGAGACGACGACAGCAGTCCTACCTTCCTCAGCGTCGCTGTCTGCCTTGTTGACGCTTATTCTGCTAACAACCACAGGGGAGGCATACACGGAGCCCCCATCTACCGCGATGACGAGAAGGGCGACAACACCTTTAGCTTTCCACCTTCTCCCACGGCCACCACCCACCCCTCACCACCACCAGGGGCCCAGGTGGGGCCCCTACTTTGAGGATGGGGCAGATCTACACAACGTCACAGCGAGGGTTGGCTCCACAGTGCAGCTGGACTGCAAGATAGGCATGCTCCATGACAAGACGGTGAGTGGGCCCCACGGGGGTAGGGCAGGCATGCTATATGACAAGATGTAAGTGGGCCCCATGGGGCTAGACAGGCATGCTATATGACAAGACGGTGAGTGGGCCCCACGGGGCTAGATAGGCATGCTACATGACAAGACGGTGAGTGGGCCCCACGGGGTAGGGCAGGCATGCTATATGACAAGATGTAAGTGGGCCCCATGGGGCTAGACAGGCATGCTATATGACAAGACGGTGAGTGGGCCCCACGGGGCTAGATAGGCATGCTACATGACAAGACGGTGAGTGGGCCCCACGGGATATCATTTTTGGTTGAGTGTGAGGTTAGGAGTTCCTGGTTCGAATCAAGGTTTTGGTGCTTTAAATAACTGATCTGCATGGCTTTGTTCTGTTACCCGAGAGAAAAATTATTGACTATGGTATTACTTGTCATAGACTTAGTTGTGTTCTGATCTAGTTATAACTTAACAATATTTTTCTACCGCATCTTAACAGAGTTCAGGGATTTTAGCATGTATAGGTTGGACTCAGGTTGTCGAATTTTAAAAGAAATGTACACGAATTTGCTTGAAAGAGTAGTGATCAATCTTTTAGGATAAACCACCCTCCATATACTCGACAGGTTTCGAATTTCAACCTTCCCGTCATCCAAAACCAGTCTAGAAGACATTTTATCCACGGGACCAACAATTCGATAGTTATAAGCGCGTGTTAAAAATTATCTATTAGCGTTATAAGAAACCCAACACCCAGTCACCGGTTTTTCATTAATCTTTACGAAAGAGGAAACTCCAATTCCACAAGCGTTACCTATATTTTTCAACCATGCTGGTAGTCGAACCCGATACCCTTAACTGCGGCAAGAAGGCATGAGTGAGAGGAACAATTTCCTAATCTAACAGAGAGATGAGGGTACATATGTTGGCTTAAAGTCATTTGGCCTAATCAATAAGCCAAATCACTTTTGGTAAAATTAATTTTTTGATCAAATTACTTTAGACCTATTGACTTTAGGCCAACTGGCATTGGGTCTCAAATTTCAGGCCAAAGGACTCTAGGTCAAACTACTTAAGGCCAACTTACTTTTGGCTATTTGGCATTCAGTCTGAATTCTCAGCGTCCCCGGAGAAGAGAGAAGTTTAACCTGAACATGAGAAAGTCTGGCAACTGTAGCCAAGATAAAAATACTTCATATTCCTGTATAACTCTCCTTGAGGAACATATATCCAGGAGAGGACTGGAGCTGTCCAAGCCCATGTGTGTAGAATTACGAGCAGTGCTCTCCACAGAGAGAGAGATACATCCATCCCTCTCTATCGCAAGGGCAGACCAACAAGAGCACTTCACACGGTAATTTATGAAACTACACTACACGTTTCATACACTGAGGGAGTGAGAGAGAATAATCCTTTCACTCAGGATTTTTTTTATACATCCGCCCATTTCCCCCCTCCTTCCAACTAGAGTAAATGTCATTAATTTTAATTGAGGGTCTGTAAAATATGTCAGTATTTCTAGCCACTTAATTTATCGTTTGTAACGTTTTCCACACGTTCGTTCCAAACTTTTTTTTTTTTTAGATAGAGTGTGTGCTAGGTTGCAGCTTAATTAATTCAATGGTTGTGTGTGTTTGAAGAGAATTAGCTGTTGGAAAAGGGGGTAGGGTTAAATGGCTAAGAGTAAATAATCATACCACTCCTTATAGTAGAATCGTTTCAGTGATTTGTACTGTGGGGATTTGTGATAGAGGAGAGTAAGTAGAGGTATTTCTCATCCTCAATTAGTTCCATCATTCAGAAAATGGTCTATAGTTTCTCATTCTCATCCTCAATTAATTCCTTCGTACGGAAAACAGTCTATATATATATATATGTGTGTGTATAAAAATTCTCAATTATTCACGGTGTTTCCTTGTTCATAAAGGCCAATTTTAGTATGAAGAGTTAAAACAAATACTTTATAAAACTAGAGTATCGAGCTATATACCTTTTTCGTTATGAAGGGAATAATTGAGAATGAGAAAGGGTTTATAAACTAGGTTTCGCAAAACTATTTTTCCTTCACGGTCTATAGTTCGAGCCCGTAGTTTAGACCTTTCCAATCAAAATCGATCTATCATCCTCCGGTCATTGAGTCTGTAGTTTAGACCCTTCCCGGTATATTTTTCGGGCCCGCCAGATGTTCTCCTCGAGTCTGTAAAGCCCTCTCCTCCCCCTCCCATCACCCACTTCACGCCCCGTAATAATTATTCTATAGCTGTGAGGATGTTGATAGGTATCAGTTTAGCTAATAATATAAACAATATAAAGTTATAAAAAATCTTTATTTATCGACTTGAAATTATATAATGTTAGAATTATCAATCCAGGAATTACGTGTAAAGTCAATTCCTAGCCATTTAACGTAAGCCCTGTTCCCTTTACGTTTGATGACCTACTCCACGATATATATGTCAGGATAGGATGTCGTCTTTAGCTCTTGCGTGTAGAAACCTCCGAGGATAAGATTACCCCTCATATCATCGAGAAGGTAGGTTCTAGGATTAGTTACGAGTACTTTTCGAACTTGAACAATTCCGTTGATCAATAAGTGGTGTAACCCTTTGCAAAGATATCTTTATGTTTACTGATAGGAACAATATCCCCTACCTTTAACTTTATAGATGAAGGATCAACAGTCTTTGGATGCAGACAGACTTTGTCTAAAAGCCTATCATCTTAATATCGATAGGTCTTATCTTGGTAGTAGAGTGCACTGTTCGATTATACTCATCGACCACAGAATCAAGCATATCAATCCAACGATATGAACCTTTAGCAGTGAATCGAGTCCCCATCATGTTATTGAGCATTCGATTGAACCGTTCTGCAACGCTAGCCTTGACACTCCTATACGTCAAGTAATGTTTAATTTTCTTCTTCCGCATAAGAGCTATGAAATCAACATTGTAAAACTCTGTTCCATTATCCGTCTGAAGATGACGTACAGAAGGCAACCCCTTCGAAGATGCATCTTTAAAGATGTGCTCCATAGCAGCTTTAACATTCCTACCTGACTTTGATATTACAGGTACAGCCCAAGCACGTTTCGAATAAACATCGATGACAGTGAGAAGATACTTGTAGCCATCGTTAGATCTGGCACGAGGTATCATTTAAACCAGATCAGCCTGTAGCAACTCGTTGAGTCCTTTCACCAAAACACGTCTTCTAGGAAACCGGCGACGAGCAGGACGATGAAGTTCACGTGCAACCTCTTGTTTGGCAGCAATGATTATGATTAGAACAGCAAGATAAAAAGTGTTTTATAAAATGATACCTGCTTCGCGCAACTCCTCAATGATTGAAACCATCTCGTTCTCATGGGATGACATCCAGCTCCTAATGAAGCGTGTAATAGACGTAAAAGATCAACCAGTTCCTTAGGATCATCCCAATAAGTGTAATCTATACCTTTTCCTCGTTCTATCTTAAACATACCCTCGCCCTCAAACTCTCTAAACAAAGGTTTGATGATACGAAGAACTGGAGTCCACTACGAGATTTAAACTTATTATTATGAAGGTTTCTAGATCTGTGAGCACTTGTCTCCTCCAACATAGACTTGTAGATTTCAAGGTCTTTCCCTGTATAACCTCTAGGTTCCTTTTTGAACAGTAGCTCTAGAAGACACGAGTGAAAGGAATAACGTTACCATTTAAAAGTAAAGTTCCATCTTCAGTATCAAACAGAACCGGAGTATCCCCCAACATACCCATTTGTAGCAATTATTGCTACAAATTAAAACAAAATGGGCAAGTCAATCATATTACACTTACCCAATCTCACCGACCAGGCTAGGCACCTCAAACAACAACAAGTCTGGCCACATGAACAACACGCGATCAACTGCTAACGCTGAGCCTATAGCCGCGTCTCGCCACTATAGACCACCACCCTGCTCAATGCCACCCAATAACATCATCGAGATTAAAGTAGAAAAGGATAGTAACGGTCAGGCCTTGCCAGAAGAATATAGACGTTTCTAGTGCCATGCGCATTTCCCCTTTTCTGTGTTTTACCTTAGTGATCCCCACCCTTTGGGATCCGTCTCTCTTGTTCGACGAGTGTGTGCACCATATATAAGACCGTCCGTCAAGTAAGACGCCACTCTTGGACTAGGTGTAGATTCTGTAGGACGAAGCAGGGGCTTCAAGGAAATATTGATATAATGTAAGGAGAAATTCATGTTTGGCATAAATTTAGATATTGTAACTTTTCAAAATTCTCGTTTGGTCATTCTCTTCTTTTTTTTAAATTTAATTATTGAAGTCTCGTATGAATCTTCGTTCTTGTGCAGAACATTGGGGTTAGCTTTATTTATCTCACATTTGTGAGTTGTGTTGCAATATGAGTTTAGTAAATATTTATGTAGGAAAGTTGATTATAGCTTTAGGTCATAGCTTGCCCAATGTTAGTAAAGTTAGGCGTTACGCTTGACAGTTATACATATCAAATTAACTTTAATCATCTCGCATTTGTGAGTTGTGTTGCAATATGAGTTTAGTAAATATTGATGTGGGAAAGTTGTTTATAACTTTAGGTCATAACTTGCCAAATATTAGAAAAGTTGGGTGTTACGCTCGACAGTATAATATCCAATTAACTTTAATTATCTCGCATTTGTGAGTTGTGTTTCAATATGAGTTTGGAATATTAATGTGGATAATTTATTTATTACATTTATGCCAAATGTTAGTAAAGTGAGGCATTACGCTTGACAGGTATACATATCAAATTAACTTTAATTATCTCGCATTTGTGAGTTGTGTTGCAATATGAGTTTAGTATATATTTATGTGGGAAAGTTGTTTATAACTTTAGGTCATAACTGCCAATATTAGAAAAGTTGGTGTTACGCTCGACAGGTAACATATCCAATTAACTTTAATTATCTCGCATTTGTGAGTTGTGTTTCAATATGAGTTTTGGAAATATTAATGTGGATATTTATTTATTACATTTATGCCAAATGTTAGTA
The DNA here is from genome assembly GCA_039000515.1 of Timema cristinae. Taxonomy (NCBI): domain Eukaryota; kingdom Metazoa; phylum Arthropoda; class Insecta; order Phasmatodea; family Timematidae; genus Timema; species Timema cristinae. The sequence goes on from JBCFYV010011164.1 coordinate 54,946,036, forward strand.
AGTTAGGCAGTTTCCTTGACATTTTTTAAAACTAATGTTATTTACCGTACTTATAGATTTAGTAAAGAGCTACTGAGGAGGGTTCAGTAATAAGATTATCTCTGTACATTCAAGATTAGCGACGTTATGGGTATACTTGTTACATATGTATAAACAATGAACTTTAAAAACTTTTACTAATATGTTGTATTTTCGCAACTAGTACTGAAATATGTCATATAAGAGAAATCATCTATATTATTAGATATTGTAATACTCAAATTTAATAATGCCAGACATTGATATTTAATTCACGTAATGTGTCCGTGGTAAATAATATATATATATATATATATAAGAGGTAAAAGTTTATGAAATATTTTCCTTTTCGATTATATCGAATGTTATTATTGCGCTTAGTCATTTACTGCTATTGTATCTATAAGGAATCATTTAAGATTTTTCAAAATATATGCATGTTCTTTAGTAAAACTTGTCAGAAATTAAATCAAAGTGCTTGTTAAGACTTGAAATCTTTTAATATTGTAGTTATGTCCAGTTATCCCTAGGTTTTAGAGATATTTAATGTCCAAACCCCTTTTAACTTAGCCTTCGACTTCTTCGAATAATATTATTTAATCATTGAAGGTGGACCGTAGTTTTACCGCTTCTAGGAGTGAGTTGCGTGCGCTGGGAACATGTTGTGTACCCAGCATTTTTCAACACAAACAAAAAGTGAATCACACTGCGCACTCCTATTGGTCTATTTATCCCCCTTTTGTATAACACTGGATTAGATTTTTTATATATGTATTTGAACCCCTCTAATCTTAGAGCTTGGGTTACACTTCCTTCCATCATAGCGTACACCATATGTTCGATCTTCATGGCTTGAAGGTATCTGAAGGTAAGAATCCAGAAACCTTTTTTAGATCTAGATAAAGATGACAACTTTGACACGCACTCAACTGGTTCCAGATCCTCTTCCTCAGACTCCTTCTCAGCTTCCAGCACAACCTCAGGATTCGGCTTCGACTCCTTGATAGTCAATCCCACCATCTTGTTCAACGGTTCGGTGATAGGCTTGAAGGTCTCCCTCGCATACATCTCAGATTCATGCTGAGCATCACGCAACTGTCTATATTTTCGTCTGATAATTTTACTAGCTTTAATAATATCTTGAGCAACCTTCACCGACATGATGTAGCTTAAGAATGTCAGGTACTAGGTAAGGATACTGTATTTAAACATTAGTAAGACATATCTCGACATGTAGCGTAAAAGGTAGAGTAGACACATTCTCCAGCATAAAATATATCTTATCACCTTCAGTCCCTGTGAAAGATGACCCAGTCACAGGAAAAAGGTTCACATATCAAACGATATTTCTCAGATTTGTAACTAGCGGTCAAACTATACCCGAGCTCTTAAACGTATAGTATGATGTATCAGTCAAAATCAGATCAAATTGACTTGATCCTATTTTGAGAGGTTTAGAAATCAAGTATATGTAGACTGATCGAGCTCTAGTCCGTAAATCCACATAAACTTTATTCACAGCAACAAAAGGTAGTATAGGGTGAGCAACATTGCGTAACGTCAACCCAGATGCATCATAAAAACGATCACCAGCTACTTCTTTTGTAGCTAGAATATCTCTTCCCATTATATCAGACAACTCGTTATAAATAGTTTGCTGACGAACAACAGTCTCTTCCAGCTCCATTACCTGGACGCTTAAAAATTCCAACAACTTGTAGGCTTTATTAACTCTATCCTCTTGCTCACGGCATAATTTCCAAACATCTTCTACGCTTTGCGAGATAGCGCGTTCAAAAGTTTGCAATTCTGACGCGATATTCAGCCATACTTTCCAGGAGAGCATCCAGTAGTTTCATGACTTCAGTCTTAACACTGTTGAGAGCATTCGTCTGTTCTATATCGAGCGTACGATCTCTTGTACCAACATATGTTTTGTTGCAGGCATCATGCATCCAGACAGGTCTGTCAATATTAACGATACGTCTTGAAGCAGCATCGAGATGTCCTTGAGGTGTTAAAGTTAGAATAGAGCTTGCGTCACCACCTGTTTTAATCTTGTGGAGACTATTTCCAAACTTGGATATGTACGACATGATGTCACGGTATCAAATGAAGCGATAAACCTTAATCAGGTAAGATAAAGGTATCGAACCTGTATCTGTAACGGCTATCATTAACATCGTGATCTTTTCTTATCACCAAGAAATCATACCTGTTCTCCCAGCAAAGAGAACATATATACTTAAAGTTCTGAAAAGACATATCTGTATTCACATGCTCATCATAAGCATGTCTTAGGTTCATCTCATCCATCTTGAAAAGTAAGAGAAAGTTAACATTATCTCTTATCATCTGTTTTGGGATCTTGGAGTAAGTCTGACATAGATAAAAACAATCTATGTAATTATGCCTACTCATGCTGAAATAAGCCTGGATGTTATATTGCTTATCAAACGCCACATCATCAAAGATGAAAACAGAGTTCGGCTTAGACATCTCAGGTGGAGATATATCTTTATTATCAGAATAAGGAAAGTAACCGACTCCATCCACAAGGTCCAGTACTTGAGCCAACTGCTGGTACTTGGGCTGGTATAAAGATTTTGAGTAAACATACACGTTCTCGATCCGTAAACTATTAGGCTCTTCAAGTAAACTGATCATTGCGTTCGTTTTCCCACAATTTGAAGGACCAGAGATAATGCAACGTATCGTATTAGGCAGTAGAGTTCCATGTCTTGAGATGTGTATCTTCCCTAACTAATGATCGTTATTGCGCACAGGTAAAGACTGTTTCTGTTTGATAAGCTTCATGATGAGCTACTAACTATGGTATATAATAAGCATGCATATATATAAACACAATCATTTCGTGTCATGAAGTGGAAGGGGGGCGGAGTACTGAATAAGATCATTAACAAGCTACCGTTCGAAGTTCATATCCCGGGATATCAGTACTGTGGGCCTGGGACGAGACTATTGGAACGTTTAGAGCGAGGTGATCCAGGCATTAACGAGTTGGATAAGACTGGTAAAGAGCACGATACCACCTACTCTCAAGTTAAGGATACGGTTGGAGGCATACAGCTTATCGTAAGCTTATCGAGAAGGCTTGGAGTCGAGCCAAAGCATCAGACTCAATGGTTGGTGAGAAAGCTGCCGCGGGGGCTGTGACTAACCTGCTGAAAGCCAAAGTCAAGATGGGATCGGGGCTGGTGAGAAGAAGAAGAACGAAACATAAAAAGAAAGAGAGGACTATCAAGACCTGTAAACGTCGTGTCACGTAGAAGAGGAAGAAGAAAGGTCTAAAAGGAGGGTTCTTACTTATACTCCCGCTGATTGATGCTCTAGGTGCGGCTGCGGGGGGTGCTCCAGGGATCGCTAAATCAGTCAATAGCATGAAAGCTAACGTAAAACAGTTAAGCGAGGCTCAAAGGCACAATCGCAAACTTTAAGTGATATCTATAGATAAAGGGATGTACCTACGACCCTACGCAAAAAACTTATTGATACGCTACCTAGACGTCCCCTCACCGAAACAGATGTATACAAGTATGTTAAAAAGCTTAAGATTCCGTACTTTAAAGGTGTATATACAAGAGATGCTCTACCTACCAACCCACCATGGAAGAGAGAGCGTGCTCTTATCAATCTCGATAACGATAGTGGGAGGGGAACGCATTGGGTAGCTTATAGAAAACATGGTGATAAAGCCGAGTACTTTGATAGGTTCGGAGATTTAAGACCACCGATTGAACTCGTGCTATACCTTAGAGAAATACCTATAATCATCTATAATCATGAACGGTACCAAGACTATGACACAGTATTCTGCGGCCATCTATGCCTAGCCTTCCTAAGCATAAATAAGCATGATCATAATTGATCGCAGTAAACATGTCTGTGACTTTAACCCTGACAGGTCAGAGCACTAATCTGATAGAGAGCTACTTCCCTCACATCGTTTTGGGAGACGAGAATCAAGACGAAGAATGGGTTATCGGTCTAATCAATCTAACCACATTCAACTCGATACCTAATATCGCTGAACGTAATAAGTACTACTATGGAGATAAAGAATTAACCATCTTTTCCGGAACTTATGAGCTAGAAGAGTTGGACCTATGTTTGAGACGAGGTGTGAGCGAAGATACAGTGCTTTCTTAACCTAACACAAACAAATCTAACTTTGTATATTAAACAAATGTCTCAAATAGGTGATTAAACACAAGCAAATCTAACATAACTTATCAAACAAAGTCTGGTTTATATAGTTAAGAACAGATTTAACCTACCATATTGAACAAATGTCTGAAATAAAACACAATTTAATCTAAATTAATAAACAGCTATCCTAGTTACAGTTCAATCTAATAACCTTAACTTTCAAATCTGATCTTGAGAGCGATAAAGTTTATCCTATGTTGGAATGGTGTAATGCCCCCAGGGTGGAGTCGAGTTAGACCCTGGACAAACGTATCGCTTATCGTACATTCCGTTTAAAGCTATTTTATTGACTCTTTGCGTGTATAGCTGATGGTTAATGGATCTTCTCAGATGAGCCTCTCGCATTATAACTTTATCTATATTCAAACACTCCTTGTAGTTCTTCATGGAGAGGCTTCCAATAGCACATTTCTTAAGCCCTTTAGCTTTGAGCGTGTCGCTCTCTCCCTCCACAGATAAATCGTATGCCTTTGGTCTTAACCCAACAAACTCTGTAACCAGTTGTCCCTTAGCCTCATCCTTTAACATCCTTAAAACTCCCTTACTAACCAAAGGCATACCATAAGGATTGTTCGGTTCATAATATTATGTGTCCAGGTGATCATTAGTTATCGGTATCAGATATCTGTAGGCGTTTTCTACATCAGCTTTATATAAGAGAGGGTCTGTGTCAGTATAGTTCAGTTTGAGCGTGTCGGGAGGGAAAGCAGGGACCATCACCTTATAGTGGAGACCATAAATAATCACCTTCGTGATATCTAGGATGGTGAACCCCACATAGATGGGTTTGTCAAAATAAATATAGCGTGACTCCATCTCCACAATCATTAGATCCTCAGAGATTATTGTAAGGTCCTTGAAGTTGGGGCTGGCTATGAGTTTGCCTGCTCCTAGCTTACCCTCCCATCTTGTCGTGATATTTATATCTTGATAACTACGTTTTTCGAGATAATACGACCGAAAGCCGCATTGTTTGCTAGTTTGAAAAAAAAGTTCTCAAGTGGGTTTGGTCCTCATCTCTGCATTAAGACTGATGTACTTGGACATCCAAGGAGCTTGTTTGAACGCCAGCACTTTATAGATTCTAGTCAATTTCTGACCGTGTTCCAAACAAAGTTTCAAGTGAGTGTAATGTAAAATGTAATTTTGTTTATTGATCAGGGTGGTGAGAATCTTCTCCTGTTTAGTGATTGAAGTGGGTGGGATGGCTTTCTCCGGACAGAATGTTTAGTCTGAATGAACATCGTCTAGCTCTTGAGGGTACTCCAAGTCTACCTCTAAAATATACCCTGTCCCTGCATCATCAGTGATTGACTGTATATCAAACGCCTCTATCTCTCTCCTCTCCAACCATCTGAACTCTCCTATTGGAAAGGACTTGAGCATTACCGTAGCATATAGCCCATTGACATCGAGATAGAGCAGCGTGCTCTCTGGTTTGGTTGGATCGTAGTTAGTCATATGCTTATTGTTCACTTTCACATGCCTATTACATACAGAACATACTCCGCCTCGGTTAGCGTTTTCGATGAACTGGTGCATGTCGATGTTATCCAGCAATTCCAGCGTGACTCCGGTTACTTTCAGAAGAGCCTGATAAACTAGACTAGGAGCAGTAAGACTCCATGCAGGATCTAGCTTGTAAGTGTCCATGCATATTTTTCTGAAATTTTCAAAAATGTCTGCTAACAGGATGACATCTGTCTTTAGGTACAAGTCCGAATAATCTTATAGGATCTTGCATTCGAATCTTTCCAAACTTTACAGGCGTGCTCGTAAACTTGTTGAGAGATGTGAGCATCAGTTAGCTTATTGAAGAACTTTTCTCTTAGAGGTAACTGTGTTTCTTTAAGCCGAGCATAACTATCCATGTGATAATACGGGGACACGCCTTTCCTGCAGATGAGATCAAATTTCTCTAGGTCTGTGAAACAGCGCTGTGTGGTTTTGAGGTGACCGGGTTTGAGATATGAAACACATTTCTCTAGTGAAGTGCATAGGAAACTAAAACTATCGATGATCTTTAGCGTAATCACATCTACATTATATCTGACATATTTCATCATAGCTTTATATTTCTCTTTAGTCTTGGCAATAACTTTGACCCCGCCAGGGTTAATCATGCTTTCCTCTCCCGTCATAGCATCAAACCCTTTCCGCTCAACAATAGATCGTAGCAAGAGATGATTAGCATCATTTTTACCAGAGTGAAATAAAACATTGATGAATGATGGGTGTTAATGGTTGAGATTACATTCTTGATGAGCAGATCCACGGAAAAGGTTTGTAAGATGATCATGATCCCTGACTTTAATATCTTCTCTAGAGTACGGTTTTTCACAAATATGACAGTGTGTAGCCCTCCTGAACTCGTCTTCTTGACTAGAAGTCAGCGCAATTATTGTTTTGATGTCCTTGTAAGTGCCGAGCACACTGTTGGCTATGCTCACCAGAGCGTCAATGAATTGATCGATACAATCTTCACCAGTGAAGCTCATATAGTCGGATAAATTATCGTCATAACTGCATTTTAAGTATAGCCCTACGGAATGAGTGACATGTTTCTGAACACTCTGGATATACGATGTGGACTGGTCAGGCTTGCATGTCTCAATCGAAATAAGCGCACTCTCCAGGTCATCATAGATAATGAAGGATATCATCTCGTTCTGTCTATGCTCTTTGAAGGAAAGAAACCGCTTATCTCCTTGCGGGAAAGTACTACGTACAGCAGTAAACTTCCCACAAGTGATCTTATGCTGTTAGTTTCTCCTCTGTTAGGTAGCCCGTTAAACATAGCTTGCAATAAAATCCATGGAGCTTCCATGATGTTGACGTTTGTGAGCTTACTAAACGCGACAAGTTCACGATAGCGCTAAAATGAGATCTGTCAGAATTGTGAATCCTTGTCATGGTCAGCGTGCTTCTCGCGTTCCTCCGAGTAGATACGCCCGGGTAAAATGATAGCCTTTTTCTTAGATGATGCTGCATTGCCAATATAGGTTTCTTCCTCCTCATGTTTCGCACTGTATATGATTACTGATATATTGTTTTGATATTCAAACTGGTACAGGTATTTAAGTTCAAATGGGAGAGGAATGCCCTGTATATTTAGATGATCCCGGAATGAAGGTTATGAAGATGCTAGAGTGGTGTTTTTAGGATCTCTAGGTTTGAACAGACATGCCATGATCGATAGTGGGGAAAAAAAGAGTTTCATCTTCTGCTTTGATGTTAGCTATAGCGCGACGCTTACTGATACAGGCGGGAAACTTCATACGAGCGCCTATAACGAACGCTTCATTTTTTGTGATATATACTCTCAATTCTACTGAGCTCGAGTAACTCCATCCCGAGGATCGTGTAACATACTGATCAACTTGAGCAAGTAGAGGATAGATGACATTAAATTCATATCTCTCTCTCATATAGTGCTTTCTATCACATCTTATAAAGCTGAGTTGAAGTATCCTCTCGACAGTCTGTTCTCAACTGGATGGAGAAATTCACAAGTGAGTGAACAGTTCACCTTCAGAGCCTTGCTTGGGAAACTTTCAGAATGTTAAGCTGTTTGCATGCGATCAGGAATTGCACAACGTCCTTGAAGGGCAGTACGTTTTTTATAGAGAAACTCAAAACCCCTGGTGATAAGCTTTCTCTATCAAGCTGATATTTAAACCAAAATGTGTTATATGTATGCGGTAATGATTATTTCCTTCTACCGGTATGATATGTTCGGCTAAAATATCAAGTTCAGCCTCAACATCTTCCGGACCTGCTATAAGACATGTTGGTGTTCGAAACTGGCTAGGGATAGATTCAATGAATGCTCTAGAAATGTCAAGAGCTATATATCTGTATAGATAAGAGTTGAGCTTGCCGTATGAATAGAAACGAGTTCCATCTTGCGATCGTGTGATTAAAGGATCCTCCTGAGCTACACGCGCTCGCTAATTGGTTGGCTTTCCCATTCCTCCGGAAGGCTCTCTAAGCAAGGTAAGCAATTGGAAAAAATTGGTTTCACACTCTTCAATGCACTATCCAAACAACGGTAGACGCAAAAATACGATTGTCATTCTAATTCGACTGAATCTTCACCAAACACGAGTTGAAGATGCTCAGCTAAAGATACTAAATAATCACTACTCACATGTGTTGGTTTATATGTCAGATAGGTTATATTATGTTTCCCAAAGTTTTGAAATTGGATAATGTGTTGGATCCCACCCCGATACTAAATATGTTGGACTGAGAATATTTGCTCAAAGCTTCAAGATCGACTAAATTGCTAGCATAGATGAGGAACGCCTCGTAATGAACCGATTCAAGCCAGGTGTTGAAGGGACAAAAACTTTCGTACATCATCTAAAAACCAGGTTTTTTTCTCAAGATCGGATTTGAGATGAGAGAGCCTTCTATTAGATGATAAAATAAAGATAAATTATGCAGACACTAACGCTAAATTAATATAAATATAATCCTATACCTTATTTTCTGAAAATATTTTAGTATCACTTCCAGCTCGTTTAGGTTAATGTTACAGCAATATGTTTGATATAAATTACAAGCTGACTTATACTTATTTTTTATAATAGCACAGCTCGTTTAAGTTAATGTTCTGATAGAACTAATTATATAATTCGTCTCAAGAATACAAGTTTGATGTTCACTTATTATCTATGAAATATATTATTGATAATAGTTCTTTCAGCTCGTTTTAAAGTTAATGTTTCAGCAATGTGTTTGATATTATTTACGAGCTAACCTTCACTTCTTTTATTTAATCCAGGAATGTTCACTCAGCACTATTTCAAAAGTCTACCTTCGCCCAGAAATATAATAGCAAGTTTAAATTCTAAAGTATACCTTCAACTAGATATATAATTGCAAGTTTAAATACTAATTATTACTTGCTGAATTTTTTTTTCTTCCTGTCGTGAACTGTAAACTCTGGTTCAGTGATAACTTGAGATTCTTCTCCCATAACAGGACGTTTCATCTGTCTCTGTTTCTCGATCGTCTTGATTATATCGAGACTCCAAGGATCGCGGAAAGTGTCAGCGTTGGTACAGGGATCAGACACCACCTCTGTAACAGAAAATAATCAAGCTATATACGAGCAGATAAAGTCAGCATCCACATCCAACTGCACCTGTTAAAAGACACAAGCTCAATTGTTTATTCCTTACTCCAGGCTCGCTCTTGATGAACATGGTATAACACAACAGTCCCGATTCTCGCAGCAGCGTCGGTTCAGACAGATTATGTTAAATAGGCTTAGTATAATGATCCTAGCTACTTACGTTTTTCTAGTACATGCTCAAGTATAACAAATGATAAATAATCAAAGTTTAAACCAACCTTCAAACGAGATGTCCGATGTATTACCGAATACTCCGTTGTATATCAGCGCCAGATTCTTAGTATTCAGCTCTTGCAGCTCTTCATCGTTGAATGATTCAGAGATGCGACTAGGAAGGTAAGCGAATTCGTTAGTTTGCAGTTGCGCGATGATCTTTCTGCCAAAATTTGTTGTTACCGATTTGAAAATCTTAACCGGATATGGTATGCCTATATCTAATTCATTCAACTTCACTTGCTTTTGTACGCAACATGACACAATTTGAAGTTTATTGATGATCTCTAGACAGACAGACAGACAGACAAAAGGCATGCTCTGATGCTTCCTGAAGGGGAGCATGAGAGCAAGTTCCAACACGTACCCACCAATTGGTCACACCGTGTGGTTTCGGACTCTAAAGACGGGTTGTCGCGTTTCGCGAAGTTCTGGGACAAAGAAACAAAGAGAACATATTATTAGTTATAGTGGGGGGTAAATAGTTTTGGGGAGCCGAATATGAGTTTTTAAGAGTTATGTGCGGAGACTCTACTCTATGGGGGGCTGGGTGAGAGCCTCCCAAACCACTGTTGTCACATCTCGCTCATCCGAGCAGGGCTTTGGGACGTCGATGGCACCCCCCAGGGGCAATGACGTGATGATCTCCATGATGATGATCGACCTTTTATAACGGTTAGCAGGATCGCGGGAGGTCTTAAATAGGTGTTCTATCCACCACCCCCTCCACCTTTCTCTATATGCACAGCAAACTCCTCGGTGTTTGTGACAGCTGAAGTTAAGGGTTTTTAGAAGATTGTTTACAGATTCTCCTTCTCCCTCAAGATCACTTTGTTATTTATCTTAATTCCGCTTTGTATATTCTAAAACGGGTATAACCCCGCGGGGTAAAATAATGAAAGGCTAAACATTAGACTATTGCTATGACTCGTTTCCTATGCTTTAGTAATTAATTATTCAATTATCAAAATTGTTTTGTTTGTCATCTAGACAGGTGGTATTATAATTATATTATTTAAAGACAGACTAGTGCTACGTATTGTTTCTTAAGCTTTATGAAACATTTAATAAGTTAACTAATTTTTAATCGATATTCAGACTGTTTTATTTGTTTATAACCTGAACAGTTAGTATATTTTATCAGAGTAATTGTTATATTCTTGATATAAAATATTAAGTCTGAAACTGTGTCTGTTCCTGATTTATATTTTAGACTATTTAGCACATAAACGTATAATCCGAATGAAATAGCTAGACTCAATAACAACTAATATTAATAAACTTATTTGGTTTCCACACGCTAAGTGTTTATTGTGTATGACTACTCACCAGTAAACCCATATTGATGTCTCCAAACTCAAATATTGATTGTTGAATATTCTATAGCAAGATCTCCTCAAGGATGCTTTGTTATTTCATCATGATTTTGTATGCGGTATCCACGAATAACAATGTTCCTCAAGGATGTTTTCAAACTCTCTTCGGCTAACTGATGGAGATTGTGAGATAATATATTCTATAGTTCTCGCCAAGGTTGTTGCTTTATTTTGATAGAATAAGAGGCAAATGCTCTAGATTTTTAAAATATGTTGTTTGGTATAAAACTAAAGGCTATAACATAAAACATAATTTTTACGAGGCGTGAAGTGAGAGGCGGGAGGGGAGGGGAGGGCTTACAGGCTCGAGGAGAACATCTGGCGGGCTCGAAAAATAGACCGGGAAGGGTCCAAGCTACAGACTCAATCACCGGAGGATGATAGACCGATTTTGATTGGAAAGGTCTAAACTACAGGCTCGAACTATAGACTGTGAAGGAAAAACTGTTTTGAGAAACCTAGTTTTATAAAGCCTTTCTCATTCTCCTTCATAACGAAAACAGTTTATAAAGCCTTTCTCATTCTCAATTATTCCCTTCATAACAAAAAAGGTCTATAGTTCGATACTCTAGTTTTATAAAGCCTTTTGTTTTAACTCTTCATACCAAAATCGGCCTTTATGAACAAGGAAACACCATGAATAATTGAGAATGAGATATACATATATAACTGTTTTCCGTATGAAGGAACTAATTGAGGATGATAATGAGAAACTATAGACAGTTTTTGGTATGAAGGAACTAATTGAGGATGAGAAATACCTCTACTATAGTAGAAAGAATAAAGTGAACAGATCTGGTGACCATAGAAGAAGTTCTAAGAATAGATTCCACTAAACCATATACAGTTAAATCTCCACTAATGGATACCTCTGAAAAGTGGATTATTCTTTATAACGGAAAGTTTAAATTCTTCCGATAAAATAACATTGGCTATCGCGGTGAAACCACCTCCCAATGACGGACGTGGACACTGTTAGAAACTTATATTTATGCTAAAAATACAGTGGGTAAAAATTGAAAACTCCAGTCTATATACAGTATTTTACTGTAGAATGTTAATAACGTCATTATGTTGTGCGAGGTGTGAGCAGTCCTGCCTTCCCCCTATGAAATAGCTTAATTGTACGTAGCAATGATTACTGTACTTCAAGGTCATTCCTCCCTCCACTTCCGAGCCTTCAGTGGGGGTTGTTCTAACAATTTATTCTGTGTTAGTTCACAATTACAGTACACAAGGCTTACTGTTCACATTTATTTTTATTTGCGTATTGTTCTGTGTACTATTCAATTTGTACAGTAAGCTACGCACAGTATTTATTCACTTGTCATAATTATCCAACATAAATACTGTAGAGTGCATTAATTAGATTTAGTACATGTCCACAGGATATAGTTTCATATAGATTAAACTTGGTTCAAGTACTATGATTTAGATAAATATATGTATATTAGATAATTTCCCAAATAACTGACATGATTTTGATCCTGGAAAGTGTCCGATATTAATATAGTCCAGGCTAATCGTACATTTACACTAACGGGATAGGGAGAAGAATAGAGAGTTTAGAATGGGATATAGAGAATAATAGAGAGCCAAGAATGGGATGGAGAAAATAATGGAAGTTTAGAATGAGATAGAGAAAAATGGAGAAAAAATGGAGAGTTTAGATAGGATAGGGAGGAGAAGATGGTTTAGAATGGGTAGGTAGGAGAAGATGGTTTGAATGAGATAGGAGGAAGATGGTTAGAATGGATGGAAGGAAGATGGTTTATAATGGGATATGGAGGGGAAAATGGTTTAGAATGTGATAAAAATATTTAAAGTGTTTATAGTGGGATAGGGAGGGAAACTGGTTTAGAATGTGATAGGGAGAGTAAGAGAGTTTAGAATGTGATAGGGAGGGTAAACTGGTTTAGAATGTGTAGGGAGAGTAAGAGAGTTTAGAATGTGATAGGGAGGGTAAACTGGTTTAGAATGTGATAGGGAGAGTAAGAGAGTATTAGAATGTGATAGGGAAGGGGAAATGGTTATAGAATGTGTTAGGGAGTAAGAAGTTTAGAATGTGATAGGAGGGTAAAAGAGTTTAGAATGTGATAGGGGGAGAGTTAGAGATGAAGTATAGGGAGGGGAAACTGGTTTAGAATGTGTTAGGGAGGGGCCGATGGTTTAGAGGAAGTGTTCCTATGGGAAACATCTTAGCATAGCTGGCAAGGATTTGACCCACAACCTCACCATCAACACAATATATGAAACTGTCAGCATTGCTTGCGTGCAAGCCAGTAAATACAACAAATTGTGATCCTAGCTCTAAATTTAGAGGGGCCCAAATACACGAAAAGAAAATATAATCTAATTTTATATTAAAAGGTAAATAAACAAATAGGAGTGAGCAGTGTGAGTTACTGTTTTGACAGTGATGGGTATATAATACGTCCCCATTGCACGCAACTCAATCCTAGATGCGGAAAAAATACGGTCCCCCTTCAGACATTTATAAATATTATATAGACAGGTTAAAGTTGAAACTAAAAAAAGTGCATGGATAGTGGAATTTCCTAAACCTAGGGATAACATGGCTTATATATAGTATTAAAAGTTTGCAAGTCATAAATACCAAGTTTATTAAATGTATGTCAAATTTTTTAACAACATGCATATATTTAGAAGAAATTTAAATTTGTTATGCATAGATACAATAAAGAGCAATGACCTTCATTTACGATTCGTAAGAATCGCGAATCATTATATAAGACCGTTCAAATGAGTCAGGTAAATAACTATTTTCAATAATAACAAATAGTAAGGAAATCTCTAGAATATCCTCTATCGTAGCTCACAATTTCCACAGAATTATATATTACTCTTAAAACTCAAAAGTTTAATCACGGTGAAAAAAAAACCAATCCATACATTTAATAAAATCTTAATTAGCCGTAAAGAGCCGAAGTCCTAAATTATATAGCGGACCATCATATCGAATATGAGCAACTATAAACATTGATATTTCCAAAAAAGAAAATTTTTCATTTAAATACCATAGAAATATTAAGCAAAACAAAGTTAATTCAATGTCTATGAATACAAACATAATGCATGGCATTACTAAATTTGAATATTACTATATAATATTATTAATGGACTCTCCCAAGTAAACCATTACCAAATTAATTGTGAAATATAATTCACAAGTTAAGTAGTTCAAAGTTAATTCAATGTTTATGAATACCAAGCATAACACATAAAATTACTAATTTTGAATAATACGATAATATAATATTATTAATGAATTCTCCCAAGTAAATCATTACCAAATAAATTGTGAAATAAAATTCACAAGTTAAGTAGTTCAAAGTTAATTCAATGTTTATGAATACCAAGCATAACACATAACATTACTAATCTTGAATAATACATATGTTATAATGAACTCTCCAGTAATAATTACCCAATAATTGTGAATACATTCACAAGTAAGTAGTTAAATTTAAATTCATGTTGAATACCAAGCATAAACTAACATACTAATCTTGAATAATACGATATAATGTTATTAATGAACTCTCCCAAGTAAATAATTACCCAATTAATTGTGAAATACCATTCACAAGTTAAGTAGTTCAAAGTTAACTAAATCTCCTGGAAAACGAAGAATAATACTAGACTTTACTAATTTATAAAAATAAATGGCTGAAAGATAATTTTGAATAATTACAAATTTATCATTACGCCGAAAATGAATTTCTACTTACATTTTAAATAAGTCCTTGAAGCCTCGGCTTCGTCTAACTACTTCCAAGTCAAGTCCAAGAATGCAGTCTTTTTTCATGGACGGTCTTTTATATGATGCACAAACTTGTGGAACAGGAGAGATGGGATCAAAAGGTTGGGGATCATAGAGTTTAACACAAAGAGGGGGGGGGGGGACGTGCGTGACAACGAGAACATCTATTTTATTCTCGAAACGGCTGGTGGTACTGGTTCCTTCTACACTGGCATCTCTTCTCTTCTCATGGTCGTTGGGTTGTCTTTGAGTATGGCGGTGGTCTCTAGCGGGCGAAGTTTGATTCTCGGCTCGGAGCTGGCAGTTGTTCGCGTGCTGATATTTAGAGATAGGGGGAAATGAAATTACTATTATATTTATGTTTATAGAAGGTCTTAACATTTCAGCCATTTTAGGTCAGATTGGATGGCCAGCCTAAATGCAGTAGTTAATTTTCAAAGTTAGTAAATATCAATTAATAAATAACCCTATAATACACATGTTCCATTTGTAGGAGAATCCGAATAGAATTGGTTATGTATGCATATCACAGGAATGGTTAGTAAAAATGATAATAGCTCTTTGATAGTTAAAAATAATATAAAGATTAGACAAATAAACTCAGATTTACCCAAAGATACCCTGGGGGGAAATAGAAGAAAAAATAGATCAGATGTTAGAAATACCTATTTAACGCTAACAGAAATTGCTTGAGATGATGTGGCAGTTTAAGGTTATATTTAAAAAAAACAGGGCTAAACATATTTTATAAGAGTCAATTACAGGTGTCCTACCAAGAACCCTTTAACTGTAGATCGTATCCTGTACCATACAGTCAACGACAGGCCGCAGAAGAAACTTTAAATAACATGATGAACTGGACATCACTAAGCGGTGTAGCTCAGAGATAATAAATCCAATAGTGGTTGTAAACAAAAATGATGGGGGGTAGACGATGTTTAGACGCTAGACGAGCCACTAAAACTAGTATTTATTGATCTATTTGGCCCACTCCCTTCCAGTGTTAGGGGTGTACAATATATTGTCGTCGTTTTAGACATCCGTATCAAGTATATAAAATTATATTCAATCAGAAGGGCTACTGCAGTGATTGTTACTAATAGAATAATCCAAAATTATTTTAATGATGTAGGTAAACCACAAACAATAGTATCTTCTGCTACCAGAACCGGCCTCAGGGGCATCCTATGTGACAATAATTGAGAATTGTTTAAAGAGTGTGACTCATGAGAGTACCGGGTATACGACACTAGAGCTAATGAAAGGGATTGGACCTAGTAGAAAAACTAAAAGAAATATTTAATTTTCCACATAGGACAGAACCAGATAAGGAAACAAAATTTTACTTGGCTATGGAAAATTTAAGTAGTGAAGCAGAAAGACGAACTCATTATCATAGTAAAAAGATATCTAAGCCTATCAATATGAAAAATGGCAACTCGTGTTGGTAAAATCACATCAACTATCGTCCAGCCTGAACAAAGAAACAATGAAATGCTTCTTTTATTCAAGGGACCTTTTGAGGTTATAAAACAAATCGGTCATAGTGTTTATTTAGTGCGAGACACAGTTACACTAAATTAAAGGTAACTACAATTTGACTGAATTAAGCCCTTATTATAGAAAATGAACAAATTAATACTAATACATATAAATTTGTCCAATGATTCCAAATCCGCCTGGCAAATTCCATTGCAATGTCAAAATAAAGAAAATTTAATATCATTTAATTTGTAATCATAGCCAAAATCAAATCTATAGGTGTTCAGATTTGAAACCAAAGTCTGTAAAAAAAACCGCAAAAAACCGCATTTACCTTGTAACTGAAATACGTCTCAGACTTATTGTTACTAGAACACTTGTAGATTTCCCAAGAAAATGTGTTACAAAGAAAACAGAGAAAGAAAATCAAAGAGAAGGAGAATAACCCTTGTCAATAATATTTAATCCTCAGAGAAAAGGGTTCCTTTTACAAATAAGTTAGTTTGAAGTAAACAACTATAATAGCCAGTATGGCATCTAGCAGTTTTTTTCAAAATGAAAATAACAAAGATAAATTCCCTTCTTTTTCTCCCTCTCTCCCACACTCTCTCTCTTTCTCTAACCATATTGTAATAGAAAATAAAGTGATTTTTCATGTATGCATCTTAAATTATATTCTAAATATTGTAAAATTTTTAATATAATTTTAATGAAAAAAGGCTAATAAATGAACTAGTTTAAGGTTTTATGAATATTGAGTTATATGTGTTGTAGTAAGTTACTACTAATTAATTAATATATTAGGCAAGGAGGATGAATATTGAATTCTTTGTGTTGAACTAATAAGGTTTTAACAAGGAAGCACAGAGTTAGTTAATATATATATATATATACATATATATGACCGATCTAAGGGATCGATATGAACTAAAGCAATTTGTGTACGACACCCAGTAATGATCGTTCATGGTAAAAGTATCATCATAAATACAAGGTATCTAAAGAAAAGGAGGCTATGTTCTTAATTCACTTGGTGTGGAAAGGTAGGTATGCCAATGGTATGAATTATAGTCATATATCTAATATTTAGTCTTCGTGGAAGGTCCACCAGTTTAGGATGAAGCACTAGTCCTTGATCCAATATACACCAGTTAAGGTGAAGCACTAGTCGTTGATCCAATATACACCAGTTAAGGTGAAGCACTAGTCGTTGATCCAATATACACCAGTTAAGGTGAAGCACTAGTCGTTGATCCAATATACACCAGTTAAGGTGAAGCACTAGTCGTTGATCCAATATACACCAGTTAAGGTGAAGCACTAGTCGTTGATCCAATATACACCAGTTAAGGTGAAGCACTAGTCCTTGATCCAATATACACGAGTTAAGGTGAATAACTAGTCGTTGATCCAATATACACCAGTTAAGGTGAGCTACGTCATTGAAAATAAATAAATATGTATGGGAAGGATTGCCCCATAAATTTTATTTAGGGGAGTCCCCGTCATTGAAGAAAGGTAAGATACCAGGGAAGGAATTAATGTTATCTGATGAGATTTTCTGGTGTGTCTTGTAAACAAATTAAAACAATAAAATTAATAACAAAACTAAATAAGCGTATTTAATATGAAGTAATTAAGAATATTAAAGATTTTATCTTGGGCCAATAAAATAAAAAATATCTGGAGCAAAGGCTGATTTAATTAATGTCTTCCTAAAAAAATAAAATAAAGTTAATTTAAATAAAATCAAGTTGATTTAATGAAAACATTGTTAAAGAACAAGGGATAACAGCTAAGTATTAATGAGAATCGATCAATGAATATTGAAATAGATCATTTAAAACATTTAGTATTAATAAAATGTTTGATATAATGACATAATATTAAAACAATTAAATCAAGTGTTATCTACATTGTATAACATATTGCATTAAATATGTCAAATATATTGTATTAAATTAATATAATGTAACTTTGGTTAAATATTTAAAATTAAGATTTCCTGAATAACGATATTAGATAAAACAATAATAAAGAAAACCATTTATTATTAGTGTGAAACTGTAAAAAAATATATATATTTATTCCTATTTAGTTGATTTATGTAATATAAGAACTTCAAGAAAGAAAGTATGGTCGAGGGCAAACCTTGACTAGACTAGCAATAATTGTATGTAAAAGTGATTTTGTTTTGTGTATTCAATTTCAAGTGCATTTTATTGTAAACTTGTACATTATGTAATTGCTGTTAGATATCACACAAGTTCAATCTTTCCAGCAATTAGGGGGGTGCTGTAATGATATGGAATTATATATCTCAATAATATATTATTCACATCTTTATACAAAATTACGATATTTTAAATGAGAGTGGGTAGTCAGATTTATTTGTGTTAAGTTGTCAAGTTGCAAGGTATGGCGACATCATTCTACGTCTATGTTTAAAAAGACAACGCAGTTTTGTGAACAGAAACGCACCTTGATGACCACACCTTTTTTCTTTTGGGAAGCTTCAAGAAGGAAATGTCGCTTGATATACCCCTTCAGGGTACGCATCTCTTCACTTTCCTTCCTGACGAGGAGCCGTGTAGGTGGAGTCTATGACATCTTAATCTGTGTTCTAAATCTCACGTGTCAGGAATTATCGTGTATATAACTTTTATATTAAAATCTACAGCGTGTGAAATATCTAAAAAAAAACTGTTTATCTACTTAAAATAAAAATAACTATAAAACACTAGAACTTTTAATTTATAAAATAATACATTATCCCTTTTTAATTATCATAATACATAATATCAAACATTGACCCAATTCAATCGTTATATCAAATGTCACCCTAATGATGGCGTATAAACATTAATATATCAGGCTAGCTCTTTAAACCGTTTCAATAAGGATCTAACATCTAGATATCCTAAGTATTCAGATGTAGAATATGCTTCCCCCTCCCTCCCTTCTGAGCTCCCCCTCCCCAATCACGATCTTCTACACTTTGATAAGATAAGCATAGCAAGTGATCAATACATCTAATTAATTTAGGTTGACTCGTATATTGAGCCGGTATCTGAGCGAGGACTACGTTGAAAGAACGACGCGTAGTGTCACAATCAGTCGTAGATACCCGTCTGTGTCTGCCGAGACACCTTTACATAGTCGTAAAGAGACAAATTTTGCTGTGAGAGGCGCGCTGGCCAATATCTGCGGCCAGCAGACAAGGTCGACATGTGGACTCAGAATAAGTCAGGAACTATCATTCTTTGGAAGTTCAATTAGGTCATTGTTATCCTTCTATCAGCTAATACGTGAGTTACTTAATTATTCACCCATTTTGGTAGTAATTCTGTTCTAGAAGGCCTTTTTTCGTACCAGAAGCCTACTGTATGGTAATGTTTTAGTAGGAAATAAGGCCTTCCAGAACTAACTTCCCACAAACATCAGAAATACATTGCCCCAGCGGATCCAAGAGAAAGGAAACATAAGAAATAGCTCCGTTATATTACATAATGATAGGAAGGGGAAGGTAGAGTTTAGGGGAAATGTACCAGAATTTACGTTTCGTATGTGACAATAGGGAATTGTTTAGGGAAAAAAGTACTGCGGTACTCATGGTCGGGATTCGAACTCTAACCAGCACGTAACCACTTGTATGTAGTCTACTCATAGCTTCATAGCATTGAATAAAAGTCCACAATTAAAAAAAAAAAAAAAACTTTTTAAATCGCTAGTTCGCACCTTCTTCTGAAAACTATTTTAAAAAAATCCTCTCTTTCAATGCAACTTTTTATCAAACAAACTTCACCTTTGTTTAGTTCTTATTATTACTTATCGTCTTTTTTTTCTCTCCATCCTCTTATCGTTCTATCTATGTTCTCCGTCAGATTATTCCTCTGCACAAACATAACCTCAATAAATTTATTCTTTTCAAACTCGTATCTCACCCCCAACTCCTACTTAGGTGTTTTTTCTCTGCCTCCCATCACTTTGCATATTTGTATACTGTCATTTTCCTCCCTCCCTCTCTCTCTCTCTTAGATCAGCTTCTCCTCTCTCTCTATTCACCTTATTTTCTTAGCACAAACATAGTCACAACTTGTCCTGTCCCTGGCGCCATATTGATTCTTCAACCCCCCCCCCCCCTTTCACGCTTCATCTCCCATCAAATATTATTGATTTGACTTGGTCTTCCTGCGGGAACCACTCGACTTGCCACGTAAAATGTTTTTTTTCTCTTTAGTTAGAGGATTTGACTATTTACATTGACTTTTATTTTGTCTGAAAAAAAAAACTTTTGAAATATGCGACGTCACATCGTCTTTATTTGTTAAAGATTTATAAACAAATAGAGAGAATCTCTAGAAGATGACGATGAGTTATGAGATCTAAAACACGAGTCGAGTTGCTACTCGGGTAAATCTCGTGGCAGATGGTCCAGACTTTGAAACTCTGCTGCGAGGTTTTCAATATCGTTAGCTCTGGAACTACTTTGGGACAGAACTTGGAACAAACTTACTTGCAACCCGCCTGTCTTCTTTCGATAGACCCGTCCCAGGAGCCGGGTGGTCAGGGAGACTAACTACAGAACCCAGTCACGTGTATTCTTGACACCGGCCCAGATTTGTGTATGTGTTTTTTTTTGTTTAGCACCGCGTCTTACTACCCGTTAAGATTATACCCTTATCTACTAATTACGCTAATGGTCTTAGAGATTAGTAAGGTTATATTTAAAGGAAGTGTACCAACATTTTCGTGAAGTGAGAGTGGAAAGCTATTTTGGGGTAAAACCTCAGTACACACGACTGAGATCCGAACCTGGATCTCCCCGTGATCAGCAGTTTAGTCTAATGCGATGTTAAGATAGTTTGTAAGTAGGGTTATAGAAAAGCTATAGTTAAATAAAGGATACTTAAATAGTACTAATTTATAAATAAACTAATTAATTTGTAATAATCTTCACATTAAAATCCCTCAACACTACCTGTTTATGTTGTGTGTGTGTGTTTTTATTCTAGAACATCTAATTTTGGTTTCAATCACCTGTCTGGAAATGGTGGTTTTGATCAGAGTGAATGTTTTGTATTTTCATGGTACATCCCTTTTCATAGCTTACCGCCCTGATCGTTATTTCACCCTTTTCATCATCAACCCCCTAAAAAATCTATCAAACTAGTTTATCCTCTCCCTCCTTTGTTGAACACTGCTACAGGCAACGTAAAGATAATTACTGAGATTATTGAAAATTTGTACACGAAAGAAGAGGTTAGGGGAAGCGGGGTGTGAATACTTTGTGACGGGATGACGAGATGGAGGAAGGGATCCCCTGGAAAATTAAAAGCAGCCATTACATTGGCACATCAACTATAGTGACGTTTTCTATTTGAACGTATGGGAGTGATATCAATCACTTTGTCCGGATCCAACTTTACTCCAGCGAAATGGAGATTCATTCAATGAAAAAGAGGGAAGATAAATTATTTCATGTGTACCTCTGTTGATCTTCCTTTGCAAAAAGAGAAGAACGAACGCTAAAGAACTTAGGTTTGAATTCGGTTTCCAGTGTGTATGCAAACAAACAAACCAAAAAAAAGCTGTTTGTATGTGTGGGGTTGTAAAGCGAGCCATACAAAGCGCTTGATTTACGGCTTGCGTTCAGGATATAGCATCCAGTTTATAGCTCTGGCTCGCCTCTGCAACCACGACACGGACATACTCGGCAAATAGGGACATCCAACACTCGGCGAGCTGACTTTGAATGGATACAGATCACCACGGGCTCAAACTGGATAAATATCAACAGAAGCTCAAACTGGGTACAGATTAACACGAGCTCAAAATGAGTAGAGATCACCACGAGCTTAAACTGGATACAGATCACCACGAGCTCAAACTGGATTCAGATCAACAGAAGCTCAAACTGGATACAGATCACCACGAGCTCAAACTGGATACAGATCACCACGAGCTCAAACTGGATACAGATCACCACGAGCTCAAACTGGATACATATCACCACGAGCTCAAATTGGGTACAGATCACCACGAGCTTAAACTGGGTACAGATCACCACGAGCTTAAACTGGATACAGTTCAACAGAAGCTCAAACTGGATACAGATCACCACGAGCTTAAACTGGATACAGATCACTACGAGCTCAAACTGGATACAGATCAACAGAAGCTCAAACTGGATTCAGATCAACAGAAACTCAAACTGAGTACAGATCATCAGGAGCTCAAACTGGATACAGATCAACACAAGCTTAAACTGGATACAGATCACCACGAGCTTAAGCTGGATACAGATCACCACGAGCTCAAACTGGGTACAGATCAACACGAGCTCAAACTGGGTACAGATCACCACGAGCTCAAAATGGGTAGAGATCACCACGAGCTTAAACTGGATACAGATCACCACGAGCTTAAGCTGGATACAGATCACCACGAGCTCAAACTGGGTACAGATCAACACGAGCTTAAGCTGGATACAGATCACCACGAGCTCAAACTGGGTACAGATCACCACGAGCTCAAAATGGGTAGAGATCACCACGAGCTTAAACTGGATACAGATCACCACGAGCTTAAACTGGGTATAGATCACCACGAGCTCAAACTGGGTACAGATCAACACGAGCTTAAACTGGGTATAGATCACCACGAGCTCAAACTGGATACAGATCACCACAAGCTTAAGCTGGATACAGATCACCACGAGCTGAAACTGCATTGGAATCAACAATAATTAAAGCTGGATTTACATCAACAATAGTTAGAGTGTGTTGCAATTAACCGTGAGGGAAGTTTAGATGAAAGTCCCCACAATTCAGGGAAATCTGGACGTCACCATTAAATACTAGTACAAACTACGTCAGTCAAATCTTTATAGGTAGTTCCTTATCTGACAACTGGAGCCATTACTAGATCTACTTTCACTTATTATTACGTCAAATCATGACATCTGAGGTTGTCTTTTAATAGATATTTTATATTGATGATGCATTATCGCACTAGTGGCCAAGTGGTTAAACGTCAGGCTCACTCAGTCTGGTTTGCCAGTGACGGGCAAGTCGGGGCTCAACCTCGGTAAGGTGTTTTTCCCTACGTGGTTTCTTACTCTACCTCTACGCAACTGCGGATAAATTTCATCTTAATTTTACCTTCCTCATTCCTTACACATATGCATGCGTATAATACAAATGGGCAATGAAAAGTGGTATTTTTATAAATCAATTTAAAGGTCAAATAGTTCATTTTTGAAATCTGTTGGTGGGTGGTAAAAAGTGTACTATATATTTTTGACGTACACTTTATTTATTAAAACACTCTTTGTTTCACATAGAGGAAGAGAGGAATAGGAAGAGGTAAGAGCAATTTATTGGATCTCTATTCAAATTGAACTCGGAATTCTAAAATGCAAATTTAGTCCAAATATACCAATTCAATTATCATATAACAGCTTCACTTCCCGATATTGGTACGAGGTTAAACATGCATGAAATCATGCTGAATATTGTTCGTTCCTTCCTTCGAACAACTTCATTGCGAGCAAACATTTAACAACAATATTGATTCAAGCGTTTCATCGTCCCGTCTTGGAGAGCTCAGGTGAAATAAACTACAGTTTCTCTGAAACACATTTCAGAAGCATAGTTTCGTGGAAAACCTACCAAAATAATACGTAATTTATTATTATGGCTTGAGACCAAATTAAAGAAAATGGTTATAAGTAAACTCTCAAGTTTACCATGTAATTAATCATGTGAAATACTCTCTAGATATCAACTTTGAAGAAAGCCGATCAATATATTTAGAAATAATTTACATTTTCCCCAAAAAGTCATTAGTACACCAAACTACCTTAAATTATAAAGCTAGAATTAAACTCATGAAGTGACCTTAAGGGAAGGCCATATAACATCTAAAAATCAAGTTTTAACAAAGTTCCGCTAAACCGTGTGTGTTTAGTCCTAGGTACAGACAAACATACAGGGGGATAGTATGTTTAATACAAAACTATGTCACAAAGAAACATTTAACTGTCTAATTTAATTGTTTTAAACATGTAAACTCTGTTTAATATGAGAGGTAGAAAGAAGTCCCACCTTGACTGATTACACTATGACTATCTATAACTACACCATAGTGAACCAAGCAAGGTAGCAGTCTTACCTTGACTGATTACACTATGGCTATCCTTATAAACTACACCATAGTGGAACCAAGCAAGGTAGCAGTCTTACCTTGACTGATTACACTATGACTATCTTATAAACCTCACCATAGTGGAACCAAGCAAGGTAGCAGTCTTACCTTGACTGATTACACTATGACGCCTATCTTAAAAAATACACCATATTTGCTTCACTATAGTAAAGCACGACAACCAAACCCCATACATGAATTTATCAATGTTTTAATGTAATTTAAAGATGTTCTCATGATGAATTTGAACAAATGGTTTATAACACCAGCCAACAGCTAATTCCTAGATTATTGTGGGTCCGATCTAGGCTCAAACTCAGGTGTGGTCGCACGGGCTAAGACGTCATTCTCGCGATAAACTGGTTATCAATGAAGGAGAGATAAGATACGAGTATCGACCCGGTGAACTGAGATGGTTTTTATCCATTGGTCACTTTCTCTCTCTCCTCGAAAATGCAGGAACATTTCTTATAACTTCTACTTCCATCGTATTTAGTTTATTTTTTTATCCCCACGTCCTACTACCAGTTCAGGTTACACACACATATATGATAGCTACCCTAATAGGGTAGGGATGAGAAGGAAGCATTTTAAAGGTAATCGGCCAGCAATTGCGTGGAAGAAGAGTGGGAAACCATAAAGGAAAAACCACCTTCTGTGTACTCTACCGGGATTATAACCCAGATCTTTCTGTCCTCGGCAGGCCAGTCCAACATGAGAATGACGCCATAGACCGTTCAGCCACTGAAGCGGACCTCTATATTATTGCAATTAAATCAAACATCGCGGAGTGGTGATCGAACGTGGTACCAATAACTTATATTTTGCATCTCTTTGTATTCATTTACTAAAATTTCATGAAGAATAAAACGTTTATTATTGGAGGGAATTAGCAATTAAACTCGAACACAGAATATTGATGGCATTTCAAAAAAAAAACCTCTCTTATTTTCCCCAAATATATTTTGTTTGATCATCAGAGCTATCAACCATTTTGAAATGACTCCGTTATACATATAATAGTTATCGAGGTATGATTATTTTTATACATACCCACCACGCGTGGAGGTATTTTACCCTCCACATTTTAATCTGCTTTCATGCGTACCTTATAAAACACACATCGAATGTCGGTTACGTGTCTCAAAGCAGCCCGGCTCTCATAAAACTCTCAGACCAAAAAAAACAAAGAATGTGTATTGAGCTGTGATGAATTTGATTGGCAGGTTATGTTGATATTTGATTTTAAATTAAAGTGGGGAAATAAAATGTGGTTTCTTTTTTTTAGGCTTATTTTGATTTGATTTTAACGCGTCAAACACGCCTAAAAGTTACTCAATTTAATTCAAAACCGTTCCTTTATTTTGGTTAAATGTCTCCAATCAGCAGCCAGTTTTCTAGAGAGCCTCAACAGAACTTGACAGAACTCCAGACAAACGTCTTGGTCCCTTTGGTTGCGTCGATCTCAAACATTGCCATCAAATCAAACATCAACAAACGCTGCAAGGTTATACTGTCCTGGCAGGTGACCTGGTGGTCTAGGGGTAAGGTGTCAGACTTCTGTGCTGGCGGCCGGGGTTCAATCCTCGGGCCCGGCACAGATTTATCTGATTACCAAACCCTTCCTTCACCTCTGACAAGACATCTTGTGAATTTGGGGATTACCAGGCCACCACCGTGGTTCGGATCCCACGTTAAACTGTAGGTCCTTCATTTCATCTCACAATCACCCTACCATTACACATTAGCGTAAATGCGTATAACCCGAACATGTAGTAAGACGCGGTGCTAATAATAATAATAATCTAACCCCTTTATAATTCTTATGTCATGCCAAGCGTTACATAATTATATTTTGAAGGTAACTTGTAAAACATGAATAGCAATATTATCATGCACGTTACAGGAACAGCCGACATTTGAGTCTTTTGTTTTGACAGGTGCTGTAAAACTGTTTTATGTTTTTTTAAGTTTCCCTGAAACTTCTTTGTAAAGCTGACCTCACAATTTAAAAACTTTTAAACATGGCCCCAAAGTTCTTACTTTTACAGACTTTGTATTTACCCAATACCTTTCTATGACGTCACAAAATGAAAACGTTCATCCAATGAGGAGCGTCTCTTATTTTCAAGGACAAACAATTATATTTTATTAGTGTTTGGGTGGCACCACGTCTTACACGTCCGGGCTAACCGCATATGAACTAATTACATTAGTCTGTTAGGGATGAGGGTGATTGAATTTAGAAGAAGTTTAACCGCATCTGCGTGGATGGCGAGTGGAAAAACCGTTTAGAAAAAGCACCGACAGTACACCCGACTGAAATTTTAACACCGATCTTTCTGTCATCGACAGACAAACCATTCTATTGCAATAGTGTCACCTTAGACCATTTGACCACCTAAGCGGAATAATTGGCACCATAACTATTTAAATTCCTTACAAGGGAACACGTGGATCAAGGTGTCAGCCTTGTCCTGTTTGATCAGGGGAGGGGAGGTCATGGCTTGAATCCGAACCGGGCATAAAAGCGGATTTTATCCTCACACGCACATGTGTCAACATTTCTTCCAAAATATACCTTCTTCTTTCTACCACAGTAGTGTAAATATCCGGATAAACCGTACACTAAAAACAACGAGTATAAGTGAGGACTCGGTCCATTTTGAAATGCTCTTCGTTCACCTAACTTATAATGGTCTCCATTGGATTTGCGTGAGGACGAGTCACTAACTACTACGTCACAGCAAGGGGAACAGACAATGTCTAGCAAGGGGAACAGACAATGACCAGCAAGGAGGATAGACATTAACCAGCAAGGGGAACAAACAATGTCCAGCAAGGAGAATAGACATTGACCAGCAATGGGAACAGACAATGTCCAGCAAGGAGAATAGACATTGACCAGCAAGGGGAACAGACAATGTCCAGCAAGGAGAATAGACATTGACCAGCAAGGGAACAGACAATGACCAGCAAGGGGAACAGACATTGACCAGCAAGGGGAAAAGACATTGACCAGCAAGGGGAACAGACAATGACCAGCAAGGGGAACAATGATGACGAAACTTATTTTGGATATAGTACAATAATATCAGAAGTAATCAAATGTATAATTATGATATTTCCAGTGAGCTCAGGAACCCGCATCAGTGCTAGAATCGTCTAAATGCACTTTAGTAACATATTGGGCTTTCGGGACTGGGTCAGATCCTGGTCGGGTTTACTGTGGGAGATTTCCCCAAATGGTTTTCCAATCCCCCTTCATATAAATAGTTGTACACGTCTCTAAATTCAATCTTTCTCACCCCTAACAGATTAGCGTAAATAGAACGCATGTGTCTAGCCCGAGATGGTAGTAAGACGTAATGATAAGTAAGTAGACCTAAATTTGAAGTCGTGAAAAATACATAATTGGAAGCGACTGTTTACAAGGAAACTCAACTCTTGTAGCTAAAGTCTTACGGACCCTCTTCAAGGAAACTCTTGTAGTTAAAGTTTTACGGGCCCTCTTAAAGGAAACTCTTGTAGTTAAAGTTGTACAGGCCCTCTTCAAGGAAGCTCTTGTAGCTAAAGATCCACGCGCCCTTTTCAAGGAAATTCTCGTAGTTAAAGTTTTACGAACCCTCTTCAAGGAAACTCTTGTAGTTAAAGTTTTACGGACCCTCTTCAAGGAAGCTCTTGTAGCTAAAGTTCCACGCGCCCTTTTCAAGGAAATTCTCGTAGTTAAAGTTTTACAGGCCCTCTTCAAGGAAACTCTTGTAGTTAAAGTTTTACAGGCCCTCTTCAAGGAAACTCTTGTAGCTAAAGTTTTAGGGCCCTTTTCAAGGAAACTCTTGTAGTTAAAGTTTTACAGGCCCTCTTCAAGGAAACTCTTGTAGTTAAAGTTTTACGGACCCTCTTCAAGGAAGCTCTTGTAGCTACAGTTTTACGGGCCCTTTTCAAGGAAACTCTTGTAGTTAAAGTTTTAGGGGCCCTTTTCAAGGAAACTCTTGTAGTTAAAGTTTTACGAGCCCTCTTCAAGGAAACTCTTGTAGTTAAAGTTTTACGGACCCTCTTCAAGGAAGCTCTTGTAGCTAAAGTTCCACGCGCCCTTTTCAAGGAAATTCTCGTAGTTAAAGTTTTACAGGCCCTCTTCAAGGAAACTCTTGTAGTTAAAGTTTTACAGGCCCTCTTCAAGGAAACTCTTGTAGCTAAAGTTTTAGGGGCCCTTTTCAAGGAAACTCTTGTAGCTAAAGTTTTAGGGGCCCTTTTCAAGGAAACTCTTGTAGTTAAAGTTTTACAGGCCCTCTTCAAGGAAACTCTTGTAGTTAAAGTTTTACGGGCCCTTTTCAAGGAAACTCTTGTAGTTAAAGTTTTACGGGCCCTCTTTAAGGAAACTCTTGTAGTTAAAGTTTTACGGACCCTCTTCAAGGAAGCTCTTGTAGCTACAGTTTTACGGGCCCTTTTCAAGGAAACTCTTGTAGTTAAAATTTTAGGGGCCCTTTTCAAGGAAACTCTTGTAGTTAAAGTTTTACGAACCCTCTTCAAGGAAACTCTTGTAGTTAAAGTTTTACGGACCCTCTTCAAGGAAGCTCTTGTAGCTAAAGTTCCACGCGCCCTTTTCAAGGAAATTCTCGTAGTTAAAGTTTTACAGGCCCTCTTCAAGGAAACTCTTGTAGCTAAAGTTTTACAGGCCCTCTTCAAGGAAACTCTTGTAGTTAAAGTTTTACAGGCCCTCTTCAAGGAAGCTCTTGTAGCTAAAGTTCCACGCGCCCTTTTCAAGGAAATTCTCGTAGTTAAAGTTTTACAGGCCCTCTTCAAGGAAACTCTTGTAGCTAAAGTTTTACAGGCCCTCTTCAAGGAAACTCTTGTAGCTAAAGTTTTACAGGCCCTCTTCAAGGAAACTTTTGTAGCTAAAGTTTTAGGGGCCCTTTTCAAGGAAACTCTTGTAGTTTAAGTTTTACAGGCCCTCTTCAAGGAAACTCTTGTAGTTAAAGTTTTACGGACCCTCTTCAAGGAAGCTCTTGTAGCTACAGTTTTACGGGCCCTTTTCAAGGAAACTATTGTAGTTAAAGTTTTACGGGCCCTCTTCAAGGAAACTCTTGTAGCTAAAGTTTTAAGGACCCTCTTCAAGGAAACTCTTGTAGTTAAAGTTTTACAGGCCCTCTTCAAGGAAACTCTTGTAGCTAAAGTTTTACAGGCCCTCTTCAAGGAAACTCTTGTAGTTAAAGTTTTACAGGCCCTCTTCAAGGAAACTCTCGTAGTTAAAGTCTTACGGACCTTCTTCAAGGAAACTCTCGTAGTTAAAGTTTTACGGGCCCTCTTCAAGGAAACTCTTGTAGTTAAAGTTTTACAGGCCCTCTTCAAGGAAACTCTTGTAGTTAAAGTTTTACAGGCCCTCTTCAAGGAAACTCTCGTAGTTAAAGTCTTACGGACCATCTTCAAGGAAACTCTCGTAGTTAAAGTTTTACGGGCCCTCTTCAAGGAAACTCTCGTAGTTAAAGTCTTACAGGCCCTCTTCAAGGAAACTCTTGTAGCTAAAGTTTTACAGGCCCTCTTCAAGGAAACTCTTGTAGTTAAAGTCTTACGGACCCTCTTCAAGGAAACTCTCGTAGTTAAAGTTTTACGGGCCCTCTTCAAGGAAACTCTTGTAGTTAAAGTCTTACAGGCCCTCTTCAAGGAAACTCTTGTAGCTAAAGTTTTACAGGCCCTCTTCAAGGAAGCTCTTGTAGCTAAAGATCCACGGGCCCTCTTCAAGGAAACTCTTCTAGTTAAAGTTCCACACGCCCTTTTCAAGGAAACTCTTGTAGCTAAAGTTTTATGGGCCCTCTTCAAGGAAACTCTTGTAGCTAAAGTTTTACAGGCCCTCTTCAAGGAAGCTCTTGTAGCTAAAGATCCACGGGCCCTCTTCAAGGAAACTCTTCTAGTTAAAGTTCCACACGCCCTTTTCAAAGAAACTCTTGTAGCTAAAGTTTTACGGGCCCTTTTCAAGGAAGCTCTTGTAGCTAAAGATCCACGGGCC
Source organism: Timema cristinae (assembly GCA_039000515.1). Classification (NCBI taxonomy): domain Eukaryota; kingdom Metazoa; phylum Arthropoda; class Insecta; order Phasmatodea; family Timematidae; genus Timema; species Timema cristinae. The sequence goes on from JBCFYV010011164.1 coordinate 54,976,494, forward strand.
CTCTTCAAGGAAACTCTTCTAGTTAAAGTTCCACACGCCCTTTTCAAAGAAACTCTTGTAGCTAAAGTTTTACAGGCCCTCTTCAAGGAAGCTTTTGTAGCTAAAGATCCACGGGCCCTCTTCAAGGAAACTCTTCTAGTTAAAGTTCCACACGCCCTTTTCAAAGAAACTCTTGTAGCTAAAGTTTTACGGGCCCTTTTCAAGGAAACTCTTGTAGTTAAAGTTTTACCGGCCCTCCTCAAGGAAACTCTTGTAGTTAAAGTTTTACGGACCCTCTTCAAGGAAACTCTTGTAGTTAAAGTTTTACAGGCCCTCTTCAAGGAAGCTCTTGTAGCTATAGCACCCTAGGCACTCACACCAACAAGATGTACGCTCACTTCCATTTAATATGTTTTTAAAGCTGACCAGGAGTCACAGATCAATAGTTGAGAGTTTTCTAGAGATTTTTTTTTCCGGAACGATTTAGAGCTACCAGATAAACTGTTCCTAAATTTTTACATTGGTAAACACAAAAGCAAATTACAAATTACTTTAAAAAAAAAAATAAAGAGAGACTAATATAAAAAAATATGAGTTCTCTTTATTGTTTCTTTGACAAAAGATTTTTTCCCTCCCCTCAAAATGATACAGACCCCCACCCCCTGTCACTCCTCTCCCCTGACTAGGACCTCTTTGGCCAGCTCTCTCTTTTTTCAGCTTAACAAGTCCCCTTCCCCTCCAAAGAGTTGAGCTCTGTCCAATAGCGGATACAACTTCTTCCAACTTTCGCTTTCGCTTCTTTCCTTTTGTTCTACTTCATTTTCTCTAGCCCTTCCTTCTGCTAAATTCTTTCTTCTCTGACGAGCACACCCCTTCTAACCGTCTCTCTCTCTCACTCACACTATTAAAGAAACATGGTGTACAAACAAAATGCGTCCGATTTTAGAAAACCCTTTGTTGGCCCTCGGGAAACCCAGCCTTCAATTATTGTTTTATTATTTTTAGAGAATTGCTAATGAAATATTGTTTATTTCTTATTGTTATTATCCGCTTCTTTAAACATTATTTCAATCAATTCTTTGGGAAGGAAAATAAACTCGATTTAAGCTTTGAGCATCGCTGCCTCGAGAAATGAATGGAGTCAAGAGGACGGAGAAATATCTTGGGGACAAGATTATTTGTTAGCTTGGATAATTATCGCTGATTGGAGAGGAGTATTTAATCACGGTTTGTTGGGAACGATAGTTCCTACTCTCGTTAACTTGTTTTGTGGAGAATTTAAAGCATAGTTAATATGATATTTTATATTTTTATTTAGCTGTTTATTTTGCTTCATTTACTTCAGTTATTTAAACACCAAGTCTTACTACCCGTCCGGGCTACACGCTTATGTACTAGTTGCCCTAATAGTTTAAGGGGTTAGCAAGGTTATATGTAGAGGAAAGGTAGATGCATTTAAGTGGAGTGAGAGTTGAAAGCAAGTTTGGAAGAAAAAACTCTTAGTACACTTGACTGAGATTCGAACCTCAATCTCCCCACCATCGGTAGCCTAGTCTACTGCGAGAGTAGCATCTTAGATCATGCGGTCAATGAAGTGGGTAAGACAAAAGATAAATTTTAAAAAACATCCCTCTCACTCCCACCCTCCATGGTCCATGAACTATGGTCGTTCAGAGAGGTCTGGGAAACATTGAGAGCCACCATAGCAGAACCAAGCAAGGTAAGCTTGCTATTATTCAGGGTAAACATAGTGTACTATATCGATGTTTTACAAACTCTCTCCAGTCGTGTACCCATGACGTAACCAAAGTACCAGTTTTTCATTAAAAAAAACACTCTTTTATTATCTTTTTAAGTGTTAAAGGTCGTTCCAAACTTTAATAAAGCCTCAGTCGTGAGGCGAACAAAGATGTGACTTATATTAGTTTATAGAAGTTCGTCAAAATTCTCATTAATTTGTTTATCATTTTATTGTCATCATAAGATATTTAATAGCTATTAAACCTCAGTGTTTCCTCACGTGACCCTGGGGGTTCGCGCACCGTACTTTGCGAACAATGTACTGTAATGATAAAATAAAATAAATCATTCACCCCAATTTTCTCACGAATGGACATATATGACAGATATTAAAGTTACTAGATATTTCACGTATCCATACGTCAAGTTGTGTGATCTGCAGCTGACACTCTTTAATAGCTATTACTAAAACATATCATTATCATCATCATCATCATCATAATGCACGGTTTCCTGCCACTAACAGGGTCTGTCTCGAACATAAGGCTCTCCATCTACTCCCTTCCTCCATTCCTATCCTCACTCCTTCTATCCACCTGTCCCTGGGTCTTCCTCCCTCACCTTGTTTCAAGAATCCTCCTTGGAATTTTCCCCTCTTCTATCATATTCACATGTCCACACCACCTCAATCTTTTCTTCTCTTTCCAATCTTCCTTCACACTCTCTTTCTCCCTGCCCCTCGTAGCCTGTCCCTTTCCTTCATCCCCCAATGTTGGGACATAGCACTCCCTGTATATCACTTCTCTTCTCCAGAAAACTTTTCTGACATTAGCAAGAAAATCAAGGTTTACAATTTTGTGTTTATTGTTTACGTTCCATGTGGTAATGATATAAATTTAAAAAAGATTAGTTTTACACAAATTAATAGGATTATTCAGATGCGCCAGGTCCCGAATAACCGGGTTTCGTGGACTTTGTTGTTCTGTGTCAGGTGACGTGGGTCCATCGCAAGCAGAACTCGATCCACCTGCTGACGGTGGGACGGCAGGCCTACAGTACTGACCAGAGAATCACACTTAGTTTCCGGTATCCTAGCAACTGGAGACTGGAGATCCTGTACGTGAGTCGGAGAGACGAGGGTCTGTACGAGTGTCAGGTGTCCACTCACCCGACCCGCGTCAAGCAGATCCTGCTCAAGGTCACAGGTGAGGGAACAATGTGTTTATATAGTTCACAGGTTAATATTAACGTATATACTAAGGAAAGTTACAGTTAAATGCCCTATGTCTAGCCTTGGCCCAACTAAAGGGGGTTAACTTCAACTTGACGATTTTCTGCAGTTCACTGGGAGATATTTTTGTTTGCTGACAGGTTTACTATATTGTGTAATTCGAGGACGCTTATTTGGTGAACTTGTTTAAATAAAATAATCTGACATCTTAGCTCAGTCGGTAGAGTGTCTGTCTACTAAGCTAAGTCTCCTGGCTTCTATTTCCGGCATGGTCAAAAAAATGTATTATTGGTTAAATGTGGGTTCCCTCTTTCACAGATATATTAATGTCCGTGGGCTGAGTGTTGTGTTGGTTCTATACTATTTAAGCTAGTTTTTAAGTCATGTGCTGATATATCAGTTGGTTCAGAAAGTGCACGTTATATACCTCAAATAAAATAAAAATATTATAAAATAAATATGTCTCCATTCTTAGGGAGTAGCGGTGCACTTGGGGAAAGGTGGTTTTGAACCCGGGCCTGTGGAACATTCGGGTCACACCCCCTCTCCCCTTCCCCAATAAAGAGGCTGTCAACGGTAGATATATGCATGTAAATCAGCACCGGGCGTTTCATCACAGCCAGTTAATTATTTATCGAAGATTGGAGTCCGTGGCTTCAACTCTCCACCCTCCTTTTCCCTTAGGAGGATCATTTGAGAGTATTTTTTTAGGGTCGAGGGTGACGAAGAACATCATCAGCTCCTCAGTGCAAGGAAAGCAGGACGTTAAATTGACACGTTTGGTTTCTGCAGGAAAAGACACTGTGATAGGGATGATGGCCAATATTCCCTGTGATCTCCAGCTTCAACAAACAATTTAAAGAAGAGTTTCTTCTCAACACTCTCTGTCCGCTTACCCCTAGATATATAATTTATCTTTAACTTTATACCCCCAAAGCTGTTGGTGTATAATTCAAACTATACATATTTTATAATCTACATAAAAATATCACATGTCCTTACGTCCGGGTTTTTAGTCGATAATCTTAACTCTGGCCCTGACTATCATGCGGTTAATATTAAATAATATGTACTACTACCTAGGGTGGCGTATGTGAACAACGATATGATTGGTTGAATTAGATCACGTGACCCTACCCCATCACTCTATGATTGGCTGTTGGTTTCCCCCTCCCCTCCTCCTGACAGCCACCCTTCCTCCTGACCCCTCTCCTCCTCCTGACTCCCTTTCCTGTGTTCCAAACTTATTTAGTATTGTCTCATCTGTTTTTTATTTATGCCCATTGCTTTTTTATGTGTGCTCAATGGCTATTTATGTGTGAGCATTTGTTTTTTATTTGTGCTCATTGGTTATTTATGCTTGAATAGGATTGGGACGAGGGATTGGAGTTAGTTTTTTATTTATTGGTGTGCAATCCACGGCATCGGGCGTTCCTCCCTCTGCATCGGAGGGAACACGGAGCACGAAGCTCTCTTGACGGCAGCGTAGCGAAGAGTGTGAGAGATAGTTCCCAGCCGTAAGACCCCTTTCACTTCCCTCACTCTCCCTTCTTCATGGAATGTGTAGTAACAACACCCCCTATGTGGTAATGGGTTTTTCCTGGTGACTCATACCTGGCGTCAGTTTGGTGGCTCGATAAGACCGACCTTGAATGATATTGCATTGGGTTTTACCCTGATGACTGGCACCAGTTTAGTGGGTCGACTAGACAAGTCGGGACAAGAATAGATTGTGGCCTTGAAATCGTGAGCTAGAACAAGAGGTCATGGCCTTGTATCATGTTTGGTGCCAATTTGACGGCTTGAAAAGTCGAGACTCGTATCTACGTGTAAGGGACAGAAAAATTTTGCATGAAAAAAACACGATATTACAAAATATATATTTATTATATATTAAAGGTTTTACAGACATATATTAAAGATTTCACAGATATCATACATAACATTTATTATACACATTTAGAGGAATGCCGCATATATTCGTTCATACATTTTTCTACAGTGCCTCTTAGATGCGTTATTAAAATTGATTTTAGCTCACAATCCAGTATGTAATAGTCCAAACAGTCGATTTGACGTGTATAGTAGGTAGCACTGATAAGATCCAAGTTTCTGATGTGCGTTTCCACCGTAGGCTGTTCGAGGTCGATGGCGTCCACTGATTCTGTTTGAGTGTCACATATATCCACTATGAGTGTGTCGATCAAATCGTTGCAATAGTGTGCGATGGGGGTCGACCACATATCCTATTCCCAGTGGACGACGGCAACGTCGATGAGGTTCCACACCTGGTAATCCCTAACTACGGCTTCGGGTGGTGCTGATTGCATCTATTTGAAGTGCAGTCTCCTGGTGACGTTTGTGGCTAGGCACCTGTTCCGTGGGTCTAGTGGGTGGGGGTAAGGAAGAGAGATGGAGGAGAAAACGTATGCTGGTTTTGGGGTGGATAGGACATACAAATGATAACTCTCAGGGTTTAAAGAGGAAATTGGGGTAGGTGTAGGTCGGGTGGTTGGTGAGAGGAGAATACGAGGAGAGGAACTAGCTACCTAGATGTAGGAGCGAGGTGGGGACGTTTGGGGGTTCGGGTGTGACTGTCGGGGTAGTAAGAGATGGGACCTGGGGTTGAGTTCTATTTGACCGGTGATATTTTATTCAGGGTCTTCCATCAGTGGGCTTTGCTGAAGCGGCGGGTGTATACCATCTCGTGGAATTGCCGGTAACGAGGACAAGCCGATGGGGAGAGTGGTGGGGTATAAGGAGGGAGGCCTGGCAACATGGGTGTCGCGGTGGGCGGTAGGACGGGGTCCCGGCAAAGTGAGTCGCAGTGGGAGGTAAGAACAAGTCTCGGAAAAGGGAAGTCACGGCCGGAGGTAAGATAGAGTCCCGGCTACGTGAGTTGCATTGGGAGGTAGGATAGAGTCCCGGCAACGTGAGTCGTGGTGGGAGATGGGAACAGTGAAAGGATAGGTAGTCAAGACAAAATTGCTCTTTAAAACATGACAATTTATTTGCTCTTTTGTATAGGTGGTTCGCCAGGGTGGGTCACCACTGATCGGCTCCATAACTCACCGTGTTATATACCTTCCGCTGCTGCCTTGCCTTGCCCAATGAGAGAAAAGGGAGCTTCCCATTGGTGCGGCAAAACGTGAGTGATAGTGGCCGCAAAGTGAGCCATTAAGAAGAGGAGTTTTCTTTGGCGCTGACGTTTTATAAACGATTAAACCGCTTAACACGGAGCGTTTATCAACGCTTAGCAAATTGTTAGGCTTTCGTCGCTGGCGCCGGGGGTGGCCCAGATGGGGAATGGAAATGTATCCACCTCACTCCTAATCCCAAGAAAAGAAAATCCTACCCCAACAAGAAACTCTTTATAACCTTTGCCACCACCGGACTCCATTGGGATAACCGCCTAGGTCAAACTTCTAGCCAGAGAATAACGCTGGCGCCACTGACGGCCCCAGATGGGGAATGGATATGTAACCATCCGCGCCAAACCTATTCCCTACAGTCAAGTTAAACCTTTCGATCCTCCTCCCGGAAATCGACTCATGAAACAATAACATATATCATCATCATACCTTATACACACCTTCTCACATCCCAACAAAAGAAAATCCTCCCCAAATCCCGAGACCCAGCGCGATCGTTCACTATCACCAACTTCACTCACAGTGTCAATAATTATACAATTGCTTGTACAAGGTATTAATTTATTCAAGAGGCCAGGAGTCACGATAGTGACTCCGTACTCTAACACAAATATAGCCCTTTCACAGGCGGCCTAGCTTGGCATCAGAGTCAATGTAGAAATGTCCTGCGTCGGGCTACAAAAACCACACACCTGTAGTATTCTGCAGGCTCATTTCATCTGTTCCATTTCATCAGGTAAACAAGTTCATTCGCGAGGTTAAGAGTCATGACAATGACTCGGTACTCAAACAACAAATCAGCCCTTTCATAGACAACCTGGCGTGGCATAACTGTCAAGTCAGATGTTCTATGTCGGGCAACAGCCGAACGGCTGCGGCTGTTAAGCTTTCATCTTACACCCACTGGGTGAACCCAATCTTTTACCCGTAACTAAACTTGGGACGGAAGTTTCAGTGGCTAGTAGTGGGAATACCTAACGGTGCCAACAAGCTACGCTAGGTCGTAAAGCGTAACCGGCTGTGAAGAAATACCTCACAGTCGGAGTCCGTCTTCCGGGACACCACTCAACAGTATAAGCCCTCCCACACTGCACAGAGGAGGATATCTTAGCCCTTACACACTGGCCACTAGCCTGCCCTTCTCAGGGCTGAGTAAAATGGCCACCCCCGACCGCTCTAGACCAAAAACAAACGACACGGACATGTCATATTTTTCTGCGGACATCTCAGACATGGAGGCCGACACTGAAGGACAAGGGACTTTTACAATGGCGGACGAACTGGGACGCAAACGGATATTCATACCTCGAAAACAAACTCAAACAAAGAGAACTGCACTAACGAAGAAGAACAAGTTTGACACCCTGAAAAGAGCCGTCAACCAAAACCCTACAAAAGAAAACCAAGTTCAACCAACAAATAACGACCAGCCACAGACTGCTACCACCCCACCCAAGACAAGGTATCCGCCGATTGTCACACTGGGCACACAGATTTACAACAAAATCACCAAACTAGCAAAGGAAGTGGGAAATGAAATTGAACTGGTACAACTTCTACTCAAAACCTTAAACAAGAATCCCACATATACACTACCTAGGGACAAACCACTCAATGTAGTCATGAAGGGACTCCCTCCCAATATGGCTTCAGGGGACATCCAGCAGGAACTCATGGGGCTTGGATACTCAGTCACAGACGTCAGACAGTTCTCAAAAAATTCTAAAGTAGACAACACCACGATTTCAGTCACGCTATTACCGACATTCCAAGTTACTATCGCTAAAAACACTGATACTTCCAATATTTACAAAATATAATACTTGAATCATACAAGGGTTAAAATAGTCCCATACATCCCACCCACAAACACAATTGCACAGTGACACAGATGCCAGCGACTCGGGAAAACCAAAAACAATTGCCAAAACATCCCCAGATGCGTAAAATACACTAATCTAGACGAAAAAAAGGACTGCCCGAAAAAGGAAAACACCACCCCCACCCGGTGCATAAATTGTAGAGGTAGCCGCTTTCCCCAGTTAAGGAGTAGGCCCCAACAGACAACCACAGAGGAGATGCGTGTCCCTCCACCCCCACGCAGAAAAACAGCACCACAGCTAACAGCATTCACCAAAGCTACGTGTCAGCAGGTCAGAGGGCCCACGCGCAACCACCCAGACAAGAGACAACTTTAACAATATCAGACATTAAAGAGATAATAGGCTTCTTAAAGGAACTGAACATCTTCAAAATTATAGCTCACTTCAACCCTTATCTTGCCAGAATAGGTCAATGTACTAATGACACAGACAAAATGTTCATACTAATAGAAGATGTTACTGAATATTTTATAACCCTGGATGACTAAAGGACCAAAGACGTTGACTTAAGACATACTACGTGTTTTTATATGGAACGCGAACGGGATTCTCACGCAAGCAAAGTAATTAGAGGAACGTTTCAAAACCTACAGATAGATATACCCTGATAGTAGTTGACAACGGCTACGTGTGATAAATCGGGCCTTTAGCCTAACCTACCCCATAGTGAACTTAAAGAGAGTTTAGCCATAATGCAGAGACAGAGTTTTTTTTACAAACAAAGACGAAATCGAGTTTTATCCCTTCCCTTTACTCAAGATTTTGAATGTAAGCTAACTTCTCATTCTCACTCTGCCCTTCCGTTGGTTTCTTGTTAATTTCTCAAAAAATAAATATCAATGTGTCCATTAAACAATCCACCAGAACATGTCTGACGATCGTAAACAAATACACAGTACTCCCACACTCCGTGTACTGCTTCAACGATATAGCCTTTCTCAACGGCTTTCCGGATTTCGTCAATCACCCAGATGCCTGTCAACCAACGATTTTTTTGTCGTTGTGCTGACACGAGCCTTGGTTTTTCTCCTCCACAAATTTCCTGCACAAGATGAACATTAACTTATGCATCCATGTAAGCAATACGGGCATGAATAAATCCCGCGAAGGCGTCACGGTAACTTTGGCTATGCCTTCTACTTGATCTATAGATGGACAATTTTGTTCCATGTGATTAGGTGGCCAATGGGATATTTTTGTACTTGAAAACGTAAGGATACAATGAACACATATCCAAGTACTAGATCTTCTCTCCCGAATTCAGATCTGCTTCGTGGAAGAGATTGATACAATTTGTTTGCCAACCAAAGAATGCGTCTCTGGACTGAGGGGCTCCTTACTTTACACCTTGTGCTGGATTACAAATTGTTTCAAGTCCTTGTCTGTGCGTTTAATCTTATTAAACGTACACTCGCACATCTCTACGACCGTATAGCCGGCAATCTTAAGCTTTTCCATTCAAGCCATGGTCGCGTCATAGTGCAACTCCATGTTCTCGTGGCTGCTGTTTTTGATAGGAGTGGTCCTGTCAGGATAACAGAGATAATAACAGACCCAGAACTGAAAGACGGTTGTAGTATATCCAGCTTTAAGAACGAGTTTTACATGTTCCCTGACACATATTCCTCAAGGTCACTATCCTCATTAAAGAATAACACCACGTCGATGAGCCTCCCAACAGAGCCATTGTACGGTGACGTGCGAATGTTGGTCTGCACACGGTAGTAACGATAGGGATGATACCGATTTTATTCTCCTTAAGATTACTTCGGTGATAAACCAACACGGCCTGCACTTGCGATAGTACATGCTTCTCTGAAAGGATCCACCTTTGCTTTTCCCATAATCATGTCTCTAACTTCAGGCAGGCCTTCCGTAAGATCTCTACATCTTTCACGCAATACAGTTCCAGCTCGCGGTTAAAATAAAAGACATAATTTTTTTTTACCAACGTGTCATACGTTTTCGAAAGTGCTCCTTTCCCTCAACCGACATTTCACCGATGCTGTAGTCGTCCTTTGGTGGCAAGGAACCCTTATACCCCGCATTTTTTCTTATTGAAAAATGATAAAATTTTCCTTGGCCAAAGAGAAGCCGAATGTCTTGGGCATCTTTGACAACGACATTGAGAGAAATTTCAGGGATTAATAAAGTGGAGCGTCGTAACGCATTGACATTATTTTCTCAGAGTTCATTATGAGCCCTGGAGTCCATTTTCTAACCTCCATCATATATTTTTAATAACATTCCCATCATAGCCTTTCGCATTATGGAATAAGAGGGTGATATCCTTAAATTTTGTTGCTTTAATTGGCTCTATAGATCCTAAAAATTGGGCCATTGTGGTATCACTCTTGAATATGTGAGTCCTTTCGCCGCTGAATTCTGTGCAATGATGGTCATTTGCATCTATATGAACGCAGGCCTTGCAACAAGTCCGCACGACACAGAGTTTAAGTTCGTGCAATACGTTTTGACCACCCCTGAAGAAGCATTTCTTATCTGCATTCAAAATCATAGAATACAAACATGAAATTTCTTTTTTCCAGTGTCGGCTTGATTGGCATTTGCTTCATATAGCAGAAATGACCAAAAGGACGATGGGTCTTGCATACTCTACAAAAAGTATCATAACACCTGTGTAATAATTTGATCTTTCAACTAAAAATTGCCACATACTCACAAACTTTTGCACACATCGACATGCACCTCTGTAAACTGCAAACCTTTTTGACATCACAGATCGACATGCAACCTCTGTAAAAACTTGGGCGTTTATGTTTATCAAAATATGTCTGGTTTGTGAACTAACGCCCACAGTCTATACAGGTTACAGTTCGACCTCCACTTCATTTCGTTTTAGTGTAGACTTTTTTAACGTGGACTCGCACTTGTACCTATTCTTATTACTGAACGGCACACGGCACTCGTGGCAAATTTACTAGCACTAAATACGACTATAAATGATGTTATGACGTCAAAATTGTTTTGCTTATCGTCGTGAAAATACAAATAAATATGCCCTTAAGTAATGTTCGGGAGGAATAAGCCCCTCATATAGGACCTGCCTCCCTTGACGTTCCCTGAACTACTATGATTTTGTGTTCGAGAGGTATATTTGAAATTGTTACAACTGAGTGATTCCACTACCACCTTTCACAAGATTCGCATGGGCATCATGGCATAGTGCCTCTGCTTTGAGTTTTTTAATAGGATGACCCATATTTATTTGTTTAATGGTGTTACGTCCATGTATCCAGGTTCTCTTTTATTATAACATATAGCTTTTTTGACAATAAACCCACGGGCAAGGCAAATTATGTCGCCATTTTGAATCGTAATAATCCTTTGGTTTTTAGGACTATAGTTGCTAGAAGAGGATAGCTTATTACAATTACATGCACTCCCACGAGGCTCTTAAAATGGCTGAGTTTAACCTACTGTGGTGCCTTATTTAATAACAAGCGACTACTTTAAACACGCGACTTACCTTATCGAGCACGGCTCAAGCGTCTAACTGATCCGCCCTCCTAAAAAGATGAATACTGTATTCAACGTCGAGTCTGTGATTTTCAAAAGTAAGTCGACAGGATCATCGGATCTGACACCATGCTCCTACAGCTGATTAATTAAACAGTAATTTGCTCTTCAAGGCAGCTTAATGCGTCACGATCACTTAATGGAGCACCAAGATGCACGGTAATTTCTCTACCAGTATATAAGAAACGCCTCAACTGCTTAATTCTTTCCTCGACGATTATAAGAATCGGAACAAAGTTTCATCAACCTGGTTTACCAGGCCACTAATTCCCGATTGTGCCTCCAAAGATGGTCCCACTGTCGCTGCCACCACGGGTTGTGGGAGTAACGTTGACCCCGTCTGCCTCGCCGCAGGTTAGTCTCGAACACCGTCTCCCTGTCTTGGTGTAGGTGCTCCTGAGGAGGGGTGAAAGGGTCACACAGTCAACAGCGGTGGTAAGATGTAGCTGATATTTCTGCCCTCTATTTGAACTATAACATTAAAGCACATGTCAAAGTAAACACTTTAAATATAATTGTTCCAAACATATTTTCTTCAAACTATCGCGTTTATTTTCTCTTTAAAATTTAACTACAAAATATATAATACTTTTCAAATTCAATCTTCTTTTGATATTAATATAATATGTCGAAAATTTTCTTAAACATAATTTCTTTAACCTATACCAACATTCACAAATTATTTGTAATAAATGCACTTGAACCTTAGAATATTTACGAAATACAGTCCAGGGCAGTTAATTTATCTCTATGAAAGGTTAAACCGACCCCTGCCAGGGAATCGAACCTGGGACCCATGGATCAACAAAACAAATATATAGGGCTTTTTTATCTTTTTAATAATCGGCTATAGCAACAATATAACTTTCATATGCCAGCAGGAGAGCTTCGTGCTCCGTGTTCCCTTCGATTACGGGGGAGGAACGTCCAACGCCGTGAAATGCACGCCAATAAATAAAAAATAAACTCCAATGCCCCGTCTCAATCCTACTCAGGCATAAATAAACAATGAGCACAAATAAAAGACAAATGCTCACACATAAATAACCATTGATCAGACATAAAAAAGCAATGATTACAAACAAAAAACAAGAATAAACAAGTTTGGAACACTGGAAAGGGGGTCAGGAGGAGTGGAGGGGGAAACCAACAGCCAATTAGAGAGCAAGGGGGCGTGGTCACGTGATAAAATTCAACCAATCAGAGAACTGTTCCCATACGCCACCCTAGGTAGTTAAATTTAATTTTTACTTCCCTCCTTCCCATACGCATACCCCAGGTTGAATGCCATTAGCCTGTAGCAGTTGTCGGTGTCTGGTCGGTCCTTCTCGTGGCAACACTCAGTCAATCGTGTAATAAAGCTACATTGTCTTTGAAAGTAGATCTGCGGGTCTTCTAAACTCGCTACTCTATCGAGTACTTTCAAATAATACCAGAGTCTAACAGAGATAGCATTGGTCAGTAATAATCGACAATGCCATTAGAAAATGAAATAATTTAGGATAAAAATGTTTGAGGGTGGAGTGCGAAAATAATTTAAGAAAAACTCATAGTCAGTATCCATGTCCAAAATTTGAACCCGAACATAAGAAACCCTATCACAAGGAGAACAAGGTTTATTTTATTTGAGTACGTTCCAAATAAACACACGACTTACATAAATGTGTATCGCTACATTGATGAGAATAAACTGAAAGAAAGATTGTATTTAAAGTCAATGATATTAATAAAAATATCAGCGACATGAAACGACTATAAATGACAAAATATTAAATATTAAAAACTTTTTTTTTTTTTTATGTTTAGAGCAATATCCCCTGGTGGCTCAGCAGAGACAAAACTGTTCCAAATACGAACGTGACTTGATTATAGGTGGTAACTTTCGACAACAGCTACAACAGCGAATCGATCGGGCAATCTCTTTTTGCATGTCAGTGGGTAAAATTCATCGAGCCTCAAACACTTCATTTCAATTATTTCAATGGTTTATTGAAAATATTTGCATCCATTTTTTTTTCCAGTGTTGATTGATAATTGTGGAGTGTTTCAGTGGAAATTTAAATCTCTTGTTTTATGAGTCTATCGCTCTATGTGAATGGGATGTGCTATCACCATTAAATGAATACAGGCCCGTCACGTGACAATATCAAACACCAAATAATTCAAACTAGCCTCCGTTGAATTACAGGGTGATCCACAAGTAGAGAAATGCTTCAAAAAATTTGAATCAATAAAATATTAATAAAAAATAAAAACAGCTTTTCAAGTGGCAATAACTAATTTGTTTATTTTTTAAAGATATCCCAAAATACGTTTAAGGATCACAAATGGTTGTTCACGAATATTTTTCTTATCAAACAAAATATATCTCATTGTCCTGGACACTTTTGAAGCGGCTTTAAGTTAATAAAATCAATTTTATTGGGAATATATTGTGTACCTGCAAACGCAAGACTTTAATCACATCATCATCATCATCATCAGGTCATAAATCTTGTGATAGGTTTTCTGTATCTCTCCATCATCATCAGGTCATCAATCTTGTGATTGGTTTGCTGTATCTCTCCATCATCATCAGGTCATCAATCTTGTGATTGGTTTGCTGTATCTCTCCATCATCATCAGTTCATCAATCTTGTGATTGGCTTTCTGTATCTCTCCATCATCATCAGGTCATCAATCTTGTGATTGGTTTGCTGTATCTCTCCATCATCATCAGTTCATCAATCTTGTGATTGGCTTTCTGTATCTCTCCATCATCATCAGGTCATCAATCTTGTGATTGGTTTGCTGTATCTCTCCATCATCATCAGGTCATCAATCTTGTGATTGGTTTGCTGTATCTCTCCATCATCATCAGCTCATCAATCTTGTGATTGGTTTGCTGTATCTCTCCATCATCATCAGTTCATCAATCTTGTGATTGGTTTTCTGTATCTCTCCATCATCATCAGGTCATCAATCTTGTGATTGGTTTGCTGTATCTCTCCATCATCATCAGGTCATCAATCTTGTGATTGGTTTGCTGTATCTCTCCATCATCATCAGCTCATCAATCTTGTGATTGGTTTTCTGTATCTCTCCATCATCATCAGGTCATCAATCTTGTGATTGGTTTGCTGTATCTCTCCATCATCATCAGTTCATCAATCTTGTGATTGGTTTTCTGTATCTCTCCATCATCATCAGGTCATCAATCATGTGATTGGTTTGCTGTATCTCTCCATCATCATCAGGTCATCAATCTTGTGATTGGTTTGCTGTATCTCTCCATCATCAGCAGCTCATCAATCTTGTGATTGGTTTGCTGTATCTCTCCATCATCATCAGATCATCAATCTTGTGATTGATTTTCTGTATCTCTCCATCATCATCAGGTCATCAATCATGTGATTGATTTTCTGTATCTCTCCATCATCATCAGGTCATCAATCATGTGATTGATTTTCTGTATCTCTCCATCATCATCAGATCATCAATCTTGTGATTGATTTTCTGTATCTCTCCATCATCATCAGGTCATCAATCTTGTGATTGGTTTGCTGTATCTCTCCATTTCTATCCATCCTGGGACATTTGTTTTACATCTTTGTGTTTACTTATGCCAACATGGTACGCTTTATGATTCATATACTCCAATCTTTGTCTCCCTCTTGGTTTCCTTCCACATCTCCTTCTATAAATATCTTCGTAAAATGATAATCTCTCCATGTTAACTTCTCTTTGTTGTATGCCTTACCAAAAATTCCTTTCTTCCTTTGCTTTTCTTAGTAATTCCGTATTTGATACCATCTCAGTCTATATGATATTTTCAACATTCTTCTGTAGCACCTCGCTTCATATGCTTCTATTATTTTCCTTTCAGATGCGCCAATGGTCCATGTTTAACATCCCTAAATCGCAACGCTCCATACACATGATTTTAGGAAATTTCTCTTTATTTACAAATGTAAGCTAGTCGAGGTTAGTTATGTCTTCTTGTTAGGAAAAGGTTTCTTTGCCACGCTATTCTACTTTTAATACTTTCTTATGATTTCTTCGGTTATTTTACTTCCTAGGTAGCAGAACTACATTACTTTTTGTTCGGTTATTTTACTTCCTAGGTAGCAGAACTACATTACTTTTTGTTCGGTTATTTTACTTCCTAGGTAGCAGAACTACATTACTTTTTGTTCGGTTATTTTATTTCCTAGGTAGCAGAACTACATTACTTTTTGTTCGGTTATTTTACTTCCTAGGTAGCAGAACTACTTTACTTTTTGTTCGGTTATTTTACTTCCTAGATAGCATAACTACATTACTTTTTGTTCGGTTATTTTACTTCCTAGGTAGCAGAACTACTTTACTTTTTGTAGCCTTCCTTCTTCTAATTCAATATTCATTTGACTTGTTTCTCCTCTACTGCACATCATGACTTGTGTTTCTTTTTGATGATCTTCATATTGTATTCAATATTCCATCCACTATTCTCGGAAGTTCTTGAAGAATATGTTCTCCACTTTCAGCACAAACAACAATGCCATCAGTAAATCGAAGTGTGTTGATTAGTTCTCCTCTTATACTCATTTGAGGCATGTTTTGTTATTTTGCCTCTGTTAGCGTAAAATATCCTCGGATATATGTTGCATTCTAGTATAACCTTTTCCTATTTTAGCTTTCTCTTCATGCTCATTAACTCTAATTATTGCTGTCTGATTTTTGTATAAGTTGTATTTACCTCTTCGGTCGTTTTACTTGATCCAAGGTATTCTCAAATTTCAAACACATTTTATTACATTCTACAATATCAAATGGTTTTTCACTATCCACAAATGCATTGCTCGTATTATTTCCCATCCTCAATGGTTTTTACAATAACATCCTCAGAGGAAGGATGACATCTCTCACTCCTCTGTTATTTATGAATACATATAGATCTTCTCCAAGTATTGCTTCTACCTTCTGATCCATTCTTTTATCCATTTTCAATGTAAGTACTTTCTATGCACATGTCGTGAGACTGTTTAAGCCCATTTTCTTCATATTTAACTTCTCCTGGTTTCTTTGGTATTTAAAATTCTCCCAGAATATTTCCTGTTCGGTGTCTCGTGACTTTAAAACCAACCTAACCTGAGACAAAAGGAAATATTATCTCGCTATTAAGACCAAATTAAATACACGCTCATACTATACTGGATTACCGGTGATGGGGAGGTTGAGGTTAGAATCCAGGCTGAGTGTATTGAGAGTGGTTTACTAAATATAATATCTAACCGTGTTTTACCCCTGTGCTAATTCTAAGAAATTCTCTTAATTTCCTTTCCCTGAGCCCCCACTCAACCTCATTCCCCCTCTCTCCAGATCGCCACTGCCATAGTCAGTTAGTAATTCTTGTATTAAAGCTAATTTCTCGAGCGTTTGGACAAATTGTATTATCATAATGTAATTCTTGTTCCATTTGATGTTTCATAGTCAGGACCAGGAACTAATTCTTTCTCTCTCTTACAGCCTCCAGGGGGAGACTAGCTTTATATCTCTCTTTCAGCCCCCAGGTGGAGACTTGCTCTATTTTTCTTTCAGCCCCCCAGGTGGAGACTAGCTCTATTTTTTCTTACAGACTCAAGGTGGAGACCTGCTCTATTTTTCTTTCAGCCCCCAGGTGGAGACTAGCTCTATTTTTTTCTTACAGACTCAAGGTGGAGACCTGCTCTATTTTTCTTTCAACTCCCAGGTAGAGACTAGCTGTATTTTTCTTTCAGCCCCCAGGTGGAGACTAGCTGTATTTTTCTTTCAGCCCCCAGGTGGAGACTAGCTCTGTTTTTCTCTTACAGCCTCAAGCTGGAGACTAGCTTTATATCTCTCTTTCAGCCCCCAGGTGGAGACTAGCTCTATTTTTTTCTTACAGACTCAAGGTGGAGACCTACTCTATTTTTCTTTCAGCCCCCAGGTGGAGACTAGCTGTATTTTTCTTTCAGCCCCCAGGTGGAGACTAGCTGTATTTTTCTTTCAGCCCCCAGGTGGAGACTAGCTCTATATCTCTCTTTCAGTCCTCAGGTGGAGACTAGCTCTATTTTTTTCTTACAGCCTCAAGGTGGAGACTAGATTTGTCTCTCTCTTACAAACCACAGGTGGATACTAGCACTGTCTCTTTCTTACAACCCCTAGCTAGAGACTAACTCTGTCACTTTCTTGCAGCCCCCCAAGTGCTCATTATGGATGAGAATAACCATGAGGTTCAGGACCGTTACTACAAGGCGGGCAGTTCCGTGGAACTGTCCTGTCTGGCCACGCAGGTGGAGGAGCCGGGAGACGTGGTCAGTTGGAGGCATGGGGACACACTCATCACTATGGGTGTGAGGTAGGTCAGGTACAATCCACAAGTTAAGGTTCATCTGGTCAGGTCCCGCGACGAGCCCCAACATAAAATACATTATTTCAGTACCATTCACGCTGTCCATTCAATGCGAGTTGAAATATTTTCAGCTTTCTCAGTTCCGCTCAGAAACAACTACTTACGAGACCCAATCCAATGCGCAAGCGCTGTAGAGCCAGAGACAAGCAGACAGCCTCGCTGACTGTTGTGAAATTTTGGAAATAACTCATTGGATGGGATGCTGTATCGAGGTGTTAAGTTGTGTTACAATACACATTAATGATTTCGTAATGAGGAAGGTAAAATTTAACGAATTCCTTTGCCCGAAATTGCGTAAAGAGGGAGAGTGTAAAACCATTTAGGAAAAAAAAAAACTCATTACACCCTTCCGGGAATTGAACCGAAGTCCCCCCCATCATAGGAAAACCAAACTGGACGAGATCACGTGCCTACCGACGCGGTTCTTGTGACGTCGTTACATTTTCGTTCAAGCTGGCGGAGAGTCTGAGAGGGAAAATGTAGATCTTCCCCCTCCCCTTTATATCAGCTCACCCCTCTCCTGGCTCTAATTATTATCATTAGCCGGCTACTCTCTCTATTATGCCCTGGATAACTTACCGACTCTGGAGCCTGCAATTTGTCGGGGGAGGGGTTGAGGGTAACTTAAATATTTTACCCAGAAATATCTTTCATTGGGTCGATAGTCTCCAACACTTGACCAGTGACCGAGTATATATGTAGAGACGTCAGAAGAAGGTAAAGGGGTTGGGGGTGAGGGGTAAGACTCCCTGGTTCACGAGTGAGGGCGGAAACACCCCACAAGCCCCATTTGAAAGCCGTTAAGTATCCCTGATATAAGAGGTCAAAGGTTCGGTTCTTCACCAGACCACGAGAATAATTCCTCAAAGCTGGCCATTCTTCGTGGACAGGCTGGATCAAATATGTAGCAGGCTGGCAGGAAGAACCTTAATCTGACAGTTACAAGAACTACTCTCACGTTTTCATACGTCAAGTCATATAATCTGTAGCTGTCACTTTTTGATAGATATTATCAATAACAATAATAATTAAATGTTAGCAGTCACTATTTTCTACTTTACAGTCCAATTTTCATAGAAAAATCTTTATAAAATACACTTTTTTTTTGCTGCTGAAATTGATGACATTATACTATTTTGTTAGTGTTATTTTAAATATATACTATTAATATCTATCAAAAGCATTGATTGTCGTATGAATACCTAAGTGAAAGTAGATCTTATGTCAGATAAGGTTCTTCCTGTGAAAATTTGGTTGCAACACTACAATTCAAGGCCTAGTCTAGTTCCATATTATAAGGACGTAAGGATGACAAATATCAACATAGTGCCCAGGGGGGCCTAAGTCTGTCGGAGATGCCGTGCCATTCCACTTTTTTACGGGGGTCTACTCTCATCTCCTATATAATTATATAATTCATCTCTCTTTCTCCATGATAAATAACATCCATACAGTACAGGCAGTGTACAACCTTACTTAGCTAACATTTCTAAAAACAATGGAACTAACTCACTCACTCTAGTCTATTACTCGTGCGATTGTCTCATTAATGTTCTACTACCATTTTCACAGACGCTCAATCGGCAACATCCGGGACTGGTAGTTGGTCACTATCACCTATCCACGTACCTGGATAGTTGTGTCGCTCCTATATTGACTAAGTACAGTCCTAGGCTGACTGTACCTGTACATACATACTCTGTGTCTAGTAACATTGGGACATGGTTCCCTTGTAATAGTGAAAGTTTGAGACAACCAAGCTATTCAGAACAGTCCACAATGAGTTTACACGTATGTTTTGAAAGTCAGTCCTGCTAGTGTTCAGTTTCATAACAGTAAATTTAGTAAAACATCAGGGCCTGGATTCACTAACGGGAGCAAATAGTTGCGCCAACTCAAGTTTGAAATATGTTCCCAAATCCCTATTCACTAAAAGGAGCAGGCGCAATTTGAGAGCAAAGTTGCGCCTTTTATTTGTCACCACTCAAGAGTAGGCGCAACTATTAAATCATGACTGTCACTTCAATAAATTTAAATGGCGGCATATTATTGTATTGGCTTAAAATACAATTAGTTACATAACTGTACTCCAATTAATAAGGAATTAATTAAAATAACAAAACGTATGTCAAGCACAAAATTTGTTTCAATTTAGACAGTGGTAACAAAACAATTACGTACCTTTTATTGTTGGATTTTTACATTAAAACAACGCAATGGCATTTCTTGGATTATTATAAAACAAAACTACGAACTGTGTAATCTTCGTCTAGATCCAAAGAGGTTTGTATTCCTCCAAGTCCAAAGACATCTCGTCACTAAATATGGCAGTTAGTATAACTCTAAAATAAGTTTTAAAGTTTCTATAAACATTAATGTTTTATTAATGGAACTTAAACTTTAAACTAATAATATAAATAAGTACAAAATAATGTACTAATATTGTTTTTCTAAAACATCCAGAAAGAGGCCGCTTCTAATTTTATTGCTAGTTTATGAGAAAAATGTTTAAAAATCTTTGTTTTTGCTGTCGTTTTCATTACAGATTTAAAATAAAGTAACCTTGACTTTGGAAGTAAATTCTTCACAAGGATTGGTCGAAAAGAGAGCAATTGATGACGTTTATGATGACGTCACCCTATTCCTGCCACCAGTTTTCGCCTTGTTTAGTGAATACGGAAATGGCGCAAATAAATAAGGCGCATCTTGGGGAGCATCTTGGGCGCAAAGTTGCGCCATTTCTAGATTTGCTCCCGTTAGTGAATCCAGGCCCCCAGGAAGCACAACACATTTTTAACGCTATAAGTAGGAGCGAAACAAAGACAAAGTTATGGTTTTCAGAGAGTCTTTGGAGAATGTTAAGAAGTTTTTGTTAGTTGACGGCAAGGACCCTCGAGGTAGTACTTATGTAGTTCTTGTCCAGGATGAGCTGGAGTAGCTCACCTAGACTTGTTCAAGGACTGTTTGCGAATGACTGACTTGGGCTATAGCTTTCGTAGTATTTCACCAACTATCTACATCACATGGGGTGACCTGGTGGTCTAGGGGTAAGGTGTCAGACTTCTGTGCTGGCGGCCGGGGTTCAATCCTCGGTCCCGGCACAGATTTATCTGATTACCAAACCCTTCCTTCACCTCTGACAAGACATCTTGTGAATGTGGGGAATGCCAGGCCTCCACCGTGGTTCGGATTCCACGTTAAACTGTAGGTCCTCCATTTCATCTCACAATCACCCTGCCATTACACATTAGCGTAAGTGTGTGTACCCCGAACGGGTAGTAAGACGCGGTGCTAATAATAATAATAATAATACATCACATGATGTACTTTTGTCCACACAACGAGTTTGACTATTTTATACAATCCCACCCGCAAACTCTCACCTTTTGATGGGTTATCCTGACAGATTGACACATAGATAATGGGTGGGTGGGGTGGGGGTGGGGGAAGTGACAATACTCACCCTTCATGGGACTTGTGTCGGTTTGTTTGCAGTTTGAACTCCAGTCTTGGGGCGGGCAGCGTTGCGACTACTCTGACTATTGCTCATGCTCTGAGAAAACATTCAGGCAACTACACTTGCGCAGTGGGGAGCCTTGCTTCGGCAACAGTTGCCGTGCACATTCTAAATGGTGAGTAATTTCTAGTCTAATATTCAGTTGTTTGTAAGTGTGTGTGCACAGGTCAGGTTTTAAACGTGAGTCCAAACCCTTAGCTCAGCCGGTCGGTAGGATATCTGCCAACTGAGTCAAATGATCCACGGTTCGATTCCAGACCGGACAGAAACATGTATTACTGGTGAAACGTGGGTCTTCCCTTTCAGGGTGAAAAATCACCAGTCAGGGGATTGGTTGTGGTGTCTGTTGTAGGTCCAAGTCTTGTGCTGATGCAATCATTCGGTTCACAAAAAGCATTAAATAATTGTATTTTAGATGTATAGTAGCTCCATGGCTTCTTTGGTGCTGACTGACAGCTCACAGCTGACTGCTGACGCATTTGAGAAGTTACCAGACCAAATTATGTATCCATACGCTGAACCAAATGATCTGATAAAATATGTGTTTAGCAGCTGTCACTTCTGACAGTGAAAATTTATGTATATACTTATATATTAACTGTCAGAAGTCAGCTGTAAGCTGTCAGTCAGCACCAAAGAAGCCATGGGGCTACTGTAAGTATGAAGAGAAGTTAAAACGAAGCTTGAAACATGCATAGCAAAATACAAGTCCAAGAGAAGGTTTATTTAGTTGTCACATAATGCCATTTTTAATCTATCCATTAAGTGAACGAAGGATAAAGAGAAAGTTCTAGAAAAAATTAAGAGTAGGATACATGATATTATTTTAGGCTGACATATCTGAATTTATCCCACTAAATGTCATTTTAATAGCTTGCCGGTGCTAAAATACTGTTTCGTGGCTGTTAAAACATGATTACATGTTGAAACATGTATATTTAATAGCTTGCCGGTGCTAAAATACTGTTTCATGGCTGTTAAAACATGATTACATGTTGAAACATGTCATATTTAATAGCTTGCCGGTGCTAAAATACTGTGTCGTAGCTGTTAAAACATGATTACATGTTGAAACATGTCATATGTAATAGCTTGCCAGTGCTAAAATACTGTTTCGTGAATGTTAAAACATGACTACATGTTGAAACATGTCATATTTAATAGCTTGCCAGTGCTAAAATACTGTTTCGTGGCTGTTAAAACATGATTACATGTTGAAACATGTCATATTTAATAGCATGCCGGTGCTAAAATACTGTTTCGTGGCTGTTAAAACATGATTACATGTTGAAACATGTCATATTTAATAGCTTGCCGGTGCTAAAATACTGTTTCGTGGCTGTTAAAACATGACTACATGTTGAAACATGTCATATTTAATAGCTTGCCGGTGCTAAAATACTGTTTCGTGGCTGTTAAAACATGATTACATGTTGAAACATGTCATATTTAATAGCTTGCCGGTGCTAAAATACTGTTTCGTGGCTGTTAAAACATGATTACATGTTGAAACATGTCATATTTAATAGCTTGCCGGTGCTAAAATACTGTTTCGTAGCTGATAAAACATGATTACATGTTGAAACATGTCATATGTAATAGCTTGCCAGTGCTAAAATACTGTTTCGTGGCTGTTAAAACATGATTACATGTTGAAACATGTCATATTTAATAGCTTGCCGGTGCTAAAATACTGTTTCGTGGCTTTTAAAACATGATTACATGTTGAAACATGTCATATTTAATAGATTGCCGGTGCTAAAATACTGTTTCGTGGCTGTTAAAACATGACTACATGTTGAAACATGTCATATTTAATAGCTTGCCGGTGCTAAAATACTGTTTCGTGGCTGTTAAAACATGATTAAATGTTGAAACATGTCATATTTAATAGATTGCCGGTGCTAAAATACTGTTTCGTGGCTGTTAAAACATGATTACATGTTGAAACATGTCATATTTAATAGCTTGCCGGTGCTAAAATACTGTTTCGTGGCTGTTAAAACATGACTACATGTTGAAACATGTCATATTTAATAGTTCAAATATGTTAGTAATTTACCCGCATTTTCTTCCTACTTAGAAATGTTTCCAAGATGGGAAGGTTATTGAAAGAAGTTGATGTAGAATTTAAGGAGATTTGACCTTAAACTTAGTTATTCAAAACTTCGCATAACCCTAATAGTATAAACTCCTTTAAAAAATGTGAGTGTACGAGGCTCCAAACGCCAGATATCTCACCCAACACTCCACATCTCCACCACCGGAGCTCCGTGTCATACCACCCATCCGGGCTAATGTGCACGAATTTAACTACATTGATTGAGCAGGGAAAAATAAGGTAGAATCTAGAAATAAAATAATTATAATAATAATAATAATTATTATTATTATTATTATTATTATTATTAGCACCGCGTCTTACTACCCGTTCGGGTTATACGAACTTACGCTAATATGTAATGGTAGGGTGATTGTGAGATGAAATGAAGGACCTACAGTTTAACGTGGGATCCGAACCACGGTGGTGGCCTGGCATTCCCCACATTCACAAGATGTCTTGTCAGAGGTGAAGGAAGGGTTGGGTAATCAGATAAATCTGTGTCGGGACCGAGGATTGAACCCCGGCCGCCAGCTAGAAATAAAATGTATCCGAACTTGCCTAAGCGGAGAGAGTAATGAAACTATTCAGAAAAAAAAACACCCTCAGGGAACCCAACCGGGATCAAAACTCTGACCTACCCGTGATCTGCAAAACAGACCGGACATTTAGTCCACGTTTCCACCAACGAGTGTAAAAACTTGTTAAAATAGAAGCCTCTCATTGTTTCCTTGATACTCCATTGACAACACGTGGAGAGAAGGTGCGCGCGCACCAGACGGACAAACATAAACACGGGCCAGTATACCATTCCCCCAGAATCCCGACTGTTTTACCATTTTACATCCATTTGTATGCATATGAAACCGTCCCTGGTCATTGTCCAGTTGTGTTCCGGAGGGGGGGGGGGGGGGAATGCGGTCGGAATAGAGGTCGTAACATGTGTGCTGCCAGTGGCGTAATGAGAATATACTCCTCTGGGATAATGTTTTAATTAATGGTACGGAAATAGCGGTGAGAAGGTAGGGGTTGGGAGGGGGGAGTATTCTCTTAAATATGGATGCAAAAACTGGCCATCTTGTACTAGTGACGTCGGTATTAATTATTAGAGTGACTTTCCTGCTCCTCCCTCCTGCTCCTCCCTCCTGCTCCTCCCTCCTGCTCCTCCCTTCCTCCTCTTCTTAGACTCTCACTTTTACATTCGTTCCGTTACAACGTACTTTGTCTGCGGCTGATATAAATCCAAGAAGGATAATAATGGCCGCTCCCATGTAGTGCTATCATTATTTACCTCACTCTTATTCAAACATACAAACATTAACATATACAAACCAAAATCATCATCATCATCATCGTCAACTGTTTCCAGCCCGCGGCCGGGTCAATTTAGTAGCAAAGTGCCTTCCTTCTATCCTTACACAATTCCTCCTCCTTTATTTACTTTCACCCGCCTCGGTGGCATAGTTGGCTAACGCGCTAGTCGTGTTGAGCTCGACTGCTGAGGACGGGGAGATCGAGGTTCGAATCTCGGTCGGGTGAACTGGGGTGTTTTTTTCCTAAATGGTTTTCCACTCTCCCTCCACGCAAATGCGGGTTCACTTCCTCTAATTAAACCTTCCCAATTCCTTAATCCATTAACGTAATTAGTACTTAAAGCGTATAACCCGAACGGGTAGTAAGACGCGGTGCTAAATATTAATATTATTTATTTGCTTTAATTCCTCTCCTCTCACTCGCACTTGCTACTCCCATCTATTTCTTGGTATCCTCTATGGTATCTCCCCCCCCCCATACTTCATGTTCATGATTCTCCTTAGCACCCTTTCCTCTTCCATCCTCATTGGTGGTAAAAAAAGAAAACCAATAGTTTATTTTTCTTCAAACGAAGATGAAATGAGAGCCAGCTATAAATCCTGCTGATCTTCTATCGTCCATCTATATCTATATTAATATTGAGAGTTTGTTTGTCTGCTATGAGCAGAGCCCTGCTTTTATGGTGAATAAAAAAGCCCAATTTCGTTTTTAAATTTCCCAAAAGCGGTGAATAAGCGGTGAATTACAAAAATCCTATTTTTGTGACGAAATTATCGAATTAAGACACAAGCGTTAAAAAAAAGTGGTTTTTACAAACTTTCGTGACTAAGGTAACTTTGTTGGGTTAAAACTAGACTTCCATGACAATGTTTGAAACAGGTAAACTGAACATATTGAAGTGAAAACAAAAAATTACATTTTGTTTGAATAAAACGGTAAAAAAACACGTCCGCAAAAAAATATGCTGTCAACTTATTAAAAAAGTAAGATTTAGCGGCAGCTGCTCCGGGAAAAATATGTACAAGTCACAAAGACAAAATATTACACAAACATTTATTTTTCAATATCCTAAAATACTAGCGCGAATGCCGAAAATCGTGACTAAATCGTGATTATCGCGGACATCGTTTAAAATCGCGAATATCGCGCTAAAACGCCGATTTCGCGAATTATCGCGACATTTCTGAGCATATATTTGCAATCAGGGTAACCTGAAATATGAATAACATCTGAAAGAAAAAATGCCAAATCTAACATTCGCGAATTATCGCGATCTCCACAAACGCAGGGCTCTGGCTATGAGCGTTGGCTGATATCTACCGCACACAGAGGTCTGACAGTTTAAAATTAGAAGCCCCTGTGCACAAACTTGTGCACCTAGAAGCAGGAATTTTAAACCTGGGATTAAAATAAATATTTCTAGTTGAGACGACATCTCTCCAGAAAAGCTAGTAATAAATATAATATGAGACCAAAGGAACATTAAATACCAGCCGAGCAGTTTTTTAAACGGTTTAAAACAATATTTCACTACTAAATAACCCAAGCCGGTGGGCACGTGATCTAAGTGGCAAGCTCGTTATCTCTGGCTTGCTGGTGAGGGGTAGGTCGGGGTTTCAAACTCCAACTGGGTGTACTGAAGGCACTTATTTGACCTAGTCCAATGTCTTGGCTCTTTCAGTAGCATATCTACCCAGTGACTTACGGTGACGCGAGAAAAAATGTGGTGTGGCTGTGTCATGGACACGGCCGTGTGTTGTACGTGAATACGTTATGTATTTGACGACAGCTGACGATTAAAACTTAAACGAACATCGTAGCTTCTCCGAGTCAAAAGTTATACTAATTTCAAATCTCGATACGCAGCAAAATAACCTCAAAATGGCGGCGCTTCCCCCTCCACCGCGCGCGATGCGTCACTGTTCTCGCGTATTGTAATGCATTCTTTGATCCTTTAGCTATCCAGTGGTATAATTTAATTTTGGATGTAGAGGATAGATTCTAAACTACCACGTCAAACTGTATCCCCCGATTTTGTTATCATTAGGTTTTTTGGATTGCCCCCGTATGGTAGCAAATTTAAAGACGTATTCACGTCAAGAGCAAGTGTTATTGCAGTTTTATGGCAAAACATTTTATGGCCACAATAAATAAAATATTGCTCCAGTTCAAGTATAGAATTTAATTTTCTTCAAGGTGTATAACCTGAACAGTTAGTAAGAGGTTAAAGAGTGGCCTTGAATTAAATGACTACTTTTTCTCTTCAGTTAAAAGGTTTCTCATCTATTGCTGCTATGCTCATGACAGATATTCAACAACTGTTGATATCACCAAGGGAAGGAAATTAAACTCTATATTTCTACTGGAACGATATTTCATTTATTTTTAGCATAAACATGTTTTAATACAAAAACACTGGCCTTTGCTCGCAACCCCTTCCGTCCCACCTCAGGCATGGGAGCTTCTCCTTTCCCAGTGATGAATTAACGTCTGGGGGCTGGCTGTTGTGTCTGTTCTAGATAAGTTGTGTGCTATATAAACAGGCGGTTCAGAGAGTGTAGGTTAAATATCTAAAATAAAGTTAAAGTATTTTACTTAAATAATTTGACACTGTTCATCAACGCAAATGCTGGTATAATCTAAATTCTAATTTAATCCCACCAGCCTAACTTAATTAATATGCGTGCACATAGTACGGACAGGTAATACGACGCAGCGGTTAAAAAACAACTAAATTACCGTAAACTATATTCGTTGGTAAATTATTTACTATTATTATTATTATTATTATTATTATTATTATTATTATTAGCACCGCGTCTTACTACCCGTTCGGGTTATACACACTTACGCTAATGTGTAATGGTAGGGTGATTGTGAGATGAAATGAAGGACCTACAGTTTAACGTGGAATCCGAACCACGGTGGAGGCCTGGCATTCCCCACATTCACAAGATGTCTTGTCAGAGGTGAAGGAAGGGTTTGGTAATCAGATAAATGTGTGCCGGGACCGAGGATTGAACCGCGGACCCCAGCACAGAAGTCTGACACCTTGTCCCTAGACCACCAGGTCACCTATTTACTAATAAAATCCTGTAGAGGTAAAAACGTTCTCAATCTCATGAGATAATTTATCTGGCCCTCTATTGTGAGTTAGGTTCTTTGCCAGGTCCCCGGGGGAGGGGGTTGGGGTTGAACCGAGCCCCCCAATTAGTCCGGGACCCGCTCGAATCATCTGGTGACTGAAGGGCTGGGGGGGAGGGGGGGGGCAGTACCACCAACAAGTGAACATCAACTGATTGCTTCTACTATCCACAAGTCACGATCACTCTGTTCAAATGTTTAATTAGCATTAAGGTATTTATATTTATTATTTTAACACAATTTAAATTAAACTTAAGTTAAAGTTAAATTCACGTGGAACAAAATAGCCTTTTATAAACCTTAATAATATATAACTACTTTCGAAAACAAATATTTGAAACCTTTATTTTATTTTTTATTTATATCTTTCTACAGCGTCTTACTACCCATCCGGGCTATAAGCATTTAATCACCATAATGGGATAGTGGGTAAGAAAGCTATAGCTTTGGCGGGAATGTGCCAGCATTTGCGTGAAATGGTAGGGGGGGGCCATACTTTGTACACCACGTCAAGACTCAAACCCCAAACACCCTATCACCCACAAACCAGATTAGGTGAGTCTGATATTTAGTCTGCGTGCCCACCGTTGCGGATATTTTTCACACAGGAGTAGGTCTACTAAATATTTTATTAAATATAAAATAAAAATAGCACCTACGTGAAAAATAAATATTATAAAATAAAGTGAAAAGAAATAAATTGGTTTAAGGTCGTACATCCATTTTAAATACTCACATTTTCCAAAAGTAGATCATCAACACCTTATAATTATATATTGAAAAAAAAATTGCTGTGACATTGTATTTTGTACTAGAATAATGCACTCTAAGATAAGAGATATAAGTCTCTTGATCCATCAGAGTTATCTAGTTATCATATTTATAATATGTATTTTCCTAAATGGTTTTCCACTCTTCCTCCACGCAAATGCGGGCTCACTTCCTCTAATTCAACCTTCCCAATTCCTAATTCATTATTGTAATTACTACTTAGAGCGTATAACTCGAATGGGTAGTAAGACGCGGTGCTAAATATTATTATTATATGTCTTTCTTCATTTACTGTCACACGAATATAAAAGGAACGTGAAACTAGTGTACCAGTTTTTACTCAATATATATATATATATTGTGTAAAAACATAAATATATACATATACATATATATATATATATATATATAGTTTTTACGAAATGCTCATAAAATTGATGTCACAGAAGTATATATATATATATATATATATATATATATATATATATATGAAATGTTCTCTGTCGAGAAATGTCTGACCCACTGTGAATATTAAACACAATACTTCTGTGACATCAACTTTATGAACATTTTGTGAAAACTATATTTTTTTTTCTAACCAAATCTAGAAAGAACTTTTTCTTTGGAAAATATGGCCAGAGATAATCAGATTATCTCAGAGCAGCTTTGTCCATTATGCAAATCAAATTAAAATTCCTTCCAACAAAATGTTTCCACAATTTAAAGATTTACGATAACATTCAAACCTCCCCCTTCACCACCATAGTCCTTGAAGGGAATATATCCTGAGCCCATCCTTTCCCCCCCTTCTCCTCCCATGTGCAAGTGGCAAGGGGGGGGGGGGGTCTAGTATCATGGCACACATCCCAGCTCGTGACCACATACTTTACCTTCCCCTTTCCTCTTATAACCGAGAGAGGGAACTGAATTGTTTCCACTCGGAATGGTATCCATTCCGATAGTTTTGTAATAAACTGCTATTGTGAAAATCCTGAATTGTATCCACTGGCATTAAAACCACAAAAACTGTAATTTTATCCACTTGGAATAGTATCCATTCAGACAGTTTCGAAATATACACCTTAAAGAAAAAAAAAACTTAATCATATCCACAAATGGCCGACTTGGGGTTTAACAGAAAGAACATTTAACTTAAAAGCTTTGTCACACTTCTGGTAGAGGGCAGCAGGATGGAATCTTCTTAATTTATTACTTGTATACTAGAGCAGCCAAATCGAATCAAATTATTTAAATAAATTTAAGTAGTTATTTGAAATTTGTAGACTTATATAAGGCTGACAACATTACATAAGATATTAAAAAGCATAGCGTTATAAATTATTTCTGAAATCCAATTAATAGAATATTCGTATCCTATATCAGTCAGTCCTGCTATATTATACCATTTAGATCATGGGAACAGAGGTTAAACGTATGGACATTAGGAGCACCTTTTAAAAAATATAAACAAATTGTTTGCAGTCAATATTGATAAAATATTACTCCATTTTACTGCTATTTATAGATATTGACTATCTTTGTATTAATATTATCACTGTTTACCATAGTTTTTCTTTTTTTCTTTGAAGATGCCTTGAAAATTCTTTTGTAATTAAATCGATATAGGTGAATATAAACTAAGTTTAGCATTAGTGCTCTAATTCTCCTTTCAAGTGGGCTGTAAATTTATTTTCTTATACATGAAGTATTCATTCTTTTTAAAGATTGCAGTTCATACTAGAAAATTAATTTGCATCTTTATTTAACTTGCAAGATTATTTTTCAGGTCAATTTATTTTGGAGCATGTATCGACTTCCATAATTTTAAAGAGACTAATCAATTATTTTATTTGGCAACAGATTTTAGCCACTATGTTGAAAAGTTATTATTGAAAATTTAGCTTTAATTTATTCAAATATAGTGAGAAATGAGATACTGTTTATGAATTATAGCATGACTTTTATTAATGTAAATTGGCAGCACTGCTTTGCTCATGTCCTATGCTCAGTGAGCTCTAGTGATGGGAAGAATCGAGTAAAAGTAGTTGACTACACCTTTTGTGTATCGTAATCGGCTGAACTCGATTCTTCCAGAAATACTCAAGTAAAAGTAGTTGGGTCGCGTTCTTCTTTTAGTTGCTCCTTTTCTTTATCTTCAGATATAATACACAATATTGGTTGGCATGGTTAACGTGTTATTTTAATACAGAATCTTTTTTCCCATACAGCTTATTTTTCAGCCATGCTCTTATCAGCGTACGATTTAGAACAATATTTAATCTCCATTCGACATTTTATCAATAATACATCTTTGACCATATCGGGAATGGAACTCAGGACACCTACTCTGGTGGGTATACGCACTGCCAACTGTAGTAGTGTTGAATTTATGCTGTGCGATCCGTTAAAGATTCGAGCCCCAACCATACTCCTAACGGTGACAGTATAAAGAGTTTAATAATCCTTAAACCGATCGACACCCAAGTGAGGGTAGCAGGTTTCTTCAGTCGGAAGCATATAAATTGTACGGTAGAGTAGTGTATCTATGCACATAAAATACTCTTTGAAAAATTTAATATTGCCTAGGCAATTGCAATACAATCCAGTCCAAAGAAATATACGAACGAAGAATTATATTATTAATTTCTATTGGAGCTGACACAACTCTTCAGTGTTCAACGTCCCAACTGTCAGAGGGAGACGCACTCTTCAAGACCGGGTATGGTGACAATAAAGATAAGTACTCTGCAACTTAAAAGCGCCACCATACTTAAATTAATATGTTTCACATGTAAACTTGAATTATTATTTTAATATCATAAATATAATAAAGTTATACTAATTTAAAATCAAAATAAAAAAGTTTCTTACAAGACCACTTTTTAATGTTTACCTATAAACATTTTAAGAGGTATGAAAGTTATTAAATTTGTTCCAAAGCTCGTGTAAGATTTTGCAAGCGATGTTCACCGCAATTATTACTACCACCATAATATTACTGTATTTCCCACACTAGTGGAAATATATTTATGGAGTGATATTAATATATAGACTTCTCAAGCTGAAAGACAATGTTAGTTTTCATAATTTGGTTGAAAAAAAGTGGTTTAAGAATCAGTTATTTTAGTATATATTGTGTTAATTAGATGCATCAGTGAATGTTGTATAATAAATATTGGGTGCTTATTTCGTATAAATAATTGTGTTTATTTTTAAACTACGTAATTGCAACTCCGCTGATTAGAAAAAGAATAGCGTTAACGGGGATACCAATGGGCTGGAAAGAGACGTAAGTATCTATAAGCGCATTTACTACAATTTAAGAGCGAAACGACCTATCGATACTCATTATTCGCTCAATAAATTTATAAAAGTTTTGTGCATAGTTATGATATTTAGATATTTTAGTATCAATTCATCACACGAAATATAATACAGCCTGACATATATTAAAAATTCGCGTGTCTTATCAAGTGTTAAGAGAAAAAGAAATACTCGAAAGTTTCTCTCTCTCTCTCATGCATTGTACGAGGCACGTCCAGAAAGTAAGAGTACTGGTTGCCCTCTCGTGCTGTGAGAATTTTTTTTTTTCCAAGGTTGGAAACACTGAGTTGTAGTGGGGTTTTTCCTGAACACAACGAGCACAGGCGGACCTCGTTAGTATGAAAACTCGCCTTGTAGTGTCCGTTTGTGTGAAGTATGTCGATAAGAAATCCCGCCAAGTGCGAGGTGCGCGCTGTCATCAGGTTCCTTCTCGCTGAAGGAAAAAACACCGACTGAAATTTTTTCACGGATTAAAACTGTTTATGGCTAAGGTGTTATGAACCGAACGGGCGTGTTTAGGTTGTGTCGTGAGTTTAATGAAGGCAGAAGGAATATTCATGACGATCAGAGGTGTGGAAGACCTTCCATTTTGACCGATGAGTTGGTGCAAAAGATCGAGAAAACTGTTCGTGAAGACCGCCGATTGACAGTGGATGAAATTTCTACGTTGTTTCCACAACTCTCCAGATCTCTCTTACACGAAACAATTACAGAAACGCTGGGATTCCGAAAATTGTGCGCAAGATGGGTCCCAAAACAACTGACATAGCAGCACAAAGTGAATCGGGTCGCTAGCGCAGCGAGTTCCTTGAGCAATTTGAATTGGATGGTGAGGATTTTCTGAGCTCAATTGTGACTGGAGATGAAACCTGGGTGGCTCATTACACTCCCAAGACAAAAAGACAGTCATTACAGTGGCGGCACACCAGTTCCCCATCTGCCAAAAAATTCAAAACCTCAATTTCGGGCAAAAAAATCATGGCCACTATGTTTTGGAACCGAAAAGGGATCATTTTGATCGAATTTCTGCCTGAGGGGGAGACGATTAATGCAGCACGATACTGCGAGACCCTAAAAATGCAAAAATGCTCAAGAGAGCAATTCAAAACAAACGGAGGGGAATGTTGACGAAGGGAGTGCGCATGTTGCACGACAACGCCCGCCCGCACACGGCCAACGCCACTAAGGCGCTTTTGGACTCATTCGGTTGGGACATTTTGAACGACCCCACATACTCCCCTGACTTGGCGCCTTCAGACTTTCATCTTTTCACCTCCCTCAAGACTCACATGGGTGGAAAAAAATGTTCAACTGACGAGGAGGTGAAACTAGAGGTCCTGAACTGGAAGAAGGAGATGGCGGGAGAATTCTTTGAGGAGGGCCTCAAAAAGCTTGTGCTACGGCTCACAACCTGCATTGAATGGGAAGGCGACTATGTGGAGAAATAACTGACATATTTACCAACAAGATCCTGTAATTTGGTTTTAAATACAATTTTATATTTAAAATAGAATAACCTAGTAATCTTACTTTCTGGACGTGCCTCGTATAACAGACGACATCTCGAAAATTTCAGACACAGATATCGAAATCAAATTATCATTGGCTGTTTTTATCTGTGTTAGGCTAGGCTTATTGTGACTAGTATTTCAATTCTGAGCCTAAATTATAAATTTTAAACATAGCTAATGGTCGAGAATTAACATCTACAAAGATGATCAAGTCACATTTTAAAATCTCCTGGCCATAAAATATATTGATAAATGATAATATCCATCACTAACATTTTGATGAGTATGAAGAGTAAAATATCCAATTCACTTGTATAATTTGAACATTAACCTGTGGTAGAAATGTGACTTTAGTTCAGTGTTTTCCAACCTTTTGCCGGGTTTGACATCAATTTTTGTCTCGGAGACCATCACTACCCCTTTATGGCCTACACGTATTTATATCCTTGTTTTTAAATTTTAGTTTATTAATATTCTTACTAATCAGAGCTATACAAATTTTAGCACCGCATCTTAATACCCGTTTGGATTATAAACATGTTTACTAATTTCGCTAATGTGTTATGGATGAAAAAGGTTCAATTAAGATTAAGTTTACCCGAAGTTGCGAGGAGGATGAGTGGAATTTTTTTAGGGAAAATCAATCCCAGAACCGTCAGTCAGAATATGAATCCTGACCTCATCAGTTAAACAAAACTAGGATGCCGTTAAGCCCACGAGTTTGATTTAACTCCTATAAACTATATTATCCTATATTATTTATATGAAAGAGACTAAGATGTTTCAAAAGTGATTCAACGAGCCCAGTGGGTATCTTGAAAGCTATGATAGCAGCCCCTTTCACCTAAAATCGAGACTCATGCAGCAAACTAATTCAACAAGCAACTGCTTAAGTTAGGTTACCAAAATAAACATAATTAGTGACTAAACTGTTTTACTCTATTTAAAGTTCGGATCTTCCTATAGTAATAATCAATTTTAAAAGTAAACATAACACTATAATATCAACATGCAAGGTGATTGAACCAAATAAATTCCACGACCCTGAATGGGGTCGCGACTCCCAGGTTTTAAACCGTTTGTCTAGTCACTATAGTGCCTTAGCTCACTTAGTTATCAGCACGGGAAATGGTTATATTTGAATCTCTACACTGAAAAGCTGACCTGCCGTTCTTCCCAAGTGGCGAGTGAAGTTTGTACCCTCGTTACACAGGAGGTAGCAAAAGAGGGGAAGGGCAGTCATGGAGGGGGTAAGAACTGTAAGATGAGGCCACATATTCTATGCTTGAGTGCGTTCAGTTAAGATGCAACCCGCTCCATAAAATCGCTTCGAATTTGCCAAGGAGGCAATATCATTAAGTAAATTACCCCTAATTTTTTGTTTGTATATCTATTCTTTCTTCCTAAATTCTTTGGCCTGGGATATCTTGTGTTGTATACATGCGTCGGCGCCGCCTCAGTGTCTCGTAGCTTGTTGTCACGGCCGGGCGTGTTAGTTGTAGCGGGGAGTATAAAGTCCGTAGATAGGTCAACAGCAGTCGGTGTCCGAGTAATTAGGTAAGTCTATGGTTTATTCACTTAGGCATCTTGGACTTGCAGCTAGTGCTACAGGGGGTCGATTGGTCTAAGGATTATTAAACTCGCTATACTGTCACCGTTAGGAATATGGTTGGGGCTCGAATCTTTAACGAATCACACAGCATAAATTCAACACTACCACAGTTGGCAGTGCGTATACCCACCAGAGTAGGTGTCCTGAGTTCCATTACCAATATGTTCATAGATGTATTATTGATAAAATGTCAAATGGAGATTAAATATTGTTCTAAATCGTACGCTGATAAGAGTATGGCTGAAAAATAAGCTGTATGGGAAAAAAGATTCTGTATTAAAATAACACGTTAACCATGCCAACCAATATTGTGTATTATATCTGAAGATAAAGAAAGGGAGCAACTAAAAGAAGAACACGACCCAACTATTTTTACTTGAGTATTTCTGTAAGAATCGAGTACGGCAGATTACGATACACAAAAGGTGTAGTCGACTACTTTTACTCGATTCTTCACATCACTAGAGCTCACTGAGCATAGGACGTGAGCAAAGCAGTGCTGCCAATTCACATTAATAAAAGTCATGCTATAATTCATAAACAATGTCTCATTTCTCACTATATTTGAATACATTAAAGTCAAATTTTAAATAATAATTTTTCAACATAGTGGCTAAAATCTGTTGCCAAATAAAATAATTGATTTGTCTCTTTAAAATTATGGAAGTCAATACATGCTCCAAAAAAAAAAAAAAATTGACCTGAAAAATAATCTTGCAAGTTAAATAAAGTTGCAAATTAATTTTCTAGTATGCACTGCAATCTTTAAAGAGAATGAATACTTCATGTATAAGAAAATACATATACAGGCCACTTGAAAGGAGAATTAGAGCACTTGTTTAAATTCACCTATATCGATTTGATTACAAAAGAATTTTCGAAGCATCTTCAAAGAAAAATAGAAAAACTATGGTAAACAGTGATAATATTAATACAAAGATAGTCAATATCTATAAATAGCAGTAAAATGGAGTAATATTTTATCAATATTGACTGCAAACAATTTGTTTATATTTTTTAAAAGGTGCTCCTAATGTCCATACGTTTAACTTCGGTTCCCTTGGCCTAAATTGTATAATCGAGCAGGACTGACTGATATAGGATACGAATATCCTATTAATTGGATTTCAGAAATAATTTATAACGCTATGCTTTTCAATATTTTATGTAATGTTGTCAGCCTTATATAAGTCTACAAATTTAAAATAATTATTTAGACTTATTTATATAATTTGATTCGATTTGGCTGCTCTAGTATACAAGTAGTAAGTTAAGAAGATTTCATCCTGCTGCCCTCTACCAGAAGTGTGACAAAGCTTTTAAGTTAGAAGTTCCTTCTGTTATACCTCAAGTCAGCCATTTGTGTATATGATTTTTTTTTTCTTAAAGGTGTATATTTCAAAACTGTCTGAATGGATAATATTCCTATTGGATACAATTCCAGTTATTGTGGATTTAATTCCAGTGGATACAATTCAGTATTTTCACAAAAACAGTTTATTACAAAACTATCAGAATGGATACCATTCCGAGTGGATATAATTAAATTTTTTATGGATTTAATACCAGTGGATACAATTCAGGATTTTCTCAAAAACATTTTTTTACAAAACTATCGGAATGGGTACCATTCCGAGTGAATACAATTCCAATTTTGGTGGATATAATTCCAATGGATACAATTCAGTATTTCAACAAAAACAATTCATTACAAAACTATCGTAATGGATACCACTCTGAGTGAATACAAGTCTATTCTCATATACTACCTGGTGAATACAAACATAACAACCCGTGACCAGACAGACCACGTGGACTAGGGCGTTAGTTTCATCTACTCTGGTTCGTCCATGGTGGAGAGATCGGGAATCAAATTCCGGCCGTATGTATTGAGGGTGGTATTTCCCTCTTTCTGTTCACTAAAATGAGGGTACATTTCTTCTAAAACCCAACTCTTCTCATTCCTCTAGTGTAACTAGTACACGTTTATAGCTATAACAGTTCCTAAGACGCGGTGGTAAAATAATAATAATAATAATAATAATAAATAAAGTCATGTGTTTTATCCCAGCTCATGGCTGATTAGACAAGATAATATTTTTTGTCACCTTGTCTTACTACCCGTCCAAGCTATACGCATATTTACGAATCACGTTGGATGAGGAAGGTTGAATTTAGAGAGCGTGTACCCACATATGTGTGGAGGAATAACTTGGTGGAAAACGATATTTTATAAACCCCCGTAAGTAATCCGACAAGTATTCGAGCACTGATATTTCCATCATCGTCAGATTATTCTATTACGTTAGTGACGCCATGGACCACGTGACCACCGTGAGTGAAGTAGTATTTTTTTAATAATTATATTTTAATCTTATTGTTTGTTCCTTTTCAAACATGATCAAATGGTATAACTCGTTTCAATTCTAGTATTTTCTAATGGATAATCCACCTTGAAGCTACGCCTGGTTCTATATGTATTTGCTTCAGAGTGTACACGCTATTCGGGATCTCGACAACTTTACCTATCTGTGGTGTCACAGCAAGTCAAGAACGGATTTCCCGTGTTCGTGTATTTACTTAGGTCAATGAGATTTAAATATATAACATTGAAACAAAATCTATAAATAAATTTCAAATATGTAACCGCATGGCCCCAATTGGAAGGTTTGTTTTGTAATATTGTATGGTATGAGTTGCGAATAACAAAACGATCGTTGCGAGGTTGTTATGATTATTCTCTAAACAGGGGCCTGGTTAAAATGAGGTGGATTGAGCCCCTCGTTGCTGACTACAGAACATCGAAGGCTAGGGGTCACTCTGCCAGTTTTGGGTCTACGTGGGCTAAAATACCGGTTTATTGGTACCAGTCTCGGGGGCTGCCACTCGAGCTCAGGGAACCCGGCTCGGGGACCGTACTAGGACCACCTAGGAGTCAGACAGGCCTTTGGGTGAACCCCATAACACCTCGTTTTGTCACACGTTTCCTAATATTCTTTAAGTTCTTTCATTCTACCTTCACGAATAATAAACATTCTAAAAGCCAAGTCTAACGTCAATCACGAACCCACACAAGTATTCGATATCACTTCCCCCTTAACCCCGGCCACAGACATCCTGACAGATTCTTGGCCCACAAGCAAAGATACAAGAGGGGTGATGACAAATAATTATATAATTAGTCCTAAATTGTAACGAAATATAATTTTTTATCTTGATTTTTCTTTTTGCAAACATATTGTCTCTTATCGCTTACAGCTCAGACAGGATATTTGCTTTATTTACTAAAATGGCTTATAGGAATCTTATTGCCAGTATCTAGATTTAAGAAAGTCCGTGGAAGATAATTTATGTATAAAATAGGAAACAAGATAAAACATATTTTGAACAGTGGATCAATGTCATACATCCACAAATAAAAGAGTGACTGTTTATACCCGTCAGCGGAAGAGGAAGAAAGCTATAAGCATATAAGCAAGAGTACCTCTCGCTCTATTTAGTGCATTGAAGTCGAAGTGTGAATGTCATTGAACCCACATCACACCCGGTACCGGTTCAAACAAGTCTCGAGCACGTCATTGAACCCGCATCGCACCCGGTACCGGTTCAAACAAGTCTCGAGCACGTCATTGAACCCGCATCGCACCCGGTACCGGTTCAAACAAGTCTCGAGCACGACATTGAACCCGAATCGCACCCGGTACCGGTTCAAACAAGTCTCGAGAACGTCATTGAACCCACATCACACCCGGTACCGGTTCAAACAAGTCTCGAGCACGTCATTGAACCCGAATCGCACCCGGTACCGGTTCAAACAAGTCTCGAGCACGTCATTGAACCCGAATCGCACCCGGTACCGGTTCAAACAAGTCTCGAGCACGTCATTGAACCCGAATCGCACCCGGTACCGGTTCAAACAAGTCTCGACCACGACATTACTCAGCGAATGCTCCCTACAGACGGTTTGACAGTTTACGAGAGGTCCTCGGTTACTCCAGGAATAGCTAGTAGCTCCAAACGGGGCACAACCAACAAATCTCTCCCTCACGTCTAAGGCACCATTGACCCAGAATACACCGCGGCGATATAGCAGCAGAGCGTCGAGAAACCTTCCAGACAGTCACTTATATGGCCATTCCGGGGCGCGCGCCTCACACAGACCATTTAAGCGTGAGGGAATGGGGTAATGGGGGGGGGGGGGGGGGCACATGAGTATCCAAGTAAGGAGGGGGGCAGAGGGGACTTGTCATAGCTGTAGGCCAGCGTAGACTACAGTCAATTCACCACTGGAGTGGTGGTGACAGATAGGAAAAGCTATCAGATATACCCTCATGTATCCATACGCCAAACTAAATGATATGCAAGGCCATGTGTTGAACAGTTGTTAGTTTTCTCAGTCAAGACTTTCACAACAAACAATTTGTGTTTAATTGTGTTTTTTTAAGCGTTTTAAAATTATTGAAACACGAGCTTACGAGATAAATAACTTTTTTTTTTGTGGAAACATGGTTTAGAAACGAGAACTTCAAAAAGTCTGCGTTCTCTTCACAAATTAAGATGGCAAACCAGAGAAAACTAAGGCCGTTGATGACGTCATACAAACGGTGTTCGGTTTTGTTTATTTGCATCTGTTTACGAAATAAAAAAGTGTTATGTTTAATCTAATATTTTATATGGGTGTTTTTCTAAGTTATAAAAACACATTTATTCATTTTGGTGTCCGGTTCTAAGAAGATACAAGTGCATGAAGATTACTGAAGTGATGTCATTACTTCTCCCCTTGACCTGTTGTCTGTGTTTGATAATTATAGCGTTCACTTAAAGAGTCCCATACACATTTTTCAAACGAAGCAGTTTGAGATTTTATTGAGGCAAGTCCAGTTGGTTTTTTAGACAGGGCTTTATGAGTTACACCAAACTGGCTTGAAACTACAATAAATGATATTGTAACTGCCTTCACCATGTTTATCACTGCTGGTTTTTTGTACCATTTCGTTCTATTATTTCCAAATGTTCTATTATTGGAGTTTCTGTAATGCAAACACTTATTTATCTACATCAAATTAATTAAATAAGTGTAACGTTAATTGTCCACTTCTTTTTGTAGATCTGTAACAAAATCAGCTGTAAGATATAGTTGATTTGAGATCAACCCAATAGTATGATGTTTAGTTAGCCACTTCAGTGACCGAATAGTCTAAGGCGTCACTCTCTTGCTAAACTGGCCTGAAGAATAAGGGGAGATTGGGGTTGAAATTCCGGCTACGTCTACCGAGATTGTTTTTTTCCCTATATGGTTTCCCAGTCTTCTTCCATGTAAATGTGGGTATATTACCTCTAAAATGCTTCCTTCCTCCTTCTTAGCCCATTAGAGTAATTTTCAAATATGCGCACAAGCTGAACAGGTAGTAAGACGCTCTGGTAAAAAGATATAGCTAGTTTGATAAGTCATATAAGAAATTTAGGCTACAACTGTCAGAACCATGTAATCCACCTTGAATGGAATTTATACGGGTGGAATGTTGGTATCATCAGGCATTGGATTAGAAATATATTAGTTGTTTTTTCAAGGAAGTTAATTGTGCCCTATGTATTGTATATTTTTATCGTGTTGCAATGAACACACACAATTTGAAAGTAATTTATTAATAAGCATAATTTTTCAAGTTTTTTTTGATTTGTATGCAAACACTTTGGGAAATTATTGAAATTGTAAAAATATTCCCACAAAAATATATTTGTTTGTAAGAACTTAAAAAAGCTTCAGTGATTTTGTTGCTATGGTTGATGCAGCTGTACATGTTTTCTGGTAGCTCAGCAAAGCATAGACACAATTTTGTTAAAATACCCCTAGACACTATCTGAAGGATACTATTGTGTTACAGTACCTGTATTTGTACAATTTTGTCATATTATTTTATACTTATATACTTTATTGACATTGTGTTTGGTGACATAAATAATGTGTTTAATCAAATTTTTTAGTTAGTTTATATGATAATTAGTCAAATCTATTGTTTGACCCAGTAGCTGCCAAATCTTTTATTTTAATGTAAAAATGGTGTAGAGGTAATTGTTCTACCTCTAAAAAAAATTTAATGCCTCCAAAGGCTATCAATATTTTTTTAAATAGTTATTGGGGTTCAATGCAATCTTCTCTCACAAGCAAAAAATAACTCTATTTTACAATTTGAGTGCTATGCATCCTACTCCGTGTCGAAACTATCATGAACTTAACATAAATTAAGGTTATAGAAAGTAGTGGATGTAAAACAACCTATATGAAAAAACTTTAAAAGTATATATATTAATTGAAGATTATTTTTTATTACTCAGCCATTATATTCCCGTTAACATATCTTTCCGTGGAAAAAAGTAGACCTTAAAAAGCATTAAAATTATATTATTGAAAGCTAATATTCTCAATTTTTCTAGCCTTCTAATAAATATGTTATACTCAGGTGCTTCATAACCAGGGTGCTCTAGTACCCCCTCCCCTCCCCCCCCCCCCCCCCCAGTTACGGCCGCTATTGCAACATCTTCTTCTGACATTATTCAAACTGAATGGTTCACAGCTGAACTAAGCTTGCAGCGATATACTCTTTATCATCTAGGCCCTAAGGCATGAATTACATAACCTCGGTTGCTTTTTAAACCACAGTTCCAAATTTTATTTTAGGCCTATCTTTATTCACCCTAGTGCATATAAATAGCCTAAAAGTGTACACAATGTTTATATTGCATGCAACTTATGTATGTATTTATCAGTGCCAGATTGTGTTTTGTTTTCATGGGAGGGCACAAAATTTAAAATATAAATAACAATAAAAATATAAATTCCCCCGTTATTTATATTTTTTAATGATAGTCCATCCTCCTTTCCTTGATATCTGAAAATGTGTCACTAACTTTGTTGTCAACATCATAAACTGAAGTAACACATTTATTTTCGACACAAAGAACTGCTAAAGCATTTAGTCTTATTTCACATTGTACTCCTTAAGAAGGTCTTAATCCACTTTAGGGTAGACAAACACCTTTCACATTCCCTTGTTGACATAATGTTCAAAACTTTCAAATAAAACCACGCTTATACTATTTTGTGAAATATACATTAATAAAGGAGCATGAACACTGTAACCTCTTTCATTCGTAACGACTCGAACAACCTGAAGGGAACACACCAACACGTGCCCGGCTTAGTCTTGCTTACATCATTTATCAAAGCCTCCCCGCTACTTCCCCAATGACGCCGTGAGAACGGAGCTGATTCAATAATGCTCTGATCTTCAAGAGTTTTGTTTGAAGGTTTTCGCTCAGCAATAATTTTAAATGTTATAATTTTAATAAAAACTAGGAAAAGTTATTTTGATTTTAATATTTCCCTTGTGTAATAACTTATATATTAAAACTTATAATTGATTGGCTGTATGTGCTTTTTGGGTGGAAGGGTACGTGCCCTTGTGCTCTTTTTGACAAGCTGCCACTGGTTTGATAGATCCTCAACAGACACACCCGTCAGCCGTTAAGAAAGCCTAAGCAGCACTGAAGGGGTGAACTAGGCAAATGAGTAAAGTTTATCCCCGTTGCATGCAGCGTTTAGTCCTCAATTTGTAAAATAGTGTATTCATTGCCAATTCATCATGTAGTGATTTTCTTTATAGTGTATGCTTTTAATTTTGTATGTCTAGCATAGACTTACACTTACACTTAGACTTAAATTTAACAATATAGCTAACTTTGTACATTGTACATGTATATATATATATATATATATATATATATATATATACATATATATATATATATATATTCATTAAAAGCATTTTTCTCCATTGTAAAATAAATTATAACAGGTGTTTCAAATTCAATAAAATATGTGTTCTTTTATAAAAACCATAAACTGCTTTTCTGAGATTCTGTATTTGTTTCAATACCTAAAAATATCATATGTTTCATATAATACTAAAATTATATGAGAAGATACATAGTGAGACAATTTCTAAAACAAATTTAATATATTAAGGAGGGGGTTATTTTCATATTAATTTTTTGTTAACTTTATTTTTTTTCTAATGCACGAATCTATTAATAAGAATAGCACTTTTTCTCTAAAAATTATAAAATCGTCAGTATTATCTTATCTTATTTGTTGGCGACGAGGCAGTGGTCCGAATTTCGTACAGGTATACTAAGATCAAACTTTTACAAAATACAAAGTAATCAAAAACATAGGGCCACCAGTGATATTAGAATGATATTGAACGTGGATGCCATGAAAACCATTGATAATTGGCATATTGAAGTAATATTTAAACAATACATAAATACATTAATCCTGAATGTACACAATCACTTTTGGACCTTCAAAGTGTTTTCTTCTTTTTTTAAGAAATTATGCACAAAACAATACAACACTGAGCGGCCGCTCCGCCATACTACCCATCTCATGAAATTTAGCTATGGTATTGTTCACACATGACTTACTTATACAGTCAACTCTCGATTCTACGACCCCGGGAATATCGTCCCTCTCGAAGTAACGACCCTTTTTTGGGAAACCATGAAAAATGTGGGAAAAAAGGTTGAAAAGTTTAAGGAAATCGGCTGTAAAATGTGTTTGTTGCATTTATTTAGGTCGCTGCGTTGCAATTATCTTTGTGAGCGCTTTATTACTAGTAACTGGGGTGGGTCAGGTATAAAAATAGACACCACCTCATCAATGCCAGCCAATAGCACTTGACTCTGTCCACCCCCTCCCACAAGCAAAACAATGTTTCCCTGCGCACGACTGCCGCTACATCACGCGCCAGGCTTGCTTTTGCCATTGTTATTTCGATTCTCGATTTGGTTACTATTTTGGTTTGATTTTGTGAACAATTTTTGATGACCCACACTATTTGTTGTCTAAAAATGGCAAT
Source organism: Timema cristinae (assembly GCA_039000515.1). Classification (NCBI taxonomy): domain Eukaryota; kingdom Metazoa; phylum Arthropoda; class Insecta; order Phasmatodea; family Timematidae; genus Timema; species Timema cristinae. Next base: position 55,020,625 of record JBCFYV010011164.1, read on the forward strand.
TTTTTCGTATGAAGGTCAAGGGGTGGAACAAAATCTGTTAAAATTCCAATAACAACCCCTTCGAAATAACGACCCTTTTCCAGGGAACCGTGAAAGGTCGTAGAATCGAGAGTTGACTGTATGTAACTCTGCTGCAATTGCTCTAGAAGATTTGACGTTCTGGTCATGCCAATAATCTGCCATTTTATTTCAACCAACACCATTTTTCTAGACATTATTTACGGAAAACAAACACTACAATCGTTTATTACACACACATTGAATTCGTTATTGGAAAAAAAATAATTAACCTTACCGGAAAAATTATTTAGTGTAGCTATCTGTAGTCAAGTGTATGTACTAACACCAACAAATGGCAAAATCTTGGTGGCTCAACAAATAATATTCACTTAAACAACACGAAAACAGTGAAATCTTAATGTGTTTGTTGTTAAGTTCATTAATTCGTTAAATGGCTGATTAAAAAGATATGTACAATTTTTAGGAGTTTGATCTATGCATTAAATGTTACCCCTATGTATTCAATAAATTTTAAAAGAATCTACGTTACTGTGTAACAATACAAGGGTTGTATTTTACAATCGAAACCCCACCCAAACCGATGCTGAATAGACTATCATCCCATTCATACTACCCACTCCAAGAAACGTTGACGTTTATTCAAATCACCTACAGTAGTATTCTTCACTATTGTAGTTCCATGTCACTTCAAGCAATATACAAACAATATAATTCAATATAATTCACTATCAACTCTCTACAGTGTAAACTATTCTTATACGTACGCTCTGGATAAACTGGCTTGCACAGCCTAGTAACCTGGCTGACTTCATAAAGTCCTAAATCGAGGAGTGGGGCAACCTTGCCTTGATGCATCAGCACTTGATGTTCCGACCGGCCCGGTTTAAACATATCTCATGCGTGATTTTCTGCACACCTGGCGGAGAGTGCACGCGGACATGGCTGCCCTCTTTCAGATGATTTGTGCAACCATCACCTGATCTCTGACGTCAGCAGCCAAGCAGTTGAAAAGATTTTTGACAACAAACCCGAGTATCGTCTATACGGAGCGGAATGACCAATCAGCGACCAACAAGCACGATGGCCTACGTGAGAAAAACAGCGTGATCCTCCCAAAATGTTACGTCACCGACTTAGTTTGAACTATTCCCCCCTATCATAACTACGCAGTAAGACCACTATATATTATGAACGTGTGGGAGATGTAAGCTGACTTTTGAATTCGGCATCATCGAGGATGGACCTCTTTAATATTTATCTATATTAGACTATTGAACTCGGCACCATCGAGGATGGACCTCTGTTATATTTATTTATAATATACTTTTGAAATCGACGCCATGATGGATGGACTGTGGTTATTATTTTATATCGTCAGGAGACGACTTGCAAAAATCTCGCCTCTGTGAAGGAAAGTTATAATACTCTGTAAATACTTATAGTTTTTCGTAAAAGTTTGAATTATGGAATTTTTAATTTAATTTTGTTATATTCGAGATAGGCTGTTATTTGTATATTAAGTATGGGCATTATTTAGTACTATTTAAAACTAAAAGTAGCTTAAGTTTCGTGTCGCCACTTAAGGGCATGTTTCTTAAAGATGTTAGTAAATTCTCAATGTTTGCTGTTCTAAATTAACGAAATGTTAATTGAAATATATTAATATTATCTATCTTAATAATCTGGATATTTATACTATCCGTATTATCCTAGCTTTTGTTGTTGTATATTTAAAATCATTTATATACATTTCAATATTTTCAGTAACGTAAATTTGGCTATTCTTCGCATACATTTGAAATGTGGCAAACTTCTAAACATTCTTTAACTTAATATCAATTGTTAGACTTTGTTCAGTATTTGAATGATGCCGATTCAAGTAGTCCCGCGTGAGTTTACATTAGGTTTGAGGTGGGAAACTCTCCCGTGTTAGTTAACGTAATGTTTGTAGTATAAATGTATATTGTAATTCTTGAAGGTACTTTCGCTTTCTGTAAAATTAGAATACTCTCGTGATATTTAGATTAAAAGTATGGAATATAAATATATAACTTTACATTGGAAGAGTATATGTTGTCGTAATGTCTGTAGATGTTCAGACGCTTTTGTAACAGTTTAGAAAGGCTCTTATAGCTTTTTATTTTTCATGAATAGGTTTGGTTATTGTTTTCATAGCTTTATTGGTATAATGCTAACCTGGTCTAAGTGAATTAATCTTTTTTAGCGATAATGTAATCAACTATGTTTTTATTCGTTCTACTAGATAAAGTTAAGGCCACTTAACTGTCTGTTATTTTTGAATGAATTAAATTACTCTCTACATTTAACTCTTGCTGGTGCTATTTTCTATTTATTATTATGTTAGCTTATTCCTTCTTATCATTGTAGTATTTTCGTTAGTGGTCTATTGCTTCGAGGTAAAGAATTGAGAGGGGGTCACAACTGTATATAATTTAGTTTTTTTTAAATCGCTTCAAAAGACTGAAAAAGATAGTAATTTTTGGTTTGTCTCAAAATTTTAAATAATTAGTAAATAATAAACTAGTTGATATAAAAATCTGATTTTTACCCCAAAATGCATGGTCTTAACAGCTTAATAAGCAATTGAATATAAACCAATAATATAGAGCCAAAGGTTTCCCACAAGAAAAGTATAGGTGGCCCTTTGTTTTTGGTTACTAGTAAACCACTATCCACATACATACAGATTCACTTCCTCCAACTTCTGCCTTGCTGCTATAGACATTGACAGTGGGGCCTATAAATATATGAATAGCTTGTAGAATCAAAATATGTATAACTAATTTATATGGTATACATATTAAAATATAATAACTAATTTTTGTTTTAGTATGTTGACTTCAACTTTACTATAGGAGATGTGTTTATCCGGGGGAGGGGACAACTACTCGAAATAACTTTTAAAATGGTTTAACTTAACCCCTTAACGTACTTTGCCCAGCAGTATTCATCATAGCATGGTATGCAACACCAATACAATGACAGGCAAGGCTCTCACTTGGTGTTCTTGCTTAAATCACATAGACGGCAGGAGCGGTATGAATAAAACTCAGCTCTTCTATTCAATATATTTCAAGTCAAGATTTGGCTCTATGATTATTAGGTGCTTAATTTAGCTGTAGTGAAGATATAAAACTACTATAACTAGTAGATGATTTGTTTGTGAAGTATCACGGGCCTCAACGCCACTATGTTCAGGTTTACCAGTGTCCTAGAGTCAAATAAATCCCAAATTTAAGGTGTGTTCAACCATAAAAATGTTAGTGAATAAATTACAATTTTTTTGGTGAAAAGTGGCTGGGGGATATAACCCATTTCCCCAAAGTTTCTTCAATAAACTAACTATCTATTGAAAGTGTGTTTATCCCTAACAATTTTAGTGAAGAAATCCCATCTTTATCCTTTTTAGATGAGTAGTTAGTTGTGCCTGAAAAGGGGGCATGCAAAATTGAAAAAAATCTCTCTTCCAAAAAAAAATCAGAATTACGATTGACCATTTAATGAATACCTCTCTATCCTTGATAGATTGTAAAATATAGAAATATCCAAAGGCCCCACCCCCCACCCCCTCTAAAAATTATGTCATGCGAGAATTTTAAGGGACTGTCCCACCATAATAATGGTGAAAACTGACCATTTATATGACCTTCCATTTGGGCAGGTAAGACCTTGTTTTACCCCCCAACCCCTCCCTTTTGGTCACAGAGCTATAGCTCGGGGATAAGAGAGGAAGGGGTGTTCCCTGAAAAAATAAAGTCGTTAAATCTATACCCTCCCCTTCCCAAACATCCCCCCTACACAAATAATGTTCCCCGATGTTGCTTATAATATTTCTCAAGTTACATACAGTTTATTGTTTGCTTAATTTTTAATTAAAAACAAAAACTAATAATAAACGTTGGTACCTGAAACATGTAGTAATGTACCAATATTTATTATTATGCAACTAATACATAATAGGTCGTTTTAATTACGCAAGTATTTAGCTTAAATGACGACTAATATTGCCTTAATATTATTTTGGAACACCTCTTTGATTTTGAATTCCCGCCAAAACTTGCCATACCGGGTTGGTAATTACTTAAATTTGTGCAATTTTTATTGACTTTCAATTTAATATTCGTATATTTTAAGCTTTTATGATTACATAAAAATTCATTATATAATTAATTTAGTTCTAAATACATGCATAATTAACGTGTAAATTTCAGTTTTCTCCATAAGAGAAGAATTGTAGGCTCTGACATCGTACCCCCACAATGACATTCTTCGAGTACTCATTATAACTAGGTTATTCTAGCCTATAGATGTACACAGCTATACATAGCTATAAAATGTCATTTATTTGTGATGTGTTACACATAATCTTACTGCGTAAGTATTCTATGATTTCACATCACCAATCCTTTTGTCTAAAATAATATAATTTACCAAATCGTAAGGAAATTACGTAAGATCGGCGAGGAGAGAAGGGGGAATGAGAAATCTTACGATCCTTTAAGTAGGGAAATTTGGGGAGTAAGAGGAGTCAAAATAATGGAAAATATCCTTACGTAATTTATGGACAGCCAGCTATTGGTTTTATAAAAATATATTTCAAATAAAGGGTTTTTTTAATTTTAATTTCTTTACAATCTTACAATAATGAGTTATTTTGTGTCTCAAATACTTGCAAAGATATTATGATTAAAATTGGCAATATCTTCTTATGTAAATTACCTTAAAATTATGCTCATGGGATGATTAGTTTACAACGATAAACAATACCCAGATACGAAATTTAATAAAAATCGCTACAGTGGATTTAGAGATAGCTTGTTTTCTCTCTTTTTTACCTTTAGTAAACTACCCTCAATTTTAGGGTAAGATAGCTACTGTAACTTCAAAAACTCCTCAGGGTAGCCTTATAAAACCATATATACTGAGTTTTAGCCTGATCAGTAAAATGGTGTCAGCTTTAGGCCTAGATATAGACACGGGCAGATGGCATGGAAAAAACACCCTTTCGGTTTTGAAGGGTTGACAATTATCAAAATATTGACTTTTTCACGAGCAAAGTACTTTTCTCTTCAAAGTGTCGGGAGAAAGTAAAAAGTGTTTATTTACGTAAATATGAGCACAAATAATAGTCTCATACACTTCGATGGTGCAAACACATTTCTATACATTCATAAAACTACTTTCAACTAAAGGCTCAATGACACTATGGAGTAGAATAATCAAAATTTAAGAAGCAAAAAGTAGTAACTATTACATTGGCCACTTATGTAAGTTTTTGAGTTTATACAGTCATAATGTCCCATTATTTGAATATGGTATTTATTTTAACCTATCAACTATAGTTATACAGTCTTATGAAGTGTTTAGTTAGATAAAAATTAAAGTGTTTTATTGAAACATACCTCTTATCAAAACCTACTATTTAAAAGCCAAAACTGTTATCCTAAATCTTAACCTCAACAACTGTTTATTTTGTAAAACAATCACAAATATTCAACATTAAAACTACTTATAAATCCTTATATTATTCAACGCTTAAAAATGGAACATGCTACAAATATTAATTTTGAGACCAGAGTCATATAAATATGTCAAAACACAGTTAATTTATTACATTAAATTGGAATCAAAATCAGCTTAAAGTGAAAAGTACTCAACTCTCCAAAGTTCACTCAACGAGATGAGATTATTGGTGTATTACATTCCATATTTTCTGCGTCGGTTTCCCTAAACATTAAATTTTCTCCTTTGCAGTCCACAGCAAGTGATTGTGGATTTTAACTTTAAGGAGTTGGCTTTGTGCAAAATAGCTTGTGATTTTTGCATCGTTTAGGCCAATGAGGGTATATTATCCTTATTTTATTCAATGCCTTTCCTAATATTATATGTACAATACCTCCTTTGTGTTGCACATAAGGAGATTGCTCAATAAATGTTTCTAAGATATGTGTGTGAACATATCTGTAGGGGATTTGAGATTCCCTAAGTCATCATGCCCTTAATTGAGATATGCTCTATGAAGAATTAGATAATCATGTCCTGAATCCACGTTGGTGACCTCGTGGTCTAGGGGTAAGGTGTCAGACTTCTGTGTTGGGGGCCCGGGGCTCAATCCTCGGTCCCGGCACAGATTTATTGATTACCAAATCCTTCCTTCCCCTCTGACAAGACGTGTATTAATCACAACTTGTGAATGAGGATAATACCAGGCCTCCACCGTGGTTCGGATTCCACGTTAAACTGTAGGTCCTCCATCTCATCTCACAATCACCCTACCATTACACATTAGCGTAAGGGCGTATAATCCGAACGGGTAGTAAGACGTGGTGCTAATAATAAGACTTCCATGTTGGCATCACACTTTGTTACTGTGTTCATTCAGCGTTTACAGTGAAATTTCCGTTCTATATTTTATTCAAAATAGCCAGCAACATATTTAAAAGATCGAACGCTAAAACAAATAATTATCTAATCTTAATTTGTGATGATAAAAAACGTTAAAATTGTATGTGTATAGTTACATACTCGTTAGCTCCTATTTAAAAACCATTCATTTAATAACAAAATATGTTAAATAGTAAATAGGAAAGCATTTTGAGATACCTATTTATTTTGTATCTCACGTATCAAAATAATATATATGTAGCCAACAATCGGTTTACCCTGAAAGGTGACAGCAACACTTTAATGGACTAGACTAGCCTACAGCCGTATTTTATAAGCCACAATACTACATCATATTTTATGATAATAAAAGGAAGTGTTTGTATGTGTGTGTTTGTCTGTGTGCGATGATAGCCAAATCTACGGCACGTAAGACTCTTGACATTTTTAACATGGGTGGACGGAAGGGAGTCCGAATGCACCTCAGAGCAGGATTTTAAAATTTTCTTTTAACTTTTTAATTAGGCTATTTTAAACAAATTTTTGAAGTTAATATTTTCTGTTTTAGAATTAAGTTTTAGAGATACGGGCACCATGGGTGGGGGTGGGGGGATGCTTGTATAATTCTATATATTTATATTACTATCTGGCATGTATCCATGTACTCACACAAAATACAATAATTTAACTTTAGTTTTTACTACGTAATTTTAAATAACATAAGCCCTTAGAACTATTTAAAGCTATCCTATATTTTTGTTTTAACTTTAATTACTTGAGTGTGGGAACTTTAATTTACACCGGGAAATTACCAGCTTTTAACTTAATTCAAGTATATATTAATGCTTTTAAATACATAGCATCAAATAGCTACTATAGACCTGTATTGGTGGCCACGAGGTATGGTCCTCTATCAAATAATCATGTTTTATAGGGTCACAATTTGGGGGGTTATTTTTTACGGTTCTATATAAGATATAACACTTTATAATTAAAATTTAAACTATTTAACTGGTCAGAACTTTCACTCTCATTTTGGTGAGAACAACATTTAAAAATATATAACCACTTCTTAAATAAATTGGTATTTCTAAACGTCTGCAATTATTCTCACTGCTCCTTAACAAATAATTGCAGTTGACAGCCAGTTCCTTAGAAGTCCATTGTGTTTCAAGTTTTCTTTGTGATGTGCAGTCAGAGTAAACTTATTTATGTGGCAGGATTATGTTACTTAGGGACGGGGGCAGGGGGGGGGGGGTGTAGAGACGCGGGAGGGTGCTACCTGAAGCTTGCTCGGTGACCGCAAGCCAACAGGTTAACTCGAGGAGCACATATTTTGTATCTGCCTTCTCGTACATTCGAGTTTAAAGTGAATCGTTTAAGAAATGCTCACTTGATTGCACTGTAGTCACTGGAGGTCGCACCTAGCGATCCCAACGTTGAAGGAGTAAAGCCTCGAAAAAGGGGTGCAACACGTTTAACCTAGCGGCTGTGGCTCTGTTCTTTCCTAGTCTGTGACCTTGGCTCAAAGTCGGTCCTCCGATATGAGCCACTGTAGATGCCGATTGTTAGCTTATCTCTGACCACTCAGCAACGGGGATAGAAACAAGAGAGCGTCTCGCGGCGGCGGATGGGTTTTCACCCTCAACTTCTCCTTTATTGATCATCTGAGCGCGCGCACGCACACGCACTCTACTCCTCGGCCGGTGTCAGAATGTCAGGGGTCACCTCAGGGGCAGGAGGGACTGAGGAGGGACTGAGGAGTGACCTCTCCCTTCCTCCCCATCACGAGAAATGATGAGGTGTATTTATAAAGTATATTTGGAGTCAAGTTCAATTGACACCCGAAGAGCCAGAAATAAAGCCGCTGATATGTCAATCGATGGTTTGTGTGTTCTGCCCACGCGGCTCATTGGTATGAAGTACATCCTCGCGTTCAAAGGATCCTGGTTCAATTCCAGTCAATGTTTCTCTCATATCATCACTGCCAGTTATAGTGTTAGATGTTGTGCTCCAGTTTTTTTTTTTGGGGGGGGGGGTTTCCCCCACGTTTTACTATCCAAGTCTAACTACGCTATTTGAATAGGGATGATGAGGGTATAGCTTATACTAAATGTACTCTCATTTTCTTGGAGGAAGAGTGTCAGGCCACTTAGAATAAAACTCATTCAAAACACCCGTTCCGTGATTCTAACCCTGTCCTAACCAGACTAAATGAGACAGGCAGACAGACAGACAGACAGATGCGGGCTGCAACAGTAGGAGCCTGTGTTAATAGAGGGAAAGTTGACACAATCAGGGCTCACGCCACTGTAGAGTTTTAATAACTTGGCCGAGGCTTCAGAACACTGGAAAAACAAACATTTCTTCAAGACGTGGGTAATATACCTGACACCATCAAGTCAATAGTGGTAACGCGAGGAGCAGAGCTAATGGTTCAAGGACCAGAGCTTGTGGTAAAAAGAGAAGAGCTTGTGGTGCAAAGAGCAGAGCTTGTGGTAAAAAGAGCAGAGATTGTGGTAAAAAGAGAAGAGCTTGTGGTAAAAAGAGCAGAGATTGTGGTAAAAAGAGAAGAGATTGTGGTAAAAAGAGAAGAGATTGTGGTGCAAAGATCAGAGCTTGTGGTAAAAAGAGAAGAGCTTGTGGTAAAAAGAGAAGAGCTTGTGGTGCAAAGATCAGAGCTTGTGGTAAAAAGAGAAGAGCTTGTGGTAAAAAGAGAAGAGCTTGTGGTGCAAAGAGCAGAGCTTGTGGTAAAAAGAGCAGAGATTGTGGTAAAAAGAGAAGAGATTGTGGTAAAAAGAGCAGAGATTGTGGTAAAAAGAGAAGAGATTGTGGTAAAAAGAGAAGAGATTGTGGTGCAAAGATCAGAGCTTGTGGTAAAAAGAGAAGAGCTTGTGGTAAAAAGAGAAGAGCTTGTGGTGCAAAGAGCAGAGCTTGTGGTAAAAAGAGCAGAGATTGTGGTAAAAAGAGAAGAGCTTGTGGTAAAAAGAGCAGAGATTGTGGTAAAAAGAGAAGAGATTGTGGTAAAAAGAGAAGAGATTGTGGTGCAAAGATCAGAGCTTGTGGTAAAAAGAGAAGAGCTTGTGGTAAAAAAGAGAAGAGCTTGTGGTAAAAAGAGCAGAGATTGTGGTAAAAAGAGCAGAGATTGTGGTAAAAAGAGCAGAGATTGTGGTAAAAAGAGAAGAGCTTGTGGTAAAAAGAGAAGAGATTGTGGTGCAAAGATCAGAGCTTGTGGTAAAAAGAGAAGAGATTGTGGTAAAAAGAGAAGAGATTGTGGTGCAAAGATCAGAGCTTGTGGTAAAAAGAGAAGAGATTGTGGTAAAAAGAGAAGAGATTGTGGTGCAAAGATCAGAGCTTGTGGTAAAAGAGAAGAGCTTGTGGTAAAAAGAGAAGAGCTTGTGGTAAAAAGAGCAGAGCTTGTGGTAAAAAGAGCAGAGATTGTGGTAAAAAGAGAAGAGCTTGTGGTAAAAAGAGAAGAGATTGTGGTGCAAAGATCAGAGCTTGTGGTAAAAAGAGAAGAGCTTGTGGTAAAAAGAGAAGAGATTGTGGTAAAAAGAGAAGAGATTGTGGTGCAAAGAGAAGAGATTGTGGTGCAAAGATCAGAGTTTGTGGTAAAAAGAGAAGAGCTTGTGGTAAAAAGAGAAGAGATTGTGGTGCAAAGATCAGAGCTTGTGGTAAAAAGAGAAGAGATTGTGGTAAAAAGAGAAGAGATTGTGGTGCAAAGATCAGAGCTTGTGGTAAAAAGAGAAGAGCTTGTGGTAAAAAAGAGAAGAGCTTGTGGTAAAAAGAGCAGAGCTTGTGGTAAAAAGAGCAGAGATTGTGGTAAAAAGAGAAGAGCTTGTGGTAAAAAGAGCAGAGATTGTGGTAAAAAGAGAAGAGATTGTGGTAAAAAGAGAAGAGATTGTGGTGCAAAGATCAGAGCTTGTGGTAAAAAGAGAAGAGCTTGTGGTAAAAAGAGAAGAGCTTGTGGTGCAAAGAGCAGAGCTTGTGGTAAAAAGAGCAGAGATTGTGGTAAAAAGAGAAGAGCTTGTGGTAAAAAGAGCAGAGATTGTGGTAAAAAGAGAAGAGATTGTGGTAAAAAGAGAAGAGATTGTGGTGCAAAGATCAGAGCTTGTGGTAAAAAGAGAAGAGCTTGTGGTAAAAAGAGCAGAGATTGTGGTAAAAAGAGCAGAGATTGTGGTAAAAAGAGCAGAGATTGTGGTAAAAAGAGAAGAGCTTGTGGTGCAAAGAGCAGAGCTTGTGGTAAAAAGAGAAGAGATTGTGGTAAAAAGAGAAGAGCTTGTGGTAAAAAGAGCAGAGATTGTGGTAAAAAGAGAAGAGCTTGTGGTGCAAAGATCAGAGCTTGTGGTAAAAAGAGAAGAGCTTGTGGTGCAAAGATCAGAGCTTGTGGTAAAAAGAGAAGAGCTTGTGGTGCAAAGAGCAGAGCTTGTGGTAAAAAGAGCAGAGATTGTGGTAAAAAGAGAAGAGCTTGTGGTAAAAAGAGCAGAGATTGTGGTAAAAAGAGAAGAGATTGTGGTAAAAAGAGAAGAGATTGTGGTGCAAAGATCAGAGCTTGTGGTAAAAAGAGAAGAGCTTGTGGTGCAAAGAGCAGAGCTTGTGGTGCAAAGAGCAGAGCTTGTGGTAAAAAGAGCAGAGATTGTGGTAAAAAGAGAAGAGCTTGTGGTAAAAAGAGCAGAGATTGTGGTAAAAAGAGAAGAGATTGTGGTAAAAAGAGAAGAGCTTGTGGTGCAAAGATCAGAGCTTGTGGTAAAAAGAGAAGAGCTTGTGGTGCAAAGAGCAGAGCTTGTGGTAAAAAGAGCAGAGATTGTGGTAAAAAGAGAAGAGCTTGTGGTAAAAAGAGCAGAGATTGTGGTAAAAAGAGAAGAGATTGTGGTAAAAAGAGAAGAGATTGTGGTAAAAAGAGCAGAGATTGTGGTGCAAAGATCAGAGCTTGTGGTAAAAAGAGAAGAGCTTGTGGTAAAAAGAGAAGAGCTTGTGGTAAAAAGAGCAGAGATTGTGGTAAAAAGAGCAGAGCTTGTGGTAAAAAGAGAAGAGCTTGTGGTAAAAAGAGAAGAGCTTGTGGTAAAAAGAGCAGAGATTGTGGTAAAAAGAGCAGAGCTTGTGGTAAAAAGAGCAGAGATTGTGGTGCAAAGAGCAGAGCTTGTGGTAAAAAGAGCAGAGATTGTGGTAAAAAGAGCAGAGCTTGTGGTAAAAAGAGCAGATGTTGTGGTGCAAAGAGCAGAGCTTGTGGTGCAATATTCAAGTAGACATTTAAATCCATTGCGTTTCCTGAGGTATCTTCAACGCGAGACGAGGAGAGAGTGACAGAAAGATAACACAAAGTTTGCACTTTTAGATGACTTTATTTTGATGCGTAAAGTTGTTCCCTCGAGTTGAAGGGAAGATGGGAAGGAGGCGGGGGTTGACTATGTCGCTTCAGGCAAGGAAGAAATGAGAACATTCTCTCATCCAACATTCTTAACCTAGTGGGCTGAGTCTCAGAACAAGATGAATGAGGTAAAGTTCGTAAAGAATCCTGCAGTGCACCGTACCGTGTTTTTGTCAAGTCAAGTGAGAATATAGTGCGTTATGTCATAAAGTTATTTGTTAAGAACTGTACAATATAACTATAGAAAGCTATAGAGCTGACAAACACTGTGCTTAGTCTTGTTGAGGTTATTTGTCAGGAATAATACATCCAATCTGTCAATTGTGAGTACAATTGATCTAAGATCTTGTTCCAGATTGACAGGACTGTATCTTTAACTGCTCACCTACTTTGTTTTACTGCTCCTCATGTTGCGTTGTCCTGGTATAGTAGTTGAGTGGTACCTTCATGTGGGTACACGAGCTAAGACAATATACTTGTATCTATAGGAGTTGAGTGGTACCTTCATGTGGGTACACGAGCTAAGACAATATACTTGTATCTATAGGAGTTGAGTGGTACCTTCTTGTGGGTACACGAGCTGAGACAATATACTTGTATCTATAGGAGTTGAGTGGTACCTTCATGTGGGTACACGAGCTAAGAGCAATATACTTGTATCTATAGGAGTTGAGTGGTACCTTCATGTGGGGACATGAGCTAAGAGCAATATACTTGTATCTATAGGAGTTGAGTGGTACCTTCATGTGTGGACTCGAGCTAAGAGCAATATACTTGTATCTATAGGAGTTGATGGTACCTTCATGTGGGACTGAGTAGCAATTACTTGTATCTATAGGTTGATGGTACTTCATGTTGGACCGAGCTAAGACAATATACTTGTATCTATAGGAGTTGAATGGTACCTTCATGTGGTTACACGAGCTAAGACAATATACTTGTATCTATAGGAGTTGAGTGGTACCTTCATGTGTGGACTCGAGCTAAGAGCAATATACTTGTATCTATAGGAGTTGAATGGTACCTTCATGTGGTTACACGAGCTAACGGCAGTATATTCGCAGTTTTATAACAAACACCTTTGTTGTATACAACAGATAAAATATTGTTCCAGTAGGTAATTTAGTTTAATATTATACAGTTGGTAATATCAACAGTGTATTCTTGACAAATATTAAACATCTGTGGATATTAATAAATGTAATATATTTAACTATCGTGTCTAATAGAGCAATAGTTTAGTTGTTTTGAACAGAAAAAAGTTTTTTTCCCAAAAACTGCAAAAATACTCTCTTAAGAGTGCATTATGTTCCATTCCACATTAGAACTATAATTTTCTTAAAAATACACATGTGTATGTATTTTTACTTCCAAAGTATTATAATTTTAAGATGATATACTGTAAAAAGTAAAATATAGGTAAAGGGAAGTGGCAATTTTTTTTATTTGTATATATTCCATTATAAAATATGAATCAGGAACCAAGTTATCTGTTTTAGCATTTTAAAATTATAATAAATGGACGACATACTCAACCATTGGTTGATTTATCTAGAACCACGTTTCACCCAGCTAGAACTGAGAGGAAATGTATTCGAATTTTTGTGGACAGAAAGTGGAAAAATCATTTAGGGAAAGATCCGTTTTAAGTACACAAGATCAAATTTGAACCCAACCTCCACATCAACAATAAACCAAACCAGTGTCGAATGACGCCTCAACCAACACGTTCATTCATACGATGATAAATTCAAAGTCTTAGTATTGACAACCTTGGGTTCGACGAACACTTGAGAGAATTACGGAGGTTCCAGTGACGAGTCACCCATCCCAGTGAACTGTATTGTGGTCCCATGTTGGTTCCAGGGGAGCTGCCGGCCGCGGTGCATCACGGGAACCTGAGTGGGGCCAACCCTCGCCCCGGGGTGCTCTGCCTCCTTCTGGTGATACTCGTGCACAGCACCACTTGCAGGTGACACCCCGAAAACTAGACATCCCGGGGACTCACCTCCGGACCACACAGGTACACACGCCCCTTGACAGTCGCTAGAGTAGGTCTTGAAACAGTTCTCTTAGTAAACAGGCTGTTTCACAACCATTGTTTATATTTCTTGACAGTTCATTTGACGCAATCACCAAAGTGGGATATACCTGTAATTTTTGACAACTTGCAAGACACAATATTACAAATTTTCTCATATATTCTACTAAAATTACTGAAAACATTTAAAAAATAACTTTAATTTTGGGTATAGAATTAAAATTCATATTTCTCACCGAGGTTTGACCACATAACCTTAATGATCAAGCTTAAAAGAAATACATTAAAAATATTTCCTGCTGTAACCTAAGTACAGACAGAATTTTAAGAGGAATTCTTTGGGGGTTCAGGGGTCTCATTATTAACGTTGAACCTTAGAAAGAATTACAACTAAGATTGTTCCTTCATTATTAATGACAACTAAGTAGAGACAGTAATAGATTTCTATTAAGGGTTTTTGGGGTTCAGGGGTTCATTATAACGTTGAACCCTTAGAAAGAAGTACAACTAAGATTGTTCCTCTATGTAAGGAGTTATTTGGGGGTTCAGGGGTCTCATTATAACGTTGAACCCTTAGAAAGAAGTACAACTAAGATTGTTCCTCTATGTAAGGATTATTTGGGGGTTCAGGGGTCTCATTATAACGTTGAACCCTTAGAAAGAAGTACAACTAAGATTGTTCCTCTATGTAAGGAGTTATTTGGGGTTCAGGGTTCATTATAACGTTGAACCTTAGAAAGAAGTACAACTAAGATTGTTCCTCTATGTAAGGATTATTTGGGGGTCAGGGTTCATTATAACGTTGAACCCTTAGAAAGAAGTACAACTAAGATTGTTCCTCTATGTAAGGAACATTTATTTGATGGAGAGTTGTTCTAAGGAGTGGGGTCTCATTATAACGTTGAACCCTTAGAAAGAAGTACAACTAAGATTGTTCCTCTATGTAAGGAAATGTATGAACAAGATTAAATCTCAAATACAACTGTTTTATATTCGTAGATTTGAAAAATGAAACATGGACACGAGAATCAAGCCCACGACCCTTAACTTTGTGCGCCACTGCTCTACTCCTTGGTTATCTGAGTTCATTCCTTGCTCAGAGTCAATCTTTACTCATAGTTTAACGTGAGTTCAAAATTTAACTGAAAGATCATTTCCATTCTCTAAGCTTCGCTTAAGCTTTGAGGTATTTAGCGTGCACTTTCTCAACCGACTATTTATATCAGCACACGACTTACAAACTAACTTAGTACAGACACAATATCCACTCCACGGAGGTTTATTCATCACCCACATTTCACCAAGGGTACATTATTTGGCCCATGCCAGTAATCAAACCCAGCATTCTTAGTTCAGTAGACAGACACGCTACCACTGACAGAGCTACAATTAACTTGAGGGAGCATTGAAAATCACAGTGATAAATCCTTTCTCCAGGTGCGTCCAGCCGAGATTCGAATCTTGACCTGCCTGTCACCTGGCAAACCAATCTATTGAAAGATTGACGCCGTAGATCGTGTGACCACCATAGTGGATAAAAATCCTTGTCTGTCAGAGCAATGGATTACAAAAGGTTTACCAATATTTCGTTGAAATATATTGCATGGCACATAGAACACTTTAACACCGCTATTGGTCAAGTAATATAGTGATGGGTGGTCGGTTGTAGTTGGTCAAGTGTCAGGAGAGAGGGGTGGGGATCACCAATTAGTCCACGATATCCTCTCTGTAATATAGTGGTGGGTGGTCGGTTGTAGTTGGTCAAGTGTCAGGAGAGAGGGGTGGGGATCACCTATTAGTCCACGATATCCTCTCTGTAATATAGTGGTGGGTGGTCGGTTGTAGTTGGTCAAGTGTCAGGAGAGAGGGGTGGGGATCACCTATTAGTCCACGATATCCTCTCTGTAATATAGTGGTGGGTGGTCGGTTGTAGTTGGTCAAGTGTCAGGAGAGAGGGGTGGGGATCACCCATTAGTCCACGATATCCTCTCTGTAATATAGTGGTGGGTGGTCGGTTGTAGTTGGTCAAGTGTCAGGAGAGAGGGGTGGGGATCACCTATTAGTCCACGATATCCTCTCTGTAATATAGTGGTGGGTGGTCGGTTGTAGTTGGTCAAGTGTCAGGAGAGAGGGGTGGGGATCACCTATTAGTCCACGATATCCTCTCTGTAATATAGTGGTGGGTGGTCGGTTGTAGTTGGTCAAGTGTCAGGAGAGAGGGGTGGGGATCACCTATTAGTCCACGATATCCTCTCTGTAATATAGTGGTGGGTGGTCGGTTGTAGTTGGTCAAGTGTCAGGAGAGAGGGGTGGGGATCACCTATTAGTCCACGATATCCTCTCTGTAATATAGTGGTGGGTGGTCGGTTGTAGTTGGTCAAGTGTCAGGAGAGAGGGGTGGGGATCACCTATTAGTCCACGATATCCTCTCTGTAATATAGTGGTGGGTGGTCGGTTGTAGTTGGTCAAGTGTCAGGAGAGAGGGGTGGGGATCACCTATTAGTCCACGATATCCTCTCTGTAATATAGTGGTGGGTGGTCGGTTGTAGTTGGTCAAGTGTCAGGAGAGAGGGGTGGGGATCACCTATTAGTCCACGATATCCTCTCTGTAATATAGTGGTGGGTGGTCGGTTGTAGTTGGTCAAGTGTCAGGAGAGAGGGGTGGGGATCACCTATTAGTCCACGATATCCTCTCTGTAATATAGTGGTGGGTGGTCGGTTGTAGTTGGTCAAGTGTCAGGAGAGAGGGGTGGGGATCACCTATTAGTCCACGATATCCTCTCTGTAATATCCATATACTCCCAGACCGTGCTACGAACACACCTGGATAATAAATTACTTCTTCCGACCTAGATATGACCCCAAGGCCAGTCCCAAGGATCGTTTTGGCAAACCTTTTCATTGCGCCACGTCTTAACACCCGTCCGAACTGTCCAAATTTATAATATAATAGAGAATAGAAAGCTAGAATTCAGAAGAAGTGTATCTGAATTTGCGTGGAGGAAGAGAATAAAAACTATTTAATAAAGACCAGCTTCAGTCCAACCACTACTTTCTCGTAATTGACAAACTATATTTGATGATCATGACGTTCATTCTGTTCGCCTACGGGTGCTACGGGTGCGGGTAAGAACCTGATGAAACAGGAGGATGTCCCAAAGTTAATGTGCAGTTAAGTACCACGTGGTGTCTTCTTATACCAGATGTTGGAAATGTCCCCTAATGCTTGATAATGTGTCTGGACATGCCGCTACTTATCATAACATATATTAAGGGGGATGTCCAAACATGACTTCAAGCCCTTAGGGGACATTTCCAACATCTGTTATAGGAAGACACCACGTGGTACTTAACTGCACATTAACTTTGGGACATGCTATACAGGGTGTCTAACATATGATCGCGCATTCAAAATAGACGGGCATCATTTCTCGTTCCACCACAATCTTTTTTATCTGGTTGGAGAGGGGGCAAGAGTGTCAAGGGGGATCCTACATCCATCTAGTAATTTGTTCTGCAAGCCAATCCCAGAGCTTGGATGTTACGTACGCCTCATTGTCCTGTAATTGGCTCACTAGCGCTTGATCGCCTGGTTTGGGAACTAAGCCTTGAAAACAAACCAAAGAACCCCCTAAGTATGATGATGTATGTGGCATTCGGTATTGGCTTCAATTAGTGTGTTTGTATGTGTATATATATATTTATATATGCGTTGGATCCACGTAGTAAAAATACGAGGCAAAGCCATTTGTAAACCTTCGTTTGACGCACGTCATTTTTTTAAATTACTTACTCATACACGAAATAAATTAAATGTCTATCTCCCTTTTTTCATTTATTCTAAATGAAATATGGTACGCTCTTCCCGTTTATTTATTTTGTTCTAGGTTTTTATTTTTTATTTATAAAACGAGTATTTTTACGAGCACTTTGATGTTTATTTAATATATATATAATGTCGTACCAAAATGGCATATCATTAAACTACTTTGTCATAATGTAAAGTAGAACAGATATTTAAAGGCCTAAATTTCATTCCTGAGAATGACACGCAGTTTTATTAAAAGATTTGCGACTATATTATTATTAGCACAGAGTCTTACTACCCGTTCAGGTTATACGCACTTACGCTAATGTGTAATGGTAGGGTGATTGTGAGATGAAATGGAGGACCTACAGCTAAACGTGGAATCCGAACCACGGTGGAGGCCTGGCATTCCCCACATTCATAAGATGTCTTGTCAGAGGTGAAAAAAAGGGTTTGGAAATCAGATAAATCTGTGCCGGGACCGAGGATTGAACCCCGGACCCCAGCACAGAAGTCCGACACCTTACCCCTAGACCACCAGGCCACCTATTTGCGACTATAAACATCATTTCATGTTTTATTATAATCAGTAGATTCTAGGTAGAGCGTCAAGATCAATAAAATTATTACCTTAATATTCCACTAACAATTTGCAATATAAATCTAATTATGCTTAGTATTCAGAAAATAATAATAATAATGTATTAGTCATTGTTTGGATTTTGTTCATTATCAACTAAGCTTGTATACAGTAGGAGTGAAGTACTCCTCTCAACTAGCTTGTATACAGTAGGAGTGAAGTACTCCCTCTCAACTAAGCTTGTATACAGTAGGAGTGAAGTACTCCCTCTCAACTAAGCTTGTATACAGTAGGAGTGAAGTACTCCCTCTCAACAAGCTTGTGTACAGTAGGAGTGAAGTACTCCCTCTCAACTAAACTTGTGTACAGAAGGAGTGAAGTACTCCCTCTCAACTAAGCTTGTATACAGTAGGAGTGAAGTACTCCCTCTCAACTAAGCTTGTGTACAGTAGGAGTGAAGTACTCCCTCTCAACTAAGCTTGTATACAGTAGGAGTGAAGTACTCCCTCTCAACTAAGCTTGTGTACAGTAGGAGTGAAGTACTCCCTCTCAACTAAGCTTGTATACAGTAGGAGTGAAGTACTCCCTCTCAACTAAGCTTGTATACAGTAGGAGTGAAGTACTCCCTCTCAACTAAGCTTGTATACAGTAAGAGTGAGAGGTGTCGATGAAGGGCACTCATCACGTGTGAGTGTCATACACATGTAGGCCACACACTCACACACATCACACGGGGGTAGCGAGAGAGGAACAGATCTTGCCGAGCCAAGCACGAAATGTATCTCTTTTTAACACAAGTACTGGACACAAGAGTAAATCTCTCACGGCGAGCTCCGAAAACTTCAATCTCACTAAGGGATGACTGAATATTGACTCCACCTGGATTGGAACTAAAGAGTTTCAATGAGGATTCCTCTATCGTCTGCAGCGCTCGCGTCTTGGTAACGTAGCAACCAACTTCCCACCCGTACTGGTGATCTCGTGGGCAAAAGAGTCAGTCTCGTCATGTCTGTTTTTTTCCTGTAACCATATAGGTCAGGGCTCAAGTCCCGATCGGGTGTGTTCAGGCTGTTATTTTTTTACTTAGAATTTTTTACACACAAATGCAAGTACCCTTCCCCTAAATGGAACCTTGTTGATCCCTAGCACATGAGGGTAGAGTGGTACCAAACAATTCTTGTTCTCCCGGAAACATCACAACATGGCGTCTCGCGGATTTATCAGCGTGACTTCCCCCTTGGTCGGCGACAAGAGAGCAGTCCCAGGGTGTACCGCTTGGAACGCCACTATCGCACTTCTTACTGGGACCTCGCACGTACAAGCTGACCCCATGGTGAAGCACACTAGCGGCTTTAATCAAAACCATTTTACCGATTCTCGTTACTCGTTCTCACTCATACGAATTTATATTAATCACACTAATGTTTCAAATAATTTAAGACTTCAAGAAAATGTACCCACATTTGCGTGAAGATAGAGGAGGAAACCACCCTACCGGGATTTAAACACCAATGGTAATTAATATAATTGCGAGAGTCACGCCTTGGACCGTTATACCAACGAAGCTAATCATATCACCACATCACACTACTCTAAGTATCCACCACATCACACTACTCTAAGTATCCACCACATCGCACTACTCTAAGTATCCACCACTTCACACTACTCTAAGTATCCACCACATCGCAGTACTCTAAGTATCCACCACATCACACTACTCTAAGTATCCACCACATCGCAGTACTCTAAGTATCCACCACATCACACTACTCTAAGTATCCACCACATCGCAGTACTCTAAGTATCCACCACATCGCACTACTCTAAGTATCCACCACATCACACTACTCTAAGTATCCACCACATCGCAGTACTCTAAGTATCCACCACATCGCACTACTCTAAGTATCCACCACATCGCAGTACTCTAAGTATCCACCTCATCATATTACTCTAAGTATCCACCACATCGCACTACTCTAAGTATCCACCACATCACACTACTCTAAGTATCCACCACATCACACTACTCTAAGTATCCACCACATCGCACTACTCTAAGTATCCACCACATCACACTACTCTAAGTATCCACCACATCGCAGTACTCTAAGTATCCACCACATCACACTACTCTAAGTATCCACCACATCGCAGTACTCTAAGTATCCACCACATCACACTACTCTAAGTATCCACCACATCACACTACTCTAAGTATCCACCACATCGCAGTACTCTAAGTATCCACCACATCACACTACTCTAAGTATCCACCACATCGCAGTACTCTAAGTATCCACCACATCACACTACTCTAAGTATCCACCACATCGCAGTACTCTAAGTATCCACCACATCACACTACTCTAAGTATCCAACACATCACACTAAGTATCCACCACATCACACTACTCTAAGTATCCACCTCATCATATTACTCTAAGTATCCACCACATCGCACTACTCTAAGTATCCACCACATCACACTACTCTAAGTATCCACCACATCACACTACTCTAAGTATCCACCGCATCACACTACTCTAAGTATCCACCGCATCACACTACTCTAAGTATCCACCACATCACACTACTCTAAGTATCCACCACATCGCAGTACTCTAAGTATCCACCACATCACACTACTCTAAGTATCCACCACATCGCAGTACTCTAAGTATCCACCACATCACACTACTCTAAGTATCCACCACATCGCAGTACTCTAAGTATCCACCACATCACACTACTCTAAGTATCCACCACATCGCAGTACTCTAAGTATCCACCACATCACACTACTCTAAGTATCCAACACATCACACTAAGTATCCACCACATCACACTACTCTAAGTATCCACCTCATCATATTACTCTAAGTATCCACCACATCGCAGTACTCTAAGTATCCACCACATCACACTACTCTAAGTATCCAACACATCACACTAAGTATCCACCACATCACACTACTCTAAGTATCCACCTCATCATATTACTCTAAGTATCCACCACATCGCACTACTCTAATTATCCACCACATCACACTACTCTAAGTATCCACCACATCACACTACTCTAAGTATCCACCGCATCACACTACTCTAAGTATCCACCGCATCACACTACTCTAAGTATCCACCACATCACCTGTAATCCCCATCACATTACCCCCCCCCCCTCCCTCTTGTCTTCCTTTGACTGACTGGGGGGTGCAGCTTGGGCAAGAAGAGGGGGTGGGTTACTACACACCCTGAGCCCACCACAAGACCGTTCAACTAAATGCTTGCCTGAGCGGAGCCTCATAAAACGTTACGGCAAGAAGTTGAGATACAGCCCCGGGCCGTAGTCTACGATAGCTCACAGCCGTATAAAGAACACAAACTGACGTTAAATTTTAGTGCGTCGATGTGGAAACGAGGTCGATCTTTGAAGGGGACAAGCGGGGAGGAGGCTGTTCGCATAGTTATTATACCTTTCTTTACTGAGAGAAAAAGAAAAATGAGGCGAGAAGGATCGTTTCCCAAGTTTATTTACCATTTTTTTTATATTAAATAAAAACAAGAACCTCCTTAAAAGCATCTCACCTGCCTGTCCACCAGTTCGTGGCTCACACCGCGGGGATGAAAAAATATATGGAGTGGGTTTGGTTGAGTTTTCTTTACTCCTCTATTCTTTTTTATATTTACAAACTAAGGGCTGGATTTAACTCACCGCTCATCTGTCGTGTTTTGAAGAGCTAAAGATAAGCACACACACACACGTGTATATATAGAAACACACACATGTATATATAGAAACACACATGTATATATAGAAACACACATGTATATATAGAAACACACATGTATATATAGAAACACACACATGTATATATAGAAACACACACATGTATATATAGAAACACACACATGTATATATAGAAACACACATGTATATATAGAAACACACATGTATATATAGAAACACACATGTATATATAGAAACACACATGTATATATAGAAACACACATGTATATATAGAAACGCACATACACACATAAGCTTATATATATATAATATAGATAAGCCACCAAGAGAGATAAAATATGCATAGCCGAAAAGTCACTTCTATAAAATATTAAACGCTTCAGGATTGTGAAAAGCAGTCGTCTTACCTTGACAGATTACACTATGGCTCTATATTATAAGCTACGCCATAGTGGAACCAAACAGTGTAAACTTTCTATCTTGCAGGATAAACGAAGGATATGTTTTGAAGTGATTTTCCAAACTAAAAGGTGTAAATATTTAACATCTTATAAAAACATGTCAAGTCGTTGTAATATTAAATGATGTTAGTCATTTGCATCATCTAATACATGATAAGTAGAGTCCTGTGGTCCGAGGCAATGGCGCACACATAAATGTACTTTTGGTAGGGGGGGAGGGGGGTCTTTGGCAAATCATCGTTATTGTAGATAGAATTAGATTTATGAGGAGGGGCTGGTTAGAAAAATGAAGAGTTTTTTAATAAGAGGTTTGCCCTCCAATCCAAAGAAGAGTCCAAAAACCCTCCTCAGTAAAAAGAAAATAATTTGGGTGCTCCTAGAAGCTATTTGGAGTATTCTCCGCTTGGCAACTTAATGAGATTAACTAAAAAATGTAAATTAAATTCATTCAACACAGTTTCAGTGCTTGATCTTATCGTTCAACTTGATGTACTTTAAGTTTTTATTCAAACTATTTGAGTATTGGGGAGGAAACTGCACCCCCACACCCCCTTCCCCCCCTGGGTGCACTATTGGTCCAAAGCAAGGAAACATCCGGTGCTGTTCCTTTTACATAGGATGAACAAAACTAGAGAGAACCCTTTAGAACGTATTACGTCTTATAATATTCATGGTTTATATTTCAAACATTATTTTAAATATTTTCCTACTATATTACTTGAAAAGATGTATATTAAGTACTTTTTACACTTGGAAGCTTGAAAGTATTTTCCATTTTCCCATTTATTCCATGCAATTTGAGTTTTTAATAAATTCTAATTGGGTCCCATTCAACTCTAGCTATCAAGACTCTACTTATATTGATTATAGCCATGTTTGCCAACTGACTGTATTTAAATTACTCAGTTTTAGCAGTAAAAAAAAAAAATCTCCGTTTTATGACCATTGGAAATAAATACAGGTTTGTGTGTAAGAATTGAGGGAATTACTTTCTCTTGTAATTTAAATAATAAAAGTGTAATAATATTACAATAAATCCTATAATAAGCGGCTTGAGATTATTATTTACAAATAAATGACACGACATATTAGTTTTGTTCGAAGCCAGAAAAATATATTGAACTAAAAAGATTTAACTTAACTTTTGTTCTTTCCTCAAAATTTGAGAAATTTGCATGTTATGTAAGAAAATATAAAGTTAAAAATAGCTCAAAATATGATTAGCAATTAATAATTGCGTACTTTTACGTGTTTTTTTAAGGTTTGTATTGCATAGAAATAAAGATACGCTGCACCGCACAGACTCTCCCCTTTTTTAATCTTCAAATAAAGATATTTACTAAAAATTCGTTAAATTTTTTTATATGAAATAATATACATTATCGCATAAGCATCCCACCAAAGAGTATAGATGTAATAATTGACAATGTTACAGATACATAAGTAAAAATGCGCAACAAAGGGCACAACAATCAAATTCACATTTCAAAGAGCGCAATAAAAAGTATATGTTTTCTTATAACTCACAAACTATTGGTTTTACAAAAATATAGTTCAAACAAAAGGTTTTTAATTTTAATACTACTAAATTTTTACGGTGCTAAGGTATTTCGTAACTCAAAATTGTATACTACCCCAAAATTCATGTTCACGGTTAAATGAAAACTTCAATTTTATTTGTAATGTTAAACATTGTCTAAATAAAAATAAAAATTTAGTCAAAATCGTCATAACGGATTTTAAGAAAATCTATTTTTCCATTTTTGCTTTTCAGTAAAGTACCCTTTGCTTTAGGATTACATATCTAATCCCAAAAATTCATCGGGGGGACCGTATGAAAACTCTGGGCACCAAGTTTTGGCTCCAGCCCGAGCTACAGACAGACGACAGACAGACGGCAACGCAAAAACAACTTTTTTGGTTTCAGGGTGTCAACGTTTATCAAAATCTCAAGTTCAATTATTTTTCAACGGTCACAATACTTTCTTTCTTTGTGGGGTTGAAAGAAGGTAAAAATGTAATTGGTCTTTGTTAATTATTGTGTAAGTTCAACATAAAACAATAATAATAATAATAATAATTGTTGGTTTGATTCGTTGAGGAGCACGTCTTGAAACTGAAGGGATGCAAACATTTGTTTACTATAAGGATTCATACGAAAACATTTAAACACAATCATCAACTATTGGAGGGAAAGGTTTTAGTTTTAAGTTTTGATGAAAACTCGTTAATTAATTCACAGGGAAACAAACATATAGAATACTTTTTTTACCGCAAGGTAGTAAAAGTGTAAAACCTAAATAATCCTAATAACGTTTTTTATTATCATTCTCGTCTCGAAAAATATTTTTCAAAAACCTAAAACGTAAATTATTTTTATTGAATATTAAATTATATATTAGTGAGTTTCTATTTTTTCAAATTTCAATGTATCTTAAAAAAGGTATTAATAATTTAGATAACAATTTTAAACTAAAACCCTTTTAAAATAAATTTACTAATATTAATATACTTATATACTAATAATGTGAGTATGAATTAGACTGTACTTTTCAATATAAATTAATTTGTATAGTACATATTATTTTGCCAACAATAAAATCACAAGATTTAAATTCATTTTGAAATTACATTTGCCACTTTTATGCTAATAAAAAGAATTGATTAAATATTTATAAATTAAATTGTCAGAGTAAAATTAAGAATTCAAAAGTTTCCTCTTATTTGATCAAAAACGTAAACACTCGTATTATTTTGTATGGATAGCTAATCTAAATTTGTTCATTAAAAAATAGGTAGGGCCATTCAAAGTTCTTGGAAAGCAAATACAACCTTAACAAAACTTTCTCAGCTGCAAGCATTTATATGAGTGCGAAGTAAAATTGGAACTCTACAAGCGATTCACATCGAAATTCAATATCAGATATTTCTGCCTTGTCTTTCACTTTCTAGAGACATTTTCACTCTCGGAAAATGATTGAAATGCATATATTTTACTGGTCATAGTTCCAGCTGTATCGAATATAGTGGTCTTCTCATATTGAATAAGTGTTACTCTTAGATTGAACAAAGTATTACTCCTAGATTGAACCAAGTGTTACTCGTAGATTGAACAAAGTGTTACTCCTAGATTGAACCAAGTGTTACTCGTAGATTGAACAAAGTATTACTCCTAGATTGAACCAAGTGTTACTCCTAGATTGAACAAAGTATTACTTCTAGATTGAACCAAGTGTTACTCCTAGATTGAGCCAAGTGTTACTCGTAGATTGAACAAAGTGTTACTCCTAGATTGAACCAAGTGTTACTCGTAGATTGAACAAAGTATTACTCCTAGATTGAACCAAGTGTTACTCCTAGATTGAACCAAGTGTTACTCGAAGATTGTACAAAGTGTTACTCGTAGATTGAACAAAGTGTTATCTCCTAGATTGGACCAAGTGTTACTCGAAGATTGTACAAAGTGTTACTCGTAGATTGAACAAAGTGTTACTCCTAGATTGAACCAAGTGTTACTCCTAGATTGAACAAAGTATTACTCCTAGATTGAACCAAGTGTTACTCCTAGATTGAACAAAGTATTACTCCTAGATTGAACCAAGTGTTACTCCTAGATTGAACCAAGTGTTACTCATAGATTGAACAAAGTGTTACTCCTAGATTGAACCAAGTGTTACTCGTAGATTGAACAAAGTATTACTCCTAGATTGAACAAAGTGTTACTCCTAGATTGAACAAAGTATTACTCCTAGATTGAACCAAGTGTTACTCCTAGATTGAGCCAAGTGTTACTCGTAAATTGAACAAAGTGTTACTCCTAGATTGAACCAAGTGTTACTCGTTGATTGAACAAAGTATTACTCCTAGATTGAACCAAGTGTTACTCCTAGATTGAACCAAGTGCTACTCGAAGATTGTACAAAGTGTTACTCGTAGATTGAACAAAGTGTTACTCCTAGATTGGACCAAGTGTTACTCGAAGATTGTACAAAGTGTTACTCGTAGATTGAACAAAGTGTTACTCCTAGATTGAACCAAGTGTTACTCCTAGATTGAACAAAGTATTACTCCTAGATTGAACCAAGTGTTACTCCTAGATTGAACAAAGTATTACTCCTAGATTGAACCAAGTGTTACTCCTAGATTGAACCAAGTGTTACTCGTAGATTGAACAAAGTATTACTCCTAGATTGAACAAAGTGTTACTCGTAGATTGAACAAAGGGTTACTCGTAGATTGAACAAAGTATTACTCCTAGATTGAACCAAGTGTTACTCGTAAATTGAACAAAGTATTACTCCTAGATTGAACCAAGTGTTACTCCTAGATTGAACAAAGTGTTACTCTTAGATTGAACAAAGTATTACTCCTAGATTGAACCAAGTGTTACTCGTAGATTGAACAAAGTGTTACTCCTAGATTGAACCAAGTGTTACTCCTAGATTGAACAAAGTATTACTCCTAGATTGAACCAAGTGTTACTCGTAGATTGAACAAAGTGTTACTCCTAGATTGAACCAAGTGTTACTCCTAGATTGAACAAAGTATTACTCCTAGATTGAACCAAGTGTTACTCGTAGATTGAACAAAGTGTTACTCTAGATTGAACAAAGTGTTACTCGTAATTGAACAAAGTATTACTCCTAGATTGAACAAGTGTTACTCCTAGATTGAACAAGTATTACCCCTAGATTGAACAAGTGTTACTCTAGATTGAACAAAGTGTTACTCGTAGATTGAACAAAGTGTTACTCTAGATGATACAAAGTGTTACTCGTAGATTGAACAAAGTGTTATTCGTAGATTGAACAAGTGTTACTCGTAGAATTGAACAAAGTGTTACTCGTAATTGTACAAAGTGTTACTCGTAGATTGACAAAGTGTTACTCGTAGATTGACAAAGTGTTATTCTAAATTTTACAAGTGTTATTCGTAGAATTGAACAAAGTGTTACTCGTAGAATGACAAAGTGTTACTCTATATGAACAAAGTGTTACTCGTAGATTGAACAAAGTGTTACTCTAATTTACAAAGTGTTATCGTAGATTGACAAAGTGTTACTCGTAGATTGAACAAAGTGTTACTCGTAGAATGAACAAAGTGTTACTCGTAGATTTACAAAGTGTTACTCGTAGATTGAACAAAGTGTTACTGTAGATTGAACAAAGTGTTACTCGTAAATTAAACAAAGTGTTACTCCTAGATTGTACAAAGTGTTACTCGTAGATTGAACAAAGTGTTACTTGTAGATTGAACAAAGTGATACTCGTAAATTGAACAAAGTGTTACTCGTAGATTGACAAAGTGTTACTCGTAGATTGTACAAAGTGTTACTGTAGATTGAACAAAGTGTTACTCGTAGATTGACAAAGTGTTACTCGTAGATGAACAAAGTGTTACTCGTAGATTGTAAAAGTGTTACTCGTAGATTGAACAAAGTGTTACTCGTAGATTGAACAAAGTGTTACTCGTAGATTGAACTAAAGTGTTACTCGTAATTGAACAAAGTGTTACTCGTAGAATGAACAAAGTGTTACTCGTAGATTGACAAAGTGTTACTCGTAGATTGTACAAAGTGTTACTTCTAGATTGAACAAGTGTTACTCGTAGATTGACAAAGTGTTACTCGTAGATTGTACAAACAGTGTTACCGTAGAATGAACAAGTGTTACTCGTAGATTGTACAAAGTGTTACTCGTAGATTGTACAAAGTGTTACTCCTAGATTGAACAAAGTGTTACTAGTAGATTGAACAAATGTTACTCGTAGAATGAACAATGTGTTACTCGTAGATTGAACAAAGTGTTACTCGTAGATTGAACAAAGTGTTACTCCTAGATTGAACAAAGTGTTACTCCTAGATTTAACAAAGTGTTACTCGTAGATTGAACAAAGTGTTACTCCTAGATTGAACAAAGTGTTACTCGTAGATTGAACAAAGTGTTTCTCGTAGATTGAACAAAGTGTTACTCATGTTTCGAACAAAACGATGTGGTTAAGATGTATTTTAAATATAGACAGTGATATATACAGTAAATTAATTTAAAGCGAATTGTGTTTTATTGTTTTGAAAACTAATATAATAGTAGATATTTTCTGAAAATGTTCAAAAACTAAATTCTCGATTAGTCACACTCTGGGAAATTTATTGCTCTAATTAAAAGGGTTTTTTAAATCTTAATTCCAACCTGTGTCTGGTATAAATCTTTTAAATCTTGTGGGGGGTCGGTGTGGGGAACGCCAAAATAATTTAAAAAAAAAACAATGTCTAGGGCTTTTTTTAATTCATAGCAAAGCAAATTTCTTTATTAATATTGTTTTGCCTCGTTTAAAAGGAGGTCTTTATTCTGTAAAGAAAACTAATTTGTGTTTCGTTTTGCCCTTGTACTCATGTACATAGATTCGTTTTGAAAAAAAAAAAACTTTATTTATAAGTACTAGAAAGAAAACGTTGATTATTGCTAGAAACGAGAGTAAGATAAGTTTGTCTGACTTCACTATACGGACGGTTTAATCATAATTAAAAATTAGACGAGTTTGGATGTAGCTTTTAGATAATTAATAAAAATACGTTAAAGGAATAATGAAATTCTTGTGTGTTGTATGTCCATTTTTACAAACCCCCGTATCAATGATCACGAGGCCTAAGGTGTAGTTCAGTGTATGCTGGGTTCCCTGTGACCGAGAGGTAAAGGTTTAAATCTCATAAAAGTACCAACCCCTTTTCCACATTAATGCTGACACACTTTCTCTTAAAAAACATTTCTCGTTTCTTCCCCTTAAGACAATCCGTTAATAGCCATAATCTACCCACATCGATGATCACGCGGACAAAAGTATCAGTCTCGTATTGTCTGGTTTGCTGATGACGAGCATGTCAGAAGCTAGACTCTCAGCTTGATGCACATGGTGTCGTTTTCCCCTCCTCTTTCCACACTAATGAGAGTTTCTACTACTTAGAATGAACCGTTAATAAACTTAACAATAAACGTGTTTATTAAATTGTAATTTAGCGCCACGTCCTCTACCCTCTTGGGTTACACGCTCATGTACTTATGGGTGTAGAAGGTTGAATTAGAGGAAGTGTACACGCATTTTCGTGGAGGGAGAGTGGAAAACCATTTAGGAAAAACCACCCCCAGTTCACCCGACTGAGATTCGAACCTCGATCTCCCCGTCCTCAGCAGTTGGGCTCAACTTGACTAGCGCGTTAGCCAACTACGCCACCGAGGCGGGCCAAGATTAATTAAATATTTGCATGATTCTCACACTAATAATTTATCATGCAGTAACACGCATTTAAAATTTAGTGGAGTTCAAGTCAGTGGGTAAGTCGTCTAAGTTTTTATACTCACACTTCACTTGATTGTATTAAATTAAGGAAGAAGTCAAATTATTTTTAATCAAGGTATATCGCTATGTTTCTTTCATCCTTACACCACTAAAATTCATAAATATGTCCTTTAGTGTACTCCTTATCTTGTATTTAAATTATTAGTGTTTAAGGCGTATCAGCCCAAATAGGTCTCCAACCCCCTAATTAATTTAAATGAATTGTAATGATTTTTGTGTACAGACATAAAAAGGAAAACACAGCATTTAGATGGAATTACAGGCTTATAATTGTTATTAATTGTACATTATTTTTCATATCATACATACATGTCATATTTTTTGAAGTACAACGCATTGAAATTTCTTATATAAATATTACATTACAATAACAAAGAAGAACAAAAATTACATAAATTGTTACTGAGATATTGTACATTATTAAAATAAATGGTAATGAACTCCGCACGGACTTTCTCGCTCTATTGTTTGAAAATGGAGATATTTACTAAAAACTCGTAATATATGTGAAATGAAATAAAAAATACAGCAAATCCAAGCATAAATTGCACTATATTTATGTAAAACTTATTTTTTTTGAGTCCTGGTTGTAATGTTACTGACTTGCCCCTAAAGAATATGTGAAAGCATTGACAATAATATCGTCCTAATTTTATAAACGTATTTAATTTTATTTAAATTATGTAGTATATTACATGGCGCTTAAAGTACTTCTTCTTCTAAGAAGGCAAAAGCCATTGGCAGTGACGTCACAGAGTGCGACGTTCAGTGAGTCAATATGACAATTTAAGGTTTTTAAATAATAACTTCCTGTTCTGGAAAGTTCGAATAGAGGTATTAAAGGTATTTTGAGGCAAACTTCCGGCTCTCGGACATTCTATTGCCACCGATATATTTTTTTGTAGTATTTTTAATTTTTTACTAATCCTTCTAGAATGATCATTGGAAGTGCGTTATATACTCGGCGTAGCGTAGTAGAGACAGCAGTGTCAGAAAGAGGCAAGAGTGGGGCTGGCACACAGTGGCTCACTAGCTTCGTACGGTCGTGTTATCATTATCAGTCGCGTCTCGAAATTATTAACATGATCAGTTTTACGATCAAAACAATAGTGACATTAAAATAAAATCACATCTAACCTAATAATTGTGTATTATTTCAAGAGTTCGACAATTGGCGCTCAATAACAGGGCTATAAATACCAATTATATCATCAAGGTACCGTACCGCTTTAATTAGTGCTCATCACGGGGCAATTATCAGCTAATTAAACGGAAACACTTCAATTAGTGCCCAATGCGAGGCGAATAAAACCATAACTCTTCAAATAGCTCCCATCGCGGTGTAAGAATATTTCTATAATTCTTCAATTAGCGCCCATCGCGGCGCACGAAGAAAACCGTAACTCTTCGTGGTTTTAAATTTTATAATTTTGTATTTAAAGAATTAATGTCCATATTTGTAAGTTTGGGCCGATAAAAAACATCAATGTTGGGTCCACAAGGGTCAACACTTCGTATTAAAATTTCAACTTCCGGTTAAAATTTTGACATTTTATTAGGTGTTGCCAATCTTCATGCCATTGCATTGCTATTAAATTCTTCATTTATAAATTTTGACCAATAAAATTGTAAATATTGACTATTGAGTCTAAAATGGAGATAGATCATTGTTGAACAAACATTTATCCTAAGAGGTTTAAGGAAAAATAACATAAACTTTTAGAGACTTACTTATATTTAATTACTCTATGGCATTGGAGAATTATTGCTTAAAACTTAAATAGTATCTATTTACAACTAAAGCTCACAAGATTGTTTTAATATCTTAGCCAATATCCAGAAACTGTTGGTTTTATAAAAATATATTCCATATAAAAGATTTTTATTTCTAATAGTAATACAATTTTGTAATGATAAGTTATTTAGTATCTCAAATAGTTGCGGAGATACGGAACTTTATTTTCTGTAAAGTACCCTAAAATTCATTATCATGGTAAAATGAAAATATCCAGTTTATTTATAATCTTAATAAACACCTAGATACGAATTTTAATCAAAATCGTTAAAGTCTAATTTGAGAACATCTGTTTTTTCTCTTTTCGCCCTTTCTTAAACTACTCTTAATTATAAGTTTAAACAGACATACAGACAGGCGTCATCGCAAAAAACAACTTTTTAGAATTTGGGGGATATTGAAACGTTGACATCCATCAATATTTAAGGTTAGATTTAATTTTGCTCTCGCGATTCTTTTACCTTTAGTGTTCGAAAAATTATTGGTTTTATAAAAATATGCTTCTTATAATATATTTGTATTGTAAAGAGGCCTACATATTTGTAACGATAAGTAATTTCATATCTCAAATAGTTTATGAGATATTTAAAAAAAAGATAATTTACGCATCAGACCGGAGCCCTTAAAATCATTTTGGCCAAAATTATGAGAAAATCCATTTTGTTTGGAATATTTATAAATGTAATCAAAATCTTTATAGCCGATTTTGAGAAAATCGACTTTTTCTCGTTTTACCCTTCAGTAAACTACCCTTAATTTTAGGGTTAGATATCCAATTCCAAAAATCCCTAGGGGCAACCCTATGAAAACCCTAGATACCAAGTTTTAGTCTGATCGGTAAAATTTTTTAGGCTTTAATTGGAGGTACAGACAGACAGATGGAAAGTCA
Organism: Timema cristinae; assembly: GCA_039000515.1. NCBI lineage: Eukaryota > Metazoa > Arthropoda > Insecta > Phasmatodea > Timematidae > Timema > Timema cristinae. The sequence goes on from JBCFYV010011164.1 coordinate 55,053,103, forward strand.
AAAAACACTTTTTTGGATTCGGGGGGTCATGAAACGTCAAGATTCGTCAAAATCTTGAGTTCGATTTATTGGACGATCACAATTTTTTATACCTGTCTGAAACAAATGTATAAATATTAAATTTTTCTTTCTTGCCTTTAATTTGGTTTAAGAACACGTGCCTTAGTACACTGTGAGTGAGCTGGCGTTGAGCCACTCTCAGGCTGTGGTTGTAAGAGACAATTGAACCGGTTAACATGCAGTCTAAAATATTCCCAGAACTTGGTTTCATCACTTAAAATATGTATATTGGTTAAAATAATATAGCATCATTCCTGGTCATATGCCACAAATATGCGTTCATCTTTTGTATTTTCCTTCTGCTGTACAACCATCTAAAATGATTTCATTGTCTTCTTCTTCATATTTTAAGATATCCAACTTAACATAAACTTAAGTTTTCTCACACCATTTTATAACTTTTAATCATTTCTTTTTTTACCCATTCAGAAACAATATTTTAAGCATAGTTTAAAGAATTTATTCACAGTTTTGGAATGTTATCTATGATGTATAATATAGTTCATACACTAATACCTTTTAATACAGGCATCGTATTTACTTGGAAAAAATAATATACCTGTAATTTTTTGTATATACAATAAATTATTTTATCATTATTTTATATTATTTAGAAATATTTAACTGAATAATTTTTTTTTCACTGCGTGTGTGCATCATTATAGATAACTTGTTCCCATCACGTTCAACCACATGGTTTAAATTCGTTGGTCGCCATTTTGAATCTGTTTTATTTATAGCTTTTGTGAAAGTGGTGTTAATAATATTTTTTTAAAGTGGAATAAAACGATATACAAGCTTTTTGCCCGACCTCAAATAAATATAAATATTATATTGGCCTAAATTACTGTAGTTAACTATCAAATTCGTATATTACCACACGTTTTCATTACAGTTATCCAAAGAGCTAGATGCCAAGTGTTGGCTTAGGGTTTGATCAGGAATTATTTCTATTAGCATTTTGAACTGTCATCCATGTAAACTAAGGTCGTGAATGCATTGTAATTTAATTCATCCCAAAATCAACTGGCGACAGCAGCTGGAGTCACATCTTGGAAAATACCCCGTGTGAATGCGACTGTCCCACGCGGCTAGTGTTGCTGTCTGTTGCGGCCAAAGCCACGCAGCTATAGCCGCAGTCAGAGGTAATTGACGGATCTTGGACAACGTGCCTTAAAGCATCACTTCCACAATAGGCCAAATTGCTGATGAGGAGATCGTGGTTCGATCCCAGTCAACTGTAATGAGGATGGATTTTCCATAATGATTTCTTACTATTTTTAAATGCAAATTCAGGTACACTGCCTCTAAATTCAAGGTTATATATCCCCAACCCATTATCGTATTTAGTTCATAGGCGTACAACCCGAACGTGTAGTAAGATGTGATGTTAAAAAGAAAACAAGGGTAAAACTTTTAAATGCCTTACAAATTAGTTAAAGACTATATCTGTAACTATTATCTATAGTAAAAAAAATTAGCACTCTCTATGTTTAAAAATTTAGTCTGCCTTTTCTCAATATGATTTTAATGCTCTGATTTTACTGTACAAGTTAGCCAGGAAATCCTGTTTCCACGGAAGTATCTTAGCCTGTTACTCAGATAATTATTAATATAAATGTTCACTAATCGGAGTGTCGTTTTCCATTGCCGCCACCTGGACTTTTGGGTAGACGCGTCAATAATAGTTCACGACCAGATTAAGTGCTAGCTATTGCCTTTTATCCACTGGAGAATGAACAGTACACAATTATATACAATTCTAACAAAAGAAAATCCTTCATCACAATACTCTTTATTCCAAGAAAATAAAGTTCTACCCCGTCCAAACTCCCAAACAAAGCGCACCATCACTAATAAATCATATTCTTGACAAAAATAAAATTGTCTCCCTTATTAAAAAATAAAATCCTTCCCTTCCATGAAACCCACTATTAAGCATTTCAAATCATAACGCACGACCCAACATGTCCAACAACAAACCATTGTGTGTGTTCCCATAGAATAGTTTCTCCGATTCTACCTTATATAAAAATACTTATACAAGGATGTTTGCTGTTGTCACCTGAAGAGATTGGGAAACCAATTAGTAAAAATAAAACTCCGGGCTGGGATATGAAGCCCAATTCAAATTCACCGACCACCTACAAGAGATGAAACATTATCACTGCGACCACCGACCTTGATAGAATTGGTAGATAACAGATAGTGTTTGTGGGACAAAACAGGGGAGGAGTTCAAGATTCCTGGCGACTACTATTGGCTGTTCCCAAAATTCTCTTTATCTCCGGTTTTGATGTCGTCTTCTCCCGAGATGAAATATCACGGTAAAAGAAACCCCCCTTTTTTTTTCACTGGAGCCATATTTAGCTCGGCAATACTCACTAAACCGCCCGCCTCTCATTCACCGACAACGATTTTGTCGGTGTGTGTACAAGCAGCCTGACTGGTTTGGTGCCGGCAAAGGTATCGGTACGTGTACAACCGCCCTAAGATGGAGCAGGGCTAGTTTGACGTCAACTTGGACCCACCCAATGATTTTGGCTTATAACTTCCACAAAAATGTAGCACTAACGAAATGTTTGTGTTTATTGAGCAGCACTAACAATTGCACTAGGTCCGGTCATTAGTGCTTTTATGGGCGGGGCCATGTCTATGAACCTCCATGGAACGTAGTGTTGATTAAGACCAGATAGCAACAGTGCAGAATGTAAGAGAAGAGAAATAAATTTGGGTGTCAGGATTTATATGGAGACGTGAAACTCACAGAAGTGTAACAGTCCGGATGTTCAGCTCGAATCTTCCTTGGATGTATTGAACAACTTTATCCATCAGGGGATAATGATGCAAGAAACGTCAAAATGGAGAATATGTTCACACTGGAACGAGCAGGGAAAAGGGAAAAGTAAGAATTTCCTTTGATGATTTGCTCAAACACCGACGTCGGACGGATCATCAACAAACACTGACGAATGATACTCGCTTTAGCTCATAAACTGTATACAGTCAACTCTCGATTCTACGACCTTTCACGGTTCCCTGGAAAATGGTCGTTATTTTGAAGGGGTCGTTATTGGAATTTTAACAGATTTTGTTCCACCCCTGACCTTCATACGAAAAAATTGCATTTTTCAGACAACAAATATCGTGGGTCATCAAAAATCGTTTACAAAATCCAACCAAAAAACGTAACCAAATCAAAATAACAATGTTAAACAATAGCATGGGTCATCAAAAATTGTTCACACAATCAAATCAAACTAGTAACCAAATCTAGAATAGAAATAACAATGGCAAAAGCAAGCCTGGCGCGTGATGTAGCGGCAGTCGCGCGCGGGGAAACATTGTCTTGCTTGTGGGAGGGGGTGGACAGAGTAAAGTGCTATTGGCTGTCATTGATGAGGTGGTGTCTATTTTTATACCTGACCCACCCCAGTTACTAGTAATACAGCGCTCACAAAGATAATTGCAACGCAGCGACCTAAATAAATGCAACAAACACATTTTACAGCCGATTTCCTTTAACTTTTCAACCTTTTTCCCCACATTTTTCACGGTTCCCCAAAAAAAGGGTCGTTACTTCGAGAGGGACGCTATTCCCGGGGTCGTAGAATCGAGAGTTGACTGTACACTCAAAAGAATTCTCCAATCGCTGATGCTCGTTTGCTCGCATTCTCTAACGTTCGCTTTGGTGCAAACGTAGCTTAAGATGATATTCATGTTGCGTATCATACAAACATTCTGCTTGCGGTGCTAGATCATGTTCTCTTGTAACATTTGAGGGAACTGCATGTATTTATTATAGTGATATCAGTTCTGAAGCTTCCAAACCACTAAAACAATCCTCGAATATCTCGGAATTCTCTCTAGTGTCCTTGTTTAGAATGACTCTATTTGTTTGAGGAGATTTGTATCTATCTGTTTCCAACCGTTTACTTTTATCTCATAACTGAACCATCTCACGTGAAACGTACTTCAAAATGGGATAATTTCACCTTTTCATAATTTTAATAACAACTATTAAACTTAAAGTATAAGTGTTTCAATCCTAAATGGACGTGTTGATACATTTTACCTTTATGTTTGATACGAACCCTATTTTTAAATATACCAATTGTAAAATAACTCGGTACTTATGTAGGTCTGCAACAAGTCTTGACGCTCGGTAGCTGGTCGTTTCACTGCCAACAAGCCCTTTACATTATTTCTTTACAAGGTTGGTAATTTATAATAACGCACGCAGAACTGATAGGAATGTGTGCACATAGAAGTAAAATACTAAGGGCCGGTTGCACAAACATCATATTGATTCTCCAATCACCGGATTGTCAATCAGCTTGATCATAGATCAAGAAAAATCTGGGTTGCAACAAAGTTAATTAGAGATCAAAACTCCGATCACCTGACCACAGATTTAACCGGGGAATCAAATAAAACTAGCTTGGCAACGTTGTAAAAAGTTCTATTTTTGAACAGCTGACTGTTGTAACATAGCCTAAATGTATACACCAGATTGGCATTGTGAATACCTTTTTTTTTTAATTAATACACGTAAATTTGTTTGAAATTATTAATAGACTTTTGTATTAATTGTATTATTATAGTTAGATTATAAAATCAGCTTTTAAAGTATATATATATTTATATATATCATTTAAACATAACATAATGAGTGAAAAGAAATCCAGAAGTCCCAACTTTACTTCAAATGAGCGTGTTCTGTTATTGTATTTGTTGGAAGAATACGTGTCGATAATTGAAAATAAAAAAACTGATGCTGTGACAAGTAAACAGAAAGAGGCGGCCTGGAAATGTTTAGCCGACGATTTTAATAAAAACACTACATCTGTTCAGAGATCCTCAGAACAATTAAAAATATATTATGAAAACTACAAGAGGAGAGTTAAAAAAGCAACAGCTGATGACAATGTAAATTGTTTATTTTATGAAACACTTTATAGTACACAGTATTAATCATTTCAATAAATTTTAATTATTTTTTGTCACTAGGCTAGATTAATATATTTTCTGAATTAATAAATTTTAACTTTATTGTTTCATGAATTTAATTATGAAGCACAAAGCAAGCAACAATGCACTTCAATGTTGTTGATAGCTTTAACCTTAGGCCCATTGTAAGGCAGGGAAATCTTCTCTTCACAACGCCAAAAGCTCTCTCAATAGGATTCCTTGTGTCAATATGAGATTGATTATATAATTCTTCAGCTTCGTTAGTTGGAGAACTGAGTGGGGTTAGTAAAAAGCACTGCAAGCATAACCTCCATCACCCAGAAGGTTTCCCTCAGGAATGTCTCGGTTTTGTAGCTGAGCTCGTAATCGGCTGTTTAAAAATATTGTACTGTCATGTACAGATCCAAGCCATCGAGCTACAACATTAACGAACTTTAATGAAGCTGTACACACAGCTTGAACGTTTACAGAAAAATAGCCCTTTCTGTTTCTATATAGCTCTGCATTCACACCCCCTGGTGAGAGTATAGGAATGTGAGTGCAGTCTATAGCTCCAATAATTCCAGGAAACCCAGAAGTGGACACAAATTCTTCTTGTAAGAGTGAAATATTTTTTTGGTCTACTTTAAGTTGTATTTTATCTTTAGCCATTAAGGCAAGGTGATGAGTCACTCTACGAACAATTCTGCATACAGTAGATTTGTTGACACCTATTAGATCTCCTATTACTATTTGGAATGTGCCAGTTGCAAAAAATCTTAATGGCAATAACAATTGGTTCATTGGTGAAACCGGCACATACATTCCTCAATGTGAAATATACTAGATACTCATTTAACAATCCTATCAAATAAACACAAAACGTTTATTCAATCTAAACCTCATCTCAAATTCTCTATCGCTATATTTAAAAAAAAGTTCATATCTTTCCCGTAGTTGTCTTCGAAATTGAACATTTTCTATAACCTCATTATATAAATTAAAAACATCTCCATCTGAAGATTCCATACTTTACACTTATAAATCAAACTCACATTAAAATAAGTTTAATTATATACAAACATACCTACTAAATATTACTTAATAAATAAAGATTATAAAGAACAAATCTTATTTATCAAGAAAATAACAGTTACAGGTTATGTTAACCCTAAACACACTGATCGGGGAATCAAACAGTTGATGGGAGAGAATTGGCTGGTTAACTTGGCCCCAAGGGTTTTGGGGTTATAACTTCCCAAAAAAAAGGGTTTTGCCCTAAAGAAAATGTTTTGTTTTTTTATTTAGCAGCACTAACATTGGCCCCTAGGTCCGGGCCCTTTTGTGTTTTTTGGGCGGGGGGGCCCTTTTTTTCAACCTCCTGGAACGTTTGTGTTGATTAAAACCCGATAGGAACAGTGCAGAATGTAAGAGAAGAGAAATAAATTTGGGTGTCAGGATTTATATGGAGACGTGAAACTCACAGAAGTGTAACAGTCCGATGTTCAGCTCGAATCTTCCTTGGATGTATTGAACAACTTTATCCATCAGGGATAAATGATGCAAGAAACGTCAAAATGGAGAATATGTTCACACTGAACGAGCAGGGAAAAGGGAAAAGTAAGAATTTCCTTTGATGATTTGCTCAAACACCGACGTCGGACGGATCATCAACAAACACTGACGAATGATACTCGCTTTAGCTCATAAACTGTATACAGTCAACTCTCGATTCTACGACCTTTCAACGGTTCCCTGGAAAATGGTCGTTATTTTGAAGGGGTCGTTATTGGAATTTTAACAGATTTTGTTCCACCCCTGACCTTCTTTACGAAAAAATTGCATTTTTCAGACAACAAATATCGGGGGTCATCAAAAATCGTTTACAAAATCCAACCAAAAAACGTAACCAAATCAAAATAACAATGTTAAACAATAGCATGGGTCATCAAAAATTGTTCACACAATCAAATCAAACTAGTAACCAAATCTAGAATAGAAATAACAATGGCAAAAGCAAGCCTGGCGCGTGATGTAGCGGCAGTCGCGCGCGGGGAAACATTGTCTTGCTTGTGGGAGGGGGTGGACAGAGTAAAGTGCTATTGGCTGTCATTGATGAGGTGGTGTCTATTTTTATACCTGACCCACCCCAGTTACTAGTAATACAGCGCTCACAAAAGATAATTGCAACGCAGCGACCTAAATAAATGCAACAAAACACATTTTACAGGCCGATTTCCTTTAACTTTTCAACCTTTTTCCCCACATTTTTTTCACGGTTCCCCCAAAAAAAGGTCGTTTACTTCGAGAGGGACGCTATTCCCGGGGTCGTAGAATCGAGAGTTGACTGTACACTCAAAAGAATTCTCCAATCGCTGATGCTCGTTTGCTCGCATTCTCTAACGTTCGCTTTGGTGCAAACGTAGCTTAAGATGATATTTCATGTTGCGTATCATACAAACATTCTGCTTGCGGTGCTAGATCATGGTTCTCTTGTAACATTTGAGGGAACTGCATGTATTTATTATAGTGATATCAGTTCTGAAGCTTCCAAACCACTAAAACAATCCTCGAATATCTCGGAATTCTCTCTAGTGTCCTTGTTTAGAATGACTCTATTTGTTTGAGGAGATTTGTATCTATCTGTTTCCAACCGTTTACTTTTATCTCATAACTGAACCATCTCACGTGAAACGTACTTCAAAATGGGATAATTTCACCTTTTCATAATTTTAATAACAACTATTAAACTTAAAGTATAAGTGTTTCAATCCTAAATGGACGTGTTGATACATTTTACCTTTATGTTTGATACGAACCCTATTTTTAAATAATACCAATTGTAAAATAACTCGGTACTTAGTAGGTCTGCAACAAGTCTTGAACGCTCGGTAGCTGGTCGTTTCACTGCCAACAAGCCCTTTACATTATTTCTTTACAAGGTTGGTAATTTATAATAACGCACGCAGAACTGATAGGAATGTGTGCACATAGAAGTAAAATACTAAGGGCCGGTTGCACAAACATCATATTGATTCTCCAATCACCGGATTGTCAATCAGCTTGATCATAGATCAAGAAAAAATCTGGGTTGCAACAAAGTTAATTAGAGATCAAAACTCCGATCACCTGACCACAGATTTAACCGGGGAATCAAATAAAACTAGCTTGGCAACGTTGTAAAAAGTTCTATTTTTGAACAGCTGACTTTGTAACATAGCCTAAATGTATACACCAGATTGGCATTGTGAATACCTTTTTTTTTTAATTAATACACGTAAATTTGTTTGAAATTATTAATAGACTTTTGTATTAATTGTATTATTATAGTTAGATTATAAAATCAGCTTTTAAAGTATATATATATTTATATATATCATTTAAACATAACATAATGAGTGAAAAGAAATCCAGAAGTCCCAACTTTACTTCAAATGAGCGTGTTCTGTTATTGTATTTGTTGGAAGAATACGTGTCGATAATTGAAAATAAAAAAACTGATGCTGTGACAAGTAAACAGAAAGAGGCGGCCTGGAAATGTTTAGCCGACGATTTTAATAAAAACACTACATCTGTTCAGAGATCCTCAGAACAATTAAAAATATATTATGAAAACTACAAGAGGAGAGTTAAAAAAGCAACAGCTGATGACAATGTAAATTGTTTATTTTATGAAACACTTTATAGTACACAGTAATTAATCATTTCAATAAATTTTAATTATTTTTTGTCACTAGGCCTAGATTAATATATTTTCTGAATAATAAATTTTAACTTTATTGTTTCATGAATTTAATTATGAAGCACAAAGCAAGCAACAATGCACTTCAATGTTGTTGATAGCTTTAACCTTAGGCCCATTGTAAGGCAGGGAAATCTTCTCTTCACAACGCCAAAAGCTCTCTCAATAGGATTCCTTGTGTCAATATGAGATTGATTATATAATTCTTCAGCTTCGTTAGTTGGAGAACTGAGTGGGGTTAGTAAAAAGCACTGCAAGCATAACCTCCATCACCCAGAAGGTTTCCCTCAGGAATGTCTCGGTTTTTTTAGCTGAGCTCGTAATCGGCTGTTTAAAAATATTGTACTGTCATGTACAGATCCAAGCCATCGAGCTACAACATTAACGAACTTTAATGAAGCTGTACACACAGCTTGAACGTTTACAGAAAAATAGCCCTTTCTGTTTCTATATAGCTCGCATTCACACCCCCTGGTGAGAGTATAGGAATGTGAGTGCAGTCTATAGCTCCAATAATTCCAGGAAACCCAGAAGTGGACACAAATTCTTCTTGTAAGAGTGAAATATTTTTTTGGTCTACTTTAAGTTGTATTTTATCTTTAGCCATTAAGGCAAGGTGATGAGTCACTCTACGAACAATTCTGCATACAGTAGATTTGTTGACACCTATTAGATCTCCTATTACTATTTGGAATGTGCCAGTTGCAAAAAATCTTAATGGCAATAACAATTGGTTCATTGGTGAAACCGGCACATACATTCCTCAATGTGAAATATACTAGATACTCATTTAACAATCCTATCAAATAAACACAAAACGTTTATTCAATCTAAACCTCATCTCAAATTCTCTATCGCTATATTTAAAAAAAAGTTCATATCTTTCCCGTAGTTGTCTTCGAAATTGAACATTTTCTATAACCTCATTATATAAATTAAAAACATCTCCATCTGAAGATTCCATACTTTACACTTATAAATCAAACTCACATTAAAATAAGTTTAATTATATACAAACATACCTACTAAATATTACTTAATAAATAAAGATTATAAAGAACAAATCTTATTTATCAAGAAAATAACAGTTACAGGTTATGTTAACCCTAAACACACTGATCGGGGAATCAAACAGTTGATGGGAGAGAATTGGCTGGTTAACTTGACCAGAGATCGGATCGACAATCACGTCCTAATTGTTAATGGTGCAACTGAAAATGAGGTTTGAGACACTGATTGGAGATCAACATACAACTGATCTCTGATCAAGCCACTGATTATTGTTTGTGCAACCGGCCCTAAGGGCCCTAAGGGCCGGTTGCACAAACAGTAATCAGTGGCTTGATCAGAGATCAGTTGTATGTTGATCTACAATCAGTGTCGCAAAACTCATTTTCAGTTGCACCATTAACAATTAGGACGTGATTGTCGATCAGATCTCTGGTCAAGTTAACCAGCCAATTCTCTTCCATCAACTGTTTGATTCCCCGATCATTGTGTTTATGGTTAACATAACCTGTAACTGTTATTTTCTTGATAATTAAGATTTGTACTTTATAATCTTTATTTATTAAGTAATATTCAATAAGTATGTTTATATATAATTAAATTTATTTTTAATGTGAATTTGATTTATAAGTGTGAAGTATGAAATGTTCAGATGAAGAAGATTTTAATTTATATAATGAGGTTATAGAAAATGTTCAATTTCCAAGACAATTACGGGAAAGATATGAACTTTTGTTTAAATATAGCGATAGAGAATTTGAGATGAGGTTTAGATTGAGTAAACGTTCTTGTGTTTATTTGATAGGATTGTTAAATTATTGCCTAGTACATTTCACATTGAGGAATGTGCCGGTTTCACCAATGTTATTGACATTAAGATTTTTTGCAACTGGCACATTCCAAATAGTAACAGGGGATCTAATAGGTGTCAACAAATCTACTGTATGCAGAATTGTTCGTAGAGTGACTCATCACCTTGCCTTAATGGCTAAAGATAAAATACAACTTAAAGTAGACCAAAGGAATATTTCACTCCTACAAGAAGTATTTGTGTCCATTGCTGGGTTTCCTGGAATTATTGGAAACTTTTCGGTTCACAGAATATTGTGTTAGGTTAGGTTTAGTGACAGTGAAAACAATTGAGTTGATGAAACTATAAAGTTCAAATTTATTAATTAACAAAATAGTATTTTAAGTTAGGCTTAGTGACAATAAAAATAATTAAATTCATGAAACAATGGAGTTAATATTTATTAATTCAAAAAATATATTAAGCTAGGCCTAGTGACAAAAAATATATTAAAATTTATTGAATTGATTAATACTGTATAATACTATAAGTGTTTCTTAAAATAAACAATTTACTTTGTCCTCAGCTGTTGCTTTTTAAACTCTCCTCTTGTAATTTTCATAATATATTTTTAATTGTTCTGAGGATCTCTGAACAGATGTGGTGTTTTTATTAAAATCATCGGCTAGACTTTTCCAGGCCACCTCTTTCTGTTTACTTGTCACAGCATCAGTTTATTTTATTTTCTATTATCGACACGTATTTTTCCAACAAATACACGCTCATTTGAAGTAAAGTTGGGACTTCTGGATTTCTTTTCACTCATTATGTTATTTTGAAATGATATAAATACTTTAAAAGCTCATTTTATAACCTAACTATAATAATACAATTAATACAAACGTCTATTAATAATTTCAAACAAATGTACGTGTATAAATTAAACAAAACAAATAAAGAAAATAAAGATATTCACAAAGCCAATCTGTTGTATACATTTAGGTTATGTTACAACAGTCAGCTGTTCAAAAATAAAACTTTTTACAGCGTTGCCATGCTACTTTTATTCTATTCCCGGTCAAATCTGTGGTCAGGTGATCGGAGTTTTTGATCTCTAGTTAACTTTGTTGCAACCCAGATTTTTCATGATCTATGATCAAGCTGATTGACAATCCGGTGATTGAAGAATCAATATGATGTTTGTGCAACCGGCCCTAAAGCTAACAAACAAAGCAGAAATTAATACCAAGAGAAGCGTTTCAAAATAAAATACTTACCCTCAGTAATATTGCATTTTATCAAAACCTTGGGTGATAATTTCAACTTCGTTTCAAGTACACAACCTTTTATTTATATGCACCATGTCTTACCACCCACCCAGCCTATATTTTACCATCTTGGGCTATGGACTATTGAGGTAGGGTTTAGAGGAATTATTATACACTCATTTTCGTTGAGGTAGAATGGAAAAAACATTCAGTGAAAAATTATTCCTCGGTACAGTCAACCGAGTTTAAAATCCAGTCTAGCCATCACTGGCAATACAGATCAGACAAGAATGACATGTTAATCATCAAGCCCACTGCGTGGGTAGTATATACTGCGTTATCAAATTAATTAATTTTTAATTTGATTAAAAAACGTGAAAATAAAGCCAATTTGCTGCAGTGAAAAGAAAAATTGGGAATGAATCCTATTGTTTAATTTAATTTATTTACAACGAAAATTAATTCCGTCATTAAAGCACACAAAACGACACACTCAAATAGGATTCACACTCAGGGGGACTTTGCGCCGACCGTGATATCATGCTGCGCGTGCTAACTTCACGACACGGCCGGCGCAAAGTCCCCTGAGTGTGAATCCAGCTATTGTGTATTCCAGCCGGGGTTGTTGAATTTTCATTGAGCGATAAAAAAACTGTAGCACAACTTCCTTCGGAGGGGAAGTAAATCCGTCGTCGCGTGTCGATTGTGGCGTGTTAAAGAACCCTGGAAACTAATACATTTCCCAGCAAAATTGGTATAAATGATCGTGGGCTGCTATGATCAGTCGGTTCGGAACATGCACGCTAAATATCTCAAATAATAAGATAGATGTATTTTATAGTGACGTTTCTAGTTAAATAGTGAAACACAGACAGGAACGAGTGTTACAACATCCAGACCGGCTTTCAATCAGCAACATTACCTCCCTCATACTCACAGATACACTCGCCTCACCCTACAACCATGATGTTCATTCAAAATGACCCTCGGTATTTCCTCTTTCAATAAACAACTCGAGGGATTATTGTTTGGTTCTCTTGGTACGAGTGGATGGTACAAGTCGCAATAGCCAGACAAGTGTTGGCATTTTATTTATAGAGCGTTCACTTTAAAGAGGTTTTTTTTAAAATAGGATATCACGGAAGTTGAAGTGGATTGTCATCTACTTTGCTAATAAACTGTTCCCTCCCTTCCACACATTTGCTCATTACATTATTGTGTGTGTGTGTGTGTGTGTGTGTGTGTGTGTGGTTTGAGTGAATAGTTTACAAGTACAGTCCCATTAAGTGAAGCTTACCCTTGTAACAAACCCACAAACCCACTCCTGGTTACGCTCTAATATGATACTCATAATACGTATAATATGTTAATATTACTCTCTTTAAGTGGGGAGATATCGTTAGCTAAGGTCTTATTTTGCCATTTATAAAACAAAAAACCCTTTGGACTAAACTAAATACAATATTGCTCCAGTACATGTGAATGATTTGATTAGCTTAGTTTTCTACAGTTGGTAATACCAACAGTTGTTTAATATCTGACATGGACATGGTGGATATTAAACAGAGCTAAAACTCTTCATTTAAAAAGTTGATGTTCAAAGTCCACTAGTCTATGAAATATTCAATAACTGTTGATATTACCAACCGTAAAAAGACAAGCTAAATATATCTAGTGGAGTTAATATTCTATTTATGATATCCAGGGCCCAGATTTTGATGGCCTAAAATGATAAATAATGAATTCAAATTTTCAAAAATGAGCTAAAAATATTATCAAAGAGTAGTAATAAATGCGCATCACTAAATCAAATAATTGGTTTACCAAATGTAAACTAAAAAATACATTGGAAATGAAAAGCCTTTTAACGATTAAACTTATGCATTTCTGGTCAATTTAATATTGATTTACAAATATCTGGTTCAGAAGTAATGGCTACCCCCTCCTGACGCAACCCTCTCTAACCTAGCTGCACTCTCGCCAGAAATGTGTGTTTTACAACCAGAGAAGCAAATAGAACATTAAGTTCACTGACTACATTATCTGCTCATTCAGAAAAAAATTGTGCGATTCAAAAAAATTATGCATTCATCAATACTGTTTTAAAAATATACTTATTCAACATGAATGCCTTAAAATGCCTAAATAATCCCTCAAAATTTCCTAAAAATGACTCTAAAAGGAAGCACGTCATTAAAAGATGACCTAAAATTCAAAATGACAAAAATCACCAAAAAATAACCTATAAAATATACATTTCTACAACCAGGGATTATGAACAGAGTTTATGTAGGCATACTTATGAGCATTGTATGTGATGAATCAATAAAAAAAGATGACATGTTATCAAATTCTGGGCAAACAAATGTTGTTTGGCATAAAATCTGCAAAATTATGGATCTTAATTCACGTTGCCTTAGTCCCCACCATTTTAGAGAGGATTTTCTAACTGTGTTTGGGCAAATCATGTTCAAATACATGTTCAAAATATATTTTTTATAACTGTGTTTTTGTTCTCTCCCATTTCAAACTGTAATTATTACGAACATGTTTTTACGAATGTTGCTTTAAATATTTTGTGACAACATAGAGCTGTCTAATTGAATGAAGCTATTGTCATAGTATCTCAAATTTTGGTTGTTTAGTGTTTGTTTTTGTTTTCAGGCGGACAAAGTCGTAGACTCTCATTATCCAGAGACTACGTGACACGTGAAATTATCGACTCTACACAAACAAGCGGACGCGGACGTTTGGAGCACACACACGATTTTCGTCACCGAGTTAAAGTGCGTTGTTTTCTGTCTGGGTGTTTGTTTATTCCACGGGAACACGATTCAAGAACAAACAATATTTCCAACACAAAAAGTATAAAATAAAAATTACTTTTTTAAATACAAAAAATAACGTTAGTGTATCCATCTGAGTGGGGGAGGTAAATTTTTTTTGCATTCACTTTATATGACTATAATTTTTGAAACTCTTTCATTTGAGTTAAAACAAACCCAAAAAAAATACGAACAAAGCTATAATATATTTCCAGCAGAACTGCCGTGCTATTGTTTACAACTTGGTATTCAATATGTTTTATTGTTTTGTTGGAGGGTTGAATTGTTTATTCACTGTGTTTTGTTTATGTTTATAAACTGCGAGGGTAATATTATATTGTTACAATAAAGCCTGACTCACACGTTCACTGAAACAACCGAGCATAATTTGCCCATGATGCTTTGCGGCATGTTTATGTCCTAGTAGATATACCACCGTCACGATGTTTGTTTCACTGTTTTGTTGCGACACAGTCCGACATATTGTGAGGAGGTTGACCTGTCTCTAGTTGCATAGCGCATGCGCACTGAATAGAGTCGGTTGGGTTGTCAGCGTGTATGTGTCTTAGCGAGAAGATCACTGTGGCACAAAGCGTACAAAGCTGAAACTATTAGAACTAGCACCGAGAGGACAGAGCGGATGGCACAGTAAGCTTGTGATTGACTCGTAACGTGATTACGCTTTGTTGTTCTTCTGTTTTTTCAGCGAGCGTGTGAATTTACAGTAAGCCAAATTAAAATGTATTCAAACATTCCTTGTAGTTGTTCAAACAATTGCGACCAAATTAAAACTAAAATCTCCAGTTAATCCTGGTGTGTTTTGCAACTCACTAACTCAGCAAAGGTACAACTAACTATTCGTGGAGTGCATTTGTTAATGTTTATGGTATTATTATCATTATAAAAATAGTTCTGAATAATATTTACCGTTGTCCGGTTTGTTGTAACTGTGAGAACATGACCATGTAAGTATGAACCGAAGGTCAGTGAACTCACTCTGGGTGGTTTATTAAACTAATTACAAACTGTTTTAATGTCATCGACTTCATCAAAACGAGTCTCAAGTGGATGGATCCCATTTATGGAATTATTAGCTAATTCAACGATATAAATTGTATATTTTTATAAAAATAGTCAGAAACATTCAATTATTATCCTAAAAATGTTAGGTATTATTTATATTTATGTTCGTTTTCGATTTCATTATCACAGTTTTTGAAACCTAAAGTTTTCTTAAGAAACGTTTTTTCTGTGGAATATAATAAAATATGTACATAATTGTTATTAATAAAGTGATAAAAACCTACTACTTTAACATTTTGTTTTTCTGGGAAAGATTCTTTATCTATTAAAATACAGGTAAGATTTAATTTGTTAGTAATAGTATTATTATTATTATTATTATTATTATTAGCACCGCGTCTTACTACCCATTCGGGTTATTCACACTTACGCTAATGTGTAATGGTAGGGTGATTGTGAGATGAAAATGGAGGACCTACAGTTTAACGTGGAATCCGAACCACGGTGGAGGCCTAGCATTCCCCACATTCACAATATGTCTCGTCAGAGGTGAAGGAAGGGTTTGGTAATCAGATAAATCTGTGCCGGGACCGAGGATTGAACCCCGGACCCCACACAGAAGTCCAACACCTAACCCCTAGACCACCAGGTCACCCAATTTAAGTAAAGTAAATCTATCCGTGTAATATATATATAGAAACCAAAACTGCCCAATCTATATTTTTTAAGTAAACCTACTTTGTATTATTAAGTATACAGTCGACTTGTTAACTTTTAAACATAAAAAATATATATAATTAAATTAAAAACTTTAATTTCAAGTTAGAAAATACCTTCTCTTTTTGTTATTTGCTTTGAATTGCTTGACTTCAATTTACTACCCTCCCCCGATTCTATAGCTATAGATATCTGTTTGAGAGATCCTATTAAATAAATACTTTTAAAAATATACTCAGATTTGCAAACATAAGCAAATTGTGACTTCATTTATCTCGCAGCTGTCAAAATAATCACCATATACCGAATGTGAAAACTGGATTACATATGGCTTGGCGTTTGAATGCATGAAAATAAATAAAGTTAGGAACTAAATGATAAGTTTCTTATTTTGGCAATATTAATAATGTATAGCCTTTAGAATAGGAGTTAGCCCCGCGAGATAGAACTGTAAGGCAGTTCTATTAACATGAGTGTGAAGCGGGTTGTGTGTGCTCCAGGTGCTATCAAACTTAGTTTTTGATAGCCGTACATAAATTAATGTGCAATCTAAGAATGTAAATAAGATGATAGTTCACAAATATAATTTGTTTCTGTGTGAAATTCCCTGTGTACTTCCAATTCAAGGCAGCCTTGCTTTATTCATCAGAGAAATTCTAAACATGTATCACTAATAATTACCTCAATCTCAGAATTGCGACGTTTCAGGTAAAATGTCGTTTAAAAGTTAGGTAAGTTTAACTTTACACACTTTTTAAAAATGATTTAATAATCGCTTCGGTGGCCACATATGGTCTAGGGCGTCATCTCGCAATAGACTAGACTGCTAATGACAGTGTTAAACATGGTTCGATCCTGGTCGTGTGTACTGATGGCGATTTTCCCTCAAATGTTCTCCCACTCTATTTCTATGCAAATGCAGCTACACTTTATAATATTCCAATGTAATCATTCTTAACACTTTAGCGTAATTAGTACATAAGCATATAACCCGAATTAATAGTAAGATGTGGAGATAAAAAAAATTACATGTGTTTTAATCATAGAAACATATTGATGCATTTATGTTTTCTACATTTTGAATTAAGTTATATTTTGAATCATTAAGCTATTTATTTAATAAAATGTGAGTCCATTAAGTGCAATACATGTTCAAGAGTTCCGGTTTTTAGTAATTAAGCATGTTTATTACCTTTTAAATGGCCTAGTAGAAAACAAACGCGAGTGAAATGATTAAGAATATAAAATTATAATTTAATTTGTTGTCTGCTTTGTTCATGATTCAATTTAACACAACCAATTAAGCAGACCCACTTCAGCCCATCCTGTCCCAATCGATTGAAAACAAATCAAATTATCGTTCATGACAAGATTAAACAAAACAAAACATTCACTCCACATTAAATATTCGTTTAAATTTATTAGTTATATCTGGGAGTAAGGAGTTGAAGGGTGGACTGTTGGTGGGACAAAACCTCGACGTGGCAAGATTAGAAATATTCAGCAGCGCAAACAATAGAGGTATTGCTCTGAAGTCAACTTGGCACATAACTGTGTCTGGCTCAGATATTCCGGTTCGGATACAAGAATGAGTGCCTGAGTAGGCGCGAAGTGAATGCTGAGTGGCATTGATTTGCTTGACACAAGTTTTGCAAATTTTTTTTTAAAGAAATGACGTCATAACGTGAGTAGCAGGTTTGTCAAGTCCCGGCCACACTTGGCGGGTACTCAGTGTATATTTGTAAGCTAGTGGTCCACTGGGTAACCAATCAGGGTCGTTCTTGCAAACCGCATTATGCCTTTATAAAATCGCACAAAAGAGGATTATCATTCGCGACAGAAAGAATATATAATTTTTCATTGGCCTTTTTATTAGCAAAAACATTGCATTAAATTGTGAATAATCAATGTATTATGAAAATACATAAAAATTATAAATTATGTTAAAATAATTGTATCAAATACTAAACAGGATTGAAAAATATATTTATACACATTGTAAATCAAATATCATAGGAATGATAATCAAAACATTTATTATAAGAGCATTTGTAACAATAATACAAATATATTAAAATTAAAACATTACATTTAAGGTAAGTTAAATATTTATCTCACAGCTAAACTTAAAATATTTATTTTCAAATAATAATTTCGCAACAATAAACCAATTCAATCTTAGGCACACATAAGTTTGAAATACTCATAAATTAAAATAATATATTGATAAACAAATTTGCTGTTACTTTGCTTTTAAGTTAGAGAACATCTTAATTTTACAATAATAAGCTGTAAGGTCACTATTTAAAACCAGAAAGATTAAGCTAAGGGATAAGGTGAAGAGAGTACAATGCTCATTAGCTGAAATATTCCCACGCCATTCTGGAAAGGAAAAAAACCTTGAACAAATACGGATGACGATTGAAGCCAAGCCACCAGAGTCAGGACCGACCACTCTACCACTTGCTGTCTGTCGACAAACCACCACTCTACCACTTGCTGTCTGTCGACAATCCACCACTCTACCACTTGCTGTATATCGACAAACCACCACTCTACCACTTGCTGTATGTCAGCAAACCACCACTCTACCACTTGCTGTCTGTCGACAAGCCACCACTCTACCACTTGCTGTCTGTCGACAAACCACCACTCTACCACTTGCTGTCTGTCGGCAAGCCACCACTCTACCACTTGCTGTCTGTCGACAAACCACCACCCTACCACTTGCTGTCTGTCGACAAGCCACCACTCTACCACTTGCTGTCTGTCGACAAACCACCACTCTACCACTTGCTGTTTGTCGGCAAGCCACCACTCTACCACTTGCTGTCTGTCGGCAAGCCACCACTCTACCACTTGCTGTCTGTCGACAAGCCACCACTCTACCACTTGCTGTATGTCGACAAGCCACCACTCTACCACTTGCTGTTTGTCGACAAACCACCACTCTACCACTTGCTGTATGTCGACAAACCCCCACCCTACCACTTGCTGTATGTCGGCAAGCCACCACTCTACCACTTGCTGTCTGTCGACAAACCACCACTCTACCACTTGCTGTTTGTCGGCAAGCCACCACTCTACCACATTGCTGTCTGTCGACAAACCACCACTCTACCACTTGCTGTCTGTCGGCAAGCCACCACTCTACCACTTGCTGTTTGTCGACAAGCCACCACTCTACCACTTGCTGTTTGTCGGCAAGCCACCACTCTACCACTTGCTGTCTGTCGACAAGCAACCACTCTACCACTTGCTGTATGTCGACAAACCACCACTCTACCACTTGCTGTCTGTCGACAAACCACCACTCTACCACTTGCTGTATGTCGGCAAGCCACCACTCTACCACTTGCTGTTTGTCGACAAGCCACCACTCTACCACTTGCTGTCTGTCGACAAACCACCACTCTACCACTTGCTGTTTGTCGGCAAGCCACCACTCTACCACTTGCTGTCTGTCGACAAACCACCACTCTACCACTTGCTGTTTGTCGGCAAGCCACCACTCTACCACTTGCTGTCTGTCGACAAACCACCACTCTACCACTTGCTGTCTGTCGACAAGCCACCACTCTACCACTTGCTGTCTGTCGACAAACCACCACTCTACCACTTGCTGTCTGTCGGCAAGCCACCACTCTACCACTTGCTGTTTGTCGACAAACCACCACTCTACCACTTGCTGTCTGTCGACGAGCCACCACTCTACCACTTGCTGTTTGTCGGCAAGCCACCACTCTACCACTTGCTGTCTGTCGACAAACCACCACTCTACCACTTGCTGTCTGTCGACAAACCACCACTCTACCACTTGCTGTTTGTCGACAAACCACCACTCTACCACTTGCTGTATGTCAGAAAACCACCACTCTACCACTTGCTGTATGTCGACAAACCACCACTCTACCACTTGCTGTCTGTCGGCAAACCACCACTCTACCATTTGCTGTATGTCGACAAACCACCACTCTACCACTTGCTGTCTGTCGGCAAGCCACCACTCTACCACTTGCTGTTTGTCGACAAACCACCACTCTACCACTTGCTGTCTGACGTTAAGAAGACTCCAAGGGTCCTCCTTCAACCCTACCCATGACAAGGGGAAATGATGTGTCTTGTGATGAGGCATATCCTAGTGGTAAGTGAAGAAGCAATCAAAGGTCCATCCCCTTCCACAACTGGGCCTAATTACCCGTCTCTCTCTCTCTCTCTATCTCTTAATTCCGGACAGACAGACAACTTCGCCGCGAGAAACAAGTTGGGCTTCATTAAAGTATCTCAGATGTGACGTCAGCAAATATAGTGTTCAGGACACGGAACATCTTAGCTAAGATTCCCTTACAATAGTGTTTGAGTGTATGAATGAGTGTGAGTGAAATAGTGGGTGTGTGTGTGATGGTGTGTGAGTGTGCATCGTGTATTACTGCCCGGCCGAGAAATGTAACCGCTTTGAATGGAAGTAGAATAAGAAAAACCCTCCTCAAGCCACCCAACCGGGATTTGAGCACCGACATTCCTGGTCATCAGCAGTTTAGTCTATTGCGAGAGTGACGCCTTAGACCTTGCGACCACCGTTACGGGTGGTTTGAGATAGTCGGAGAGGGGAATCTCGTAGTCTTAAAGTTATTTTTATTTGCCATAAGAACATGTTGATATCTTTCTCCTACATTTTTCTGTAAGATATATTTTGAAATAACAAACTGCTTGATAAATAGCTCGGTACTTCCAGACGTACGTGAGCCATCTCAGCGCTCTGGTAGGTGGCCTCCTTAAGTACGATAGAGCGAGCTTTGAATTATTCTTGGAACCTAATTAATTAATTGTTGGAGGATTGAGTATTTATATTCCTTAATTAGGAAACACTTGTCCAGCCTCTTGATCTAATGGTCAGAATCCCTGGATACTAATCTAATGGCAAGCATTACTGGCTCTTAATCTAATGGCAAGCATTCCTGGCTCTTGATCTAGTGGTCAGCATTCTTGGTTCTTGATCTAATGGCAAGCATTCCTGGCTCTTGATATAGTGGTCAGCATTCCTGGCTCTTGATCTAGTGGTCAGCATTCTTGGTTCTTGATCTAATGGCAAGCATTACTGGCTCTTAATCTAATGGCAAGCATTCCTGGCTCTTGATCTAGTGGTCAGCATTCTTGGTTCTTGATCTAATGGCAAGCATTCCTGGCTCTTGATATAGTGGTCAGCATTCCTGGCTCTTAATCTAATGGCAAGCATTCCTGGCTCTTGATCTAATGGTCAGAATCCCTGGCTCTTAATCTAATGGCAAGCATTCCTGGCTCTGGATCTACTTGTCAGCATTCCTGACTACTAATCTAAAGGTCCCATGTTTGATTCCCTGCCGTATCATAGGTATTTTTCCCGAAGAGGAATTGTTCCTATGGTTGCCATGGTATGGTTAAGTTATGATTAAGACTCCTACTGGCACCACATAATAATAATAATCATCATCATCATATTATCAGGGTGAAGTAACCACCCCTACAGGGCGTTCCAACCCCAGAAGATGGTTCTCTATCCACCACTGTCATTACAAGGCTAGGAATGTCCAGTCATGGTAGCATACGATAAAGCAAACTGTTCTTACACAAATAGTATTGGAGACACTTGATAATTCTATCAACACTTTATTTAAAAAATACTATCATATTTATTGACTTTTTAAATATTGACTAGTAAAACAACCTCAATAATTCAATAAATACTTGTAAGTTATTTTTATAACATTAGAAATATTAATAAAAGTTCCCCAACAATGTTTGCTTATAACAAAAACTTGATAAACAAGAGGATCCAAATTATTATTTCCTAGTAAACAATTTTATTATTATTTAGCACCACGTCTTACTAACCTTCTGGTTATACGTCTATATACTAATTACACTAAAGTGTCACATTGTTGTGGAGGGAGAGTGGAAAACCATTTAGGAAAAAAAACCTTAGTGCAGCCGACCGGGATCGAACACCGATCTCCCCGTCTTCAGCAGTCTAGTCCAACTTGAGAGTAGCGCTTTCGATCATGCTTCCACCGAAGCGGGTTCTCACAAACAAAATGAAAATATTAAAAATAGCTCAACGTCCTTTGGAGCTGGTAATCTCCCAAGATGGCATCTATATGCGTGTTACACCTAGTAGGAAAGTTGTTACTCTAATTAACACAATAAAACACTCGAAACGGAACACGAACATTTCATTCATAAAATTTTGTCTGGTTTGGTTCATTAACGTTTATTACGAAATTAATATTGCACGCTAATTAAAACGCTTTACTTAAACTACTTAATAATGGATGAGAAGGAACTTGAAGAATTACCAGTATGAAAGTGATTCACTTCAGTACAGTATGGATTATTTTAATTAAGATGGTAGGAGATAACTTAAACTAAGTCCATTTTATGTTTAACTTCTGGCTGTATTAATTTAAATGAAACGAGTTCTGTCATAAAACTAGAGTTTGAACTTTCTGGACTGTTTCGGAAATATCACGACGCTATTTTGGATAGGGAGATATTACAGAATATGACAGCATCCGTTAATGTAATATTGAAATTTCATGAGCACTTAAAAAAAATCCTCAAGATTATTTTTTTCATATTTTTAATTCTTTCCCTTGCCAACCAATATATGAAATTGGTTTTTTAAACATTTATATATCCCCGTGGTATTTGATATGTGGAAAATATTTTGTTAACTCTACAACCAAGTCATCTTAATTTTTTTAAACAATGCGATACAAAACATTAATCAGGACAAGAGGTGTGTGTGTGTATGTGTTCCAATAGGTGAGATTTAGAAAGGTTAAAAATATAAAACTGTAAAATTAAATATAAAAGTTTTAAAAAATAGCTTTTATTTCCCATTTGTAAAATATGTTTTTACATAAGAAGATTTAAAAAAGTTGAGTAAAAATTAGACCAAATAATGAATTAAAAATACCTCACATTCGATATAAGTCTATATTTCACATATTTGTAAATCTTTACATTTTCACGCTCTTAGCACAAGAAAATTAAGTCGAAGTCGGATGTCCAATCCCGCGTTTTTTTTAACTGTTGACCCGTTAGCCAGCATGAATAAATCATGTAATGAAAGGTCTCAATTGTAGCCTCATCATGAGCCAATTTTGCAAATAAGCTTTCAACTGTAGATTTTATATTTCAGAAATTTAAATTGGAAAATAAATTAATCTCGGTAAAATATATAAAATAAAACGCTGAAAATTTAAAGTGAACGTGGTTTGTGAAGTTAATATAGTCATGATATTCCATCCTGGGCCCGGTGTAGGTAGCCCCAAATGTTCGGTCAGACATAGAACAGATTAATGAACTTTCATGGTGAAATACTAGCCTGGTGGGGTCTGCAGACTGGTTACACTATGATACACATCATCCTTTGAGTTGTGGAGACTGCAGACTCTGGTTACACTAGATCAAGGGCTATTCACTGGTGGAGTCTGCAGACTGGTATACACTAGATACCTCACTCACCTGTTGGAGACTGCACTAACTACTGTTACACTAGATGTACACTCACACTGTTGGAGACTGCAGACTCTTGTACACTAATACGTCTTTCTGCCAATATGTTACTATATTATAACTCTTATTGATATCTTTTAAAAGTGACAACTGCAAATCATACAACTTGACGCGTGAATACATGAAAGTAGATCTAGGGACTCTGCAAGCTGTCAGTTACGGCTCTTACTATCAACATTGGACTTTAACAAATTATAATTTAAAACTACAGGGAAAAAAGGGGCAAGTCCAACTTTAACTCAAGTTTATCTATTGCTACCTTCTGTTAAACAATCATGATTCCTTTATAAGTGGTTAAAACAGGTAAATATTTTAGGCTTTTAGACATAAAAGTCGTCCTGAGAAGTGTGTGTAATTTGATTTTACCCCTTTTCCCTTTAATTTATTACAAAACTTAGAAGTAGTATAATAATTTGACATTAGCTACTCCCAACAATTATTAACAATAAAGTACTTTCTGAAGGCTGTCATCACCGCTCCTACCGTAGATAGGCTATACATCCAACATGGATTCACCATCGCTCCTACCAGAGATAGGCTATCCATCCAACATGGCCTCACCACCGCTCCTACCGGAGATAGGTTATCTATCCAACATGACGTCACCATCGCTCCTACCAGAGATAGGCTATCCATCCAACATGGCCTCACCACCGCTCCTACCGTAGATTGGCTACCCATCCAACATGGTGTCACCACCACTCCTACCGGAGATAGGCTATACATCCAACCTGTCGTCACCACCACTCCTACCGGAGATAGCTATACATCCAACATGGCATCACCACCGCTCCATACCGGAGATAGGCTATACATCCAACATAGACTCACCACCACTCCTACCGAGATAGGCTATACATCCAACTTGGCAACACCACCGCTCCTACCAGAGATAGGCTATACATCCAACATGGCATCACCACGCTCCTACCGGAGATAGGCTATACATCCAACATGGCATCACCCCACTCCTACCGGAGATAGGCTATACATCCAACTTGGAACACCACGGCTCCTACCGGAGATAGGCTAACATCCAACATGGCTCACCACCACTCCTACCGGAGATAGGCTATACATCCAACTTGGCAACACCACGGCTCCTACCGGAGATAGGCTATACATCCAACATGGCACACCACGGCTCCTACCGGAGATAGGCTATACATCCAACATGGCATCACCACGCTCCTACCGAGATAGGCTATACATCCAACTTGGCACACCACGCTCCTACCGGAGATAGGCTATACATCCAACATGGCATCACCACACTCCTACCGAGATAGGCTATACATCCAACTTGGCAACACCACGGATCCTACCGGAGATAGGCTATACATCCAAAATTAAATCCAACCCTCAGCATGAAATTGCTCTCCGAGGAATTGGCGCCTCTGAGGGAGCGGGAGGGGGTAAGG
Source organism: Timema cristinae (assembly GCA_039000515.1). Lineage (NCBI taxonomy): Eukaryota > Metazoa > Arthropoda > Insecta > Phasmatodea > Timematidae > Timema > Timema cristinae. The sequence goes on from JBCFYV010011164.1 coordinate 55,078,464, forward strand.
AGTAGCCCCAGTTTTAAAGGGTTTAGCGTGGCGGAAAGGGGCTACCACAACGTGAACCATTACATAAATTAACATAATGTTGTAATATATTAGCAGGTAAATCCAGCGCATCGCGATTCCTGTGTGCGGCTAATCTGTGGCAGTTTGAGAGCAAACCCGATACAGGGAGTGTTTATAGACAAGAGACAGTGATACTGACAATAGTGTAGAAGGAGTGACAAGAGACAGTGATACTGACAATAGTGGTAGAAGGAGTGACAAGAGACAGTGATACTGACAATAGTGATAGAAGGAGTGACAAGAGACAGTGATACTGACAATAGTGGTAGAAGTAGTGACAAGAGACAGTGATACTGACAATAGTGATAGAAGGAGTGACAAGAGACAGTGATACTGACCATAGTGGTAGAAGTAGTGACAAGAGATAGTGATACTGACAATAGTGATAGAAGTAGTGACAAGAGACAGTGATACTAGACAATAGTGGTAGAAGTAGTGACAAGAGACAGTGATACTGACAATAGTGGTAGAAGGAGTGACAAGAGACAGTGATACTGACAATAGTGATAGAAGGAGTGACAAGAGACAGTGATACTGACAATAGTGATAGAAGGAGTGACAAGAGACAGTGATACTGACATAGTGGTAGAAGTAGTGACAAGAGAAGTGATACTGACAATAGTGGTAGAAGGAGTGACAAGAGACAGTGATACTGACAATAGTGATAGAAGGAGTGACAAGAGACAGTGATACTAACCATAGTGGTAGAAGTAGTGACAAGAGACAGTGATACTAACCATAGTGGTAGAAGTAGTGACAAGAGACAGTGATACTAGACAATAGTGGTAGAAGTAGTGACAAGAGACAGTGATACTGACAATAGTGATAGAAGGTAGTGACAAGAGACAGTGATACTGACAATAGTGTAGAAGGAGTGACAAGAGACAGTGATACTACCATAGTGGTAGAAGGAGTGACAAGAGACAGTGATACTAACCATAGTGTAGAAGTAGTGACAAGAGACAGTGATACTGACAAATAGTGATTAGAGAAGTTTGTAGGTAGAGGACATGATGACAGTGGATACTAACCATGTGTAGAAGTAGTGACAGAGACAGTAGTCTGACAATGTGATGAGAGTAGTGACAAGAGACTGTGATACTGACCATGTGTGAAGGTATGTGACAAGAGACAGTGATACTAACCATATGTAGAAGTGTAGTGACAAGAGGACAGTGACTGACAATAAGTGTGATTAGAGTATAGAGTGTGAAATGATGTAGTAGAGTGTGACAGTGATGTGAAGGAAGTGTGACAGTGATGTAAGAGTGTGTTAGTGATGTAAGGGAGTTTGACAGTGATGTAAGAGAGTGTTAGTGATGTACAGTGAGTGTACAGTGATGGAGTTATGTGTCGGTGATGTGAGGTAGTGTGCAGTGATGTGAGGAAATGTCAGTGATGTAAGAGAGTGTGTCAGTGATGTAAGGAGTGTGACAGTGATTAATAGAGTGTGACAGTGATGTATAGAGTGTGACATTTGATGTAATAGAGTGTGACAGTGATTTTGAGTTAGTGGTCGTGATGTGAGGTAGTGTGTCAGTGATGTGAAGTAGTGTGTCAGTGATGTAATGGGAGTTTGTCAGTGATGTAATGAAAGGTGTGTAAGGGAGGCCTACATCAATATCAGAGAGATCAAATAAGCACCCAACTCAAGCAGGGTGCTAAGATGAGAATATTTAATCAATGCTAGTAATTTAGAGAAATTCTCATTTGTTCAGCAGTGTAACTGCACAGGTGGGCACGCTTACCAAATGAGAGCTTCATATGGTCTGTTTATTCATTAAGAGTATGGACGGTGATTCAAATAATAGTGGGAGTACAAATCATTTTATCCAGATAGTTTTCCACTCTCTTTACACGAAAATATCGTAAATTTCCTCTTAGTTAAGTTGTCTACCAAATTATGAAATTTAATTTAATTAATCATCAATGAAGAGTAATTGTACATTTAACATAAATTCTGAGCAAAGTATTTAAAAATATAAACTAATCTTATCTGAACAATGGACTTGACTCACAAAACTTCATGACTTGAAAGTAAATTTAAATATTTTTTTTAATTTTTCTAAGACCGTTAGACACGTTGTTATTTCTACCTTCCTCATTCCAATCACGTTGGGGTGAATTATTTGCAGATATAACAAACGGGAAATATTTAAAAAGTCTAGATATCAATATTCTATATAGATCAGGGTGAACTAAATGTATCTACCGGTGAGATATATTATTATATTTTTGACCAACATTGTTCTAACCACTATAAAATGCTGATCTTAACTCGCGTCCCCACAACCCCCTACTCATACACACATCTAACTATGGCCGAGGTAAAGAGCACCTTTAGAGAAAGTAGCACGCCTACATGTTCGACACAGATATTTAAATATGTCCTATCAAGGAGAATAATGTGGAGCGTCACGTACGTTTCTTTGCGGAACTTTCTCCTTGGGGTGCTAAGATAGGGAGGGTACAGGGAGGTTCTTTCAATGCTCTATCACGCTTCCAGGCTAACGACTCCGTCCGCTCTGGCGCATTAATGGCGCTGGATCCGTCACAATGTAGGAGGAGTATTGACAGCCTCTCTGCTCACCGCAGAATATACAATAAATTATGTCGTTAGCGTACCTATCGCGTGAATATTCACTCAACAGTGACCCGCGCTCTATTGTTAGACCAGACGTGACCTCCCGAGTTCGAACCATGCCAAGGACAATAATTATGGCTTTATATAACCATTTCGGTCGTTTCTATCTAACTTCAGTCTTCCGGTCTTTTTTTTATAGGCTGGATGCACTCGTAGACTGGGTTTGTTTATTATAGCAATACAGGTACCTAATAGTGCTAGGTTTGTTTATTATATCAATACAGGTACTGGATAGTGATATGCTTGTTTATTATAACAATACAGGTACCGGATAGTGATAGGTTTGTTTATTATAAAATACAGGTACCCGGATAGTGATATGTTTTTTATTATAGCAATACAGGTACCAGATAGTGATAGTTTTTTTATTATAACAATACAGGACCGATACTGATAGTTTGTTTATTATAGCAATACAGTTACCGGATAGTGCTAGGTTTGTTTATTATAAAATACAGTACCAGATAGTGATAGGTTTTTTATTATAGCAATACAGGTACCGAATACTGATATGTTTTTTATTATAGCAATACAGGTACCGATACTGATATGGTTTGTTTATTATAGCAATACAGTTACCGGATATGCTAGGTTTGTTTATTATAAAATACAGGTACCAGATAGTGATAGGTTTTTTTATTATAGCAATACAGGTACCAGGATACTGATTATATAGTGTTATATAGAAATTTAAAGTTACCGGGTACGAAGGTTTTTATTTAGCAATACAGTTACCGAAATGCCCAGTTTGTTTTATTAAAAATTACAGGTACCAGATATAGTATAGGTTTTTTTATATACAATACAGGTACTTATAGTGTATGTTTGTTATTATACAATACAGGTACCTTATAGTGCTAGGTTTGTTTATTATAGCAATACAGGTACCTGATAGTGATATGTTTGTTTATTATAGCAATACAGGTACCAGATAGTGATAGGTTTTTTTATTATAGCAATACAGGTACCAGATAGTGTTAATAGTGTGTCATATTATAAATACTTTGCTATTTAATTATGTAGAAGATTTTTAACTCTACCATTATTAATCAAAGATGTCATAACTTGACAAAATGGTAGACCTACTTTTTTAGTTTTATCTGGGCGAGACTATACTTGAGCTCATGTGTCGGCTAACATCATAGTTTAAAAGGGGAAGGAATGGTTTTTAATAAAAAATGTATTTAATATTTATTTTTACACGCCTATATCAATATCCCGAGATTTCAACCCACCATCTTTTATTCTGAAACTAATATTTGCATCTATCTATTTTGAACGTCGAGTGGAGAAACTGATGTAGTTTCGTCACAGGCAATTAGAGTCGTCTCAAGACGTTAGCTTCCTCCCCCCTCTTCTCTCTACATTTACGACTCTGGATGGATTGCATATTAATGAGTTACGTAATCTCTAAATCCCAAAATCCCAATCTCCCTCCACAACCGTTTCTCGGAGAAGAAGCAGAGAAATTTATAAAGAAAAACGTTGGCTTATAGGGAAAGTTCTACTCTTTCTTTCAATTCCTTCCAGTTTTGGCTTACCCCCCTCCCCTCCACCCTCTATCACCATTTATCATAAATGTCAAACCTCTACGTTCAAACCACAACACAAATAAACGTACCAGTGGGCACGCGGTCTAAACTCAGGCTCGCGCAGTGTCATATGCCAGGAGCCAAGTGTTCTGGGGATTTTTAAATGGTTTCCCAATTTATTTTCAGGAAATTGCGGGTACATATCCTTTAGTTTAGTATTATCACCCCTCCTATTAGCGTAGTTAATATTAATGCAACCCACTTCAATGGCAGAAAGGTCTAAGTCATCACCCCAGCCTAGTGTTGGACTGTACTACTGATAACGGGGAGATTGGGGTTCGAATCCTGGTCGGGTGTACTGAAGGTGTTTATTTTGCTCAATTGTTTTAAACTATTTCTCTCTCCCCGCAAATTGGGTATACTTCCTCTAAATTAACTCTTTCTCATCCCTAACACATTAGCGTAATTGAAGTGTATAGGCCGAGCGACTAGAGAGACGAGGAGGAGGGGGGGGGATAAGAGGGGTGAAAATTTAAGTTAAAAAAACCAATTTAATATTTAAAACTCAATTGCCTGTACGTGGAGCTGAACTAAAGAAAACTTATCACACTTTGTGTTCTGTTATTATGTTTTATAGTTGTTGTTTCTTTGGGAAGGGGTTGCTAGAAACTCAAAAAGTTTTCGTCGACCCGAAGGAAATAATTTTGAGGGAAAGAAGAAGTTTTCTAGCTTTTCCTGGACTAGGTACAATTTACAGCCCCCACCATTATTCCTCATTTTCCTTGCAGGTGTTTCTTAAATGTCCCGAGGACAAACAAATGATTCCTGCTTAGCGGTGTGAATTGCATAAGAACGAACTCTAAAAGTGATGGCGTCCTCCGGGTAGACAGTTTTTGTTTTGGACTGTGTCCCGTAAATTGCACCTGTTGGAGAAGTGTGTGTGTGTGTGTGTGTGTGTGTAGTAAAATTGAAATAAACAGGTTCATAGGGTGTAATGAGGGGAAGGTGGTGTCAATGTTTGCGCAGCAAGTGTGCACATAATAAATAAAATGGCGACGGAAAAAGCAAACATGCCAAATTAGCCAAGTTGTTGGAAGTTACTTTTGACAAATTACAGCGTAGAGAAAGTTCCTCCAAATGAACCTAATCAAACATCATTAACATACCAGTAAACTGCACAGGCAAACTATCTTGCTAAAATAACGCGTTTTAAAAGTTTCAAAATTTAAACTTAAGACCTCTAAATTCACGTCATGGAGACATCAAGTTGAATGACTTCGTTTTACAAACTAAAAACAAATTTTTTTTTGTAATAAATTTATATAATATATATATTATAATTTTAGAAATGTAGGTAATTAAAAAAAAATATTTATGTCTTCAATATATATACATGGTGTACATGAACAAATTATACAATGTTTTAAAGGAGGTAGGTAAGTGTATATGTAACATTTTTTATAGTGAACTTTTGCCCATAGGAAATGTATGTATGTATGTATTATGTATGTATGTATGTATGTATGTATGTATGTATGTATGTATGTATGTATGTATGTATGTATGTATGTATGTATGTAGTATGTATGTATGTATGTATGTATGTATGTATGTATGTATGTATGTATGTATGTATGTATGTATGTATGTATGTATGTATGTATGTATGTATGTATGTATGTATGTATGTGTATGTATGTATGTATGTATGTATGTATGTATGTATGTATGTATGTATGTATGTATGTATATATGTACACTCCATCAACATTGTAGCAACTTATTGGCTCAGCCCGCGTGGTATGCTACACCTCCTCACATGACTGCTGAATAGTTTGCCTAGCTATGCCCAAGGCCATATTTAGAGAAAGCCTTAAGTCCTTAAATTATCTCTTGATTTTTGGGAAGGAGTGATGGGGGAGGTGTTATGTCTTTTTGCGATGTCCAAATTTTTGATCAACTAAATTAATTTTACTTTTTTGTTCCCTTCATAATAAAACCAATTATTCGTTACATACTTATCTAATTAATTATGTTTAATCTCATTAATATATTGACCTTTGTTTTATCTGTTACAGATTTAACCACGCCACACATTATTTTGGCATCAATGCTAACCACATTTATTGGTTTTACATGGTAACATAAAGCTGGTCTCCCTCTTTTCAGAATCTTTATTACTGTGAATAGCTAATTATGAGTTTATTAATGGTTAATTATTATATTACACATATGTAGTGCAAATAATAAATTAAATCTAAAAGATTTTTACACTATTTTTAAGACGCTGAGTTAAAAAAAACTTATATAATTTAAGGGTCCCAATCCTTATTTAAAATTGTTTATTTTATTTCCGAGCGGACAAAAAAAAATTTGATAAAATCTTATCCATTGAACATAGTTTAATTATAAAAGGTAATTTATTTGTTTCTTCAAAGTTACTATGACTGTCTATATAACTTTGTGGTACTATAGTTCATATTCCCACAAAGCATTGCACTTGTTTTAAGTTCTTCGGTGCAGGATAGTCAGTAATGGTTTGAATACGTTAAGGATTAACCAGGAGATGGCCTTGAGAAATAACGTACCCCAAGTATTTAACGCAATTAGTGCCCGCGTAACCTTGTCCGGGTTAATTGTGAGTCCTGTCTCTCTTAAGCATTGCAGGACTAACCTAACATGTTCTTTATGCTCGGATAGGGATTGGCTATAAACGCAGAGGTTGTCTAAGTAGTTAAAGATGAATTAGAATTTGAACTCAGACCAAATATGGCCAAGAATACGGCTTAACACGGCCCCTCTAAAACTAATACCCAAGGGAACTCTATTAAACTCAAAACAACCCCAAGGGGTAACAAAAGCCGTAAATTGTTTAGAGCACTCCACAAGGGCACACTGAAGAAAGCTAGCATTGAAGTCATAAGACTATAGACCTTCGCCCCACCTAAATGTTGAAAGGCACTTTTAGTCGTGGGCATTGGATAAGGATCAAAGACAATTTGCTTATTGATTTTACGGTAGTCCACAATCAATCTGTGCCCTCCATCTTTTTGGGAATAATGAAATCAGGGCAAACGAACGAAGAGCGAGAAGGTTTAATTACATCTTTAATAAGATCATTAATTAAATTTCTAAAAACTTGTAATTTAGGAGGGGAGCAAGAATAAGGGGGGATCTCATGGGGTTGTAATTAGCTAAGGAGATTTCATATGGCATGACGTCACATTTACCTAAACTAGTAGTGATGATATCAGAAAAATCTTGAACAGTGGAGTTAAGCTCCTTAGGAATGTTAGACAAGGAAAGAGCAACTTTGGATTGAAAGTTTTATATAAATTGAATTTTGACATCAGGGCAAAACCTGAAATACAGGTATCCCTCTTTAAGGTCAATCAGTGCTGAAGACTTAGCTAAAAACTCAAGCCTTAAAATAACATTATAAGGAAGATTTTTGAAAACAAAGAGAGAGTGTTTCCAGGAAAATCTGTCAATTTTGACTAATAGAAATATCTTTTCATTAACAGTGATGGATTTATTATTAGCGATAGCAAATGTTTGAGGAAGAACAGAACTATTGATACAGGATAAACGATTAGAAATGATACAAAGAAAGTCAGATTTTATAAACGATGAACTAGCGCCCGTATCAATTAATGCCAAACATGATAAACCATTATTCAATATCTTAATTAGGGGTTCAGGAGTGCATGGTTTAAGAAAGCGTCGTCCGGCAAAGCCATGTCTTTGGCGGTGCATTTTTAGTTTTTTTCGTGACATTGACTATTATAGTGACCCATTTTACCACAATTTAAGCATTTAATACTAGCCATATGGTGTTATTTTTTATGGTCTTCTCAACATTGGGTTTATTTCTAGTAACTTCTTTAGAGTAATAGACTCGGTCAGGCTTGTGAGGGTTAGAATTAGGCTTAACAGTTCTGCTAGGTATGGTATCTCTGCCGTATTCGAAATGAAAAGGAGGGGGTGGAGGTTTAAATATTCCTGTTTGGCTAACATCGAGTTCTCTATCTGAGTGGCCAAAAGGTGTAACTCAGCCATAATGTGGGTTGCGAAATGAAAACAAAATGTCGTCTGGTTAATGGGACACATTTTCTAAAATAGTGGCCACAATCTCTCCTTCTTGAAGGTTCAATTCTAATACGACCACCACATCAGCTATATATATAATAAAGTTTCTAAAAGATTAGTTAGGGTATTGAAATCTATTCATGTACTTAGTCTTTAATCCTACTCTGGCTCTGAGTGGGATTAAGGAATTCAAAATTTTCCGCCTACATTCTTGCCACGACAAGTTCTGATTATACACTCAACCAATAATTGGGTAAGATACCCACTGGTTTTGCGCAAGCACATAAAGGAATTCAAAATCACTACCAAATTTTAACTGGCAAAATTTATTTATTTCCAAAAGAAACTCAAAAACTTTCTCAAAATTTTGACCGTCACAACTAGGAATTTTGTCCAGAAAGCTAGTTAAAATTGTTGCTTTAGTTTATTCGGAAATACCGTTAGTATAGATTAAATTGATACAATTAGTATGATCATTAAGGGTGATATGATCTAAATTGTCCATGTGACTTGCAGCCAGATTTCCTTTAGTAAGTGGACTGTTGGCCATTTTGGGAGGAGCAGGCTGAGGCAATAAAACTTTTAGGGCAATCTGCAGCTCACTTGCCTCGGCATCATCAGGAACGACCAAACCTATTTTTTTAAGGGCGGCAACCAACTGCGCACGTGAGAGATCTACCCATGAAGTGGATTCGTCCGTGACCTGAATCTCTCCAACTTCGACAGGATCTCTGTTTGTCATGTTGGTTATTTGAAGTATGAAACAAAAACAAAGACTTAGTAAGACCCTAAAAAAATAATATGATTTAGTAATACTGTAATTTAACATTGACAATAGTACCCATTGAGATGTGCTAAAAGGAGTTGCGCAGTCTGCAAACTAACTATGACACGCACAGCACCCATTTCCACAGGCGGGGGGGGGGGGGGATGTTAGGGGGGGTTAGGTTACATACACAATATTAAAATATAATAGAGAATCGACAAAGTGAGGGTAAGTTAGTATAATCAGATTTAATGTATGCAAGGCAGATAATAAATACATAAGGAGCACAATCTCAATTTGCACTGTCCAAGACATCGATAGGGTCAAGTTAAATAAGTGGATAACGGGTTTACCCTGCGTTTACTCGAGGGGCGTGAAGCGCCTATAGGATATACATGATAAGATCAGTTGGCCTGAATACGGCAAGCGGGTCAACCTGTTGATATTGAACACACTACAAACGAATATCCTGGTCAGGTTCTGTTTACCCTAACTACCGCAGCGCAACGTCACCGGAAAGCCCACATTAGGCCAGCCTAAATCATGGAATGGCAAATATGTAAATATCAGAAATATGATAACACGTGCCGTGCCAGATGGGCAGGCGTTATCCACAGGTTGAGCATCCCGGAGAAGGTTGTCTACATATACAAAGCCTAACCAGGCATAACTCTCTGAGTCCAGAGCAATCAGAACCATTGCTTTCCCGGTATACTACCATTTAGACTGGTAGATGGTCATACAGTGTATGATGTCGGGTTTACTCTCATTTAAGCTGCGGGCCCGAAGGCTCAGCTGGAAAACCGTGTGAAGCGCGAAAATACAACAATTAAATATACATTTCTAAGTAGGATAAATATACTAAACTGAAAATGTGGGAACATCCTCTCAATTAATCTAACCTAACGTTACAGGCTAATCCCCTAAACTCGAGTTATACAGGTCCCCGGGTCTAACTCCCTACAGCTCCATTATAACTCGGAGATTCCAGTTACTTCCTTCGATCCAATGGACCCCTCGTCGTGAACGCCATGACCACAACTGAATGTGTCCCTCTCTAATCCACGATACTTCCGCTAGGCGGACAGCCGTATTGTCCAATGGTGATAGTGATTGGGATAGTAGTCATGTTCTCTCCAAGCCAACCAAGAAAATATAATATATATTATATATATATATATAATATATATATATATATATATATATATAGTGGTAGTCGAGATGCATGCCGGGCCGGAGACAAGAGAGAAGGGGGGAGGGTGCTTCTCTACGTTGTTCTAGAAGGTCATCTTTCTCAGCCGGGAGGCTAAGGACGGCCTTCAGTCTGATCGGAAACTCTGACCGTCAAATACAACATTGTTTCGTGACTCAGCCTCGCCGCCATTCCAATGGCTCTACGTCCGATGGGGCGGCACTCCTCCCAAGAAGAATCCATGACGTTGATATGTAACAGACAATTATGTATTGCTAGACTAAAATATATGCGTCTATTTTACTCCTGATTAGCAGCTTCAATTATGTTGGGTTTTTTTTTGGTGGGGGGGGGGGGGGGGGGGAGGGACGGAGCTGAACAGGTGTAACCGTTACAAAACTTGAGATTTTTTATGAATGTTTTACAAAATTCTACTAGTATATTCTTTATTAACTCCTACAAAGTTCCTATAAGAAAATAAATAAATCAATGCAATAATAAATGCCTCATTTTTTGTATTTTAACATTAAAAAGTTATTTTTATTCCAAGAAAGTGATGCTTAAAAGTAACTTTTAATGTTCATGTAAGGCTCATGTGCATAGAGTTTGAGAAAACCTGGTTTAGATTATTCGCTAGAAATAAGTTAATTTACCCAACTTAAATATGAGCGAAGCCGTGGGCAAACTCGAGTAAGTTAAAATAATTATGAAAAAAAAATGAATGGTTGATTAATTCAGTTAACAAAATTAGTAAAGAAATATACACAGAAAAACAGATAAAATTACTTTGGCACAGAAAAAAAGTTAAAAATTCAAAATAATACAAAATTATTAACATGGAGTGGCCACATTCATATGCTAATTACTCAAAACAGGTTCGAGGACAAAACGTTTTATTTGTGGTACAATAAGGTACAAAAACTAATACAAAACTTTGGCAATGCAAATGTTCAACATACAAAAGTGCTACTACAGGTTAATGGACGTTTTGATATACCTTGGTAAGTAGTAAATTTAGAGAAGACAAATGTATTTTGAAACGGTAGTATATACTATTTAACTAAACATGACACACCCTCGCCATCTAGTAACATTACTACAAAACATAACGATTGTTTACTAAGACAACACAAACACTTTAAATAAATGGTCTAAAAATTAATTTTATTAAAAGTCATTTGGCTTAATGTCATTTGGCCTAAAAATTATCTTCGCAACATGCATTTGACCTAAAGGCATTTGGCCTACACTTTAAGCCAAATGACGGGTACCCGATTTGATTTGATCAAATAAAACTAGCATAAGATTCGGTTCTGAATCGATTCAAATTTTTCAAGCATGAGATTTGATTCGAGTACGCCAAGATTTGGATTCGATTTCAAACTGAAAATAATGATGGATTCGCACAGCCTTAATTAAGGGCCTATTAATAGTATTTAAAATAATATTTAGATTAATATTATACTAGACACGAAACATATGTATTTATAGCTTTGCTAGCAATCTTTTATATTTAGTTTTATTGACGTTGAAAGTTAGCAGTCGGTAATTAATATCTTGCTCACGTGACATAGTTAAAAACAAAATCTTTATACATTAGCGCTCTCTGTATTTGTGTTTGTTTTGGCCCCATTGAACAAAAATTGACAAGTATAGAAGCCCATGGATTGAACGAATAGGAGAGGCACTGGAGAAAGTGCCCCTCACCCTGCCGAAAAATGAGATGAATTTAAACCACTATGTGCCTTCCACATTTAATATCTGCAGCGCTAGAAATTTGTATCACACTTAACAACTGGATCCAAGGCCGTAAACATAAATTTATTTTGGGAGTTCTATTACCTCTGATAGCTCGTTGTCAAGTATCCCAGTAGTTGTCAAGGTGTTTTTAAACATCGAATCCCTCTTGAAACAATTTAAACAAAAAATATAACAATACTTTCTTCGGGAGGTGTTTAAGAACCTCTAAACACACTTCTCCTTTCACAACTTAGTAAAGGGTTGACTGGCTGACATTGCCACAGCGATTACTCTCACATTTGTAGTCCTTTTTGGGGTTTTATTCCCACATCAATACATACTTTTAAAGGAATAGTTTCTACTTTAACAATAAATTAATATATTCAAATTAGTCAATATTATTATTCGTTCGGATCATACGCATTTATTATAATGTGTAATGGTAGGGTGATTGTGAGATGAAATGGAGGACTTACAGTTTAACGTGAGATCCGAACCACGGTGGAGGCCTGGCATTCCCCACATTCACAAGTTGTGATTAATATACGTCTTGTCAGAGGTGAAGGAAGGGTTTGGCAACCAGATAAATGTGTGCCGGGACCGAGGATTGAACCCCGGCTGCCAGCACAGAAGTCCGACACCTTACCCCTAGACCACCAGGTCACCTAAACTCAATAAAAGCGGTGTAATAGGTAGACTTAGACTTATTTTAATCACATTTAACAAGCTAATAAAATACGAATGTTCACACTTTGACTACCAAAAACTTCTATCATTAAATTTTTTTGAAAAATAACTTACTCTAAAGTCCAATGAGAGTCAAATCTTAAATCGTAAAACAAATATATAAAATTAAAACATTTTGAGAACGTTCCCAAATTACGTTTAGACCATATTTTTTTTAAACATAACTATCTTTGATCTGAGCAGGAATGACTCTTTTTATTTATTATAAAATACCGGTAATGGAGTAAAAATTCAAAATGCAGTAATTTTTTTATACTCTGAATATAACTTTATCACTTATTATTACAACCTTCAATGCTCAATGATAAGAAAAACGCTGCAATGCAGGCCACGAGTGCGGATTTTTACATGCTTTACTGCCTCAGTTAAATAAAAACTAATATTATAACTTTTAAACGGAGAATCATGTGGTTTCTTTCTTTGAAATAATGTATCACTAGAGTAATACTCTCATTGAAGTAAGTAGGAACCAACTATCTTTATTCACACAGCAGTTAAGACTTTGTGAGTATGTTAGTTACTTGATATATTAAGATGTTTTTATTTAAGTACGCAAATTTTCATAATTGGACATTGGCCCTTCTTATCCCAATGCAACGATATTACTGTTTCCTTGACTCAAAGTCACAGAGATTTGTTTCACCCTCCACTGCCGCCTGTATTCCGATACAGCAGGTTAGCCAACGCTTGCAAAACGATACTAGCATGTAAATGGGTAATGATCATACTATCTGCACCTATTATCAACTAAGATAACTATTTGTAGAAGAAGGAGTTGTATTTAAAACTATGTATTTTGACTAGAGTGTCAACTTGGGAGTCGTTAAGAGCTCAATATCATCGTGATTATTAAAGCTAACTCAAATTTAAAAATAAGTTTATAAATAAAAATAAATTTTCATTAAATAATATGATATAAAAACATTCTAGCTTAATTGCAAATAAAAATAAATAAATCGATTAATATTTTTTGTTTTCCCATTTAAAATGCATTAAAATAGAAACATTTTAAACAAAAATCTTTCAATAACTATTTGTAGCATGGTTTGAAAATTTCCATAAGAATTATGAAAGATGCCGAGAAATATTACTAAAATAAATAAAAAACGACAATGTCCAGTTATTAAATATTTTTAAAATAATTTTTTGTATAATATAACCGTGGATTTATGGGTAGGCTCAGTCTTAAGAACTAAAGTATTTAATTTTATATTAATTTTAATATTGGAGAAGTAAGTCTCCTCTTATTTAATCATATTAATGGACACACCCGAGATGTCCCAAGTTGTAGAGCTCACTCTTCAGTTTAATTTCCCCCTGTAAGGACACCGAGATGCCAATTGTAAACCCTTCAGAATTTCATTAATAAAAAGATGAGTTACTAATTTAATTTCAGCTAATTACAAGTTATCCTACTTCTCTCGCTATCACGTATCGGCTATAGCGCTTTGTGGTTGAATGTGTCACTAGTGTAGGGGCTGCTGTGGATCAGATATGTTAATATATCTCCTTCCCCTGGGATTCAATCAACAGAATATTCTTAATTCAACTCATACGTGAGGGGAGGGGGGAGGGGGGGGCGGATCTTGGGGCCCTTGGGTTGTGCTGGTCCTACGAGAGAGGAGCATTGTTATTTCTCAAATATGGACGCTATCGACTTTTTCTATCCCCAAAACCTCTTCCAACCCGTCTTAACCTAGAGGGGGGAAAAGGTAGTTATTTCGGACATTTTGGAACCTGTCCAGCCCGACCTACACCTCCCATCCCCCTCACCTCTTATTCCTTGGAAGCTTAACCTAGGGGTCTCCCTTTCGAAGCCAACCAGGAGCCTTGATTTATTGCAAGCCGATAAATGTGGGGTTGGCAGCACTGTTCCGGTCCACTAATCAGCGAGATAGCCCTTACTCCCTGGACAACTAACCAATAAGGAGGGGTTTCTTGCTCTTGTTTCTTTACTTTTTGGTGTGCATGTACGTGTGTGTTCATGTGTGTGTATACGTTGGTTGGACACACACACCCCACACACACACACACACACATACACACACACGTAAATAAAGTTCCTTTCTGGTGGCGGTGAAGATTATGTTTGCTTTGAGAAAACCTGCTAAGGTATGAACAATCTCGGTCGATAGAAACACAAGTGTCGTGCCGTGATGTGTTGACAGGGAAATAAGATCATGGCTGGTTAAAACCACACCTGTGATATGTTCTTCCCCATTTGACCAATCACACATAGGCTCTGCTCGACATACCTCACTTGGAATTGTATATTCGTTGATACCTGACCAATGAGTGTTCTACTGAGTGATGAGAACAATTCACAGGTTCAGTATAAGCTAGCTCTGCTTACCCTGGCAACAAACCACGACACGTTACTGAGAACAGCATGGCTGAAAATTTTATAATTTGTAGAATGTAGATTTCCCCACAGTGATGAATGAAGGACCGGGTGTTGTGTCTGTTCTAGTTTAAGTTAGTTTGTAAGTCGTGTGTTGATATACTCAATGGGTTCAGAAAGTGCTCGTTAAATACGTCAAATAAATTGAAAGTAAATTTTACGGAGAAACGCCAATTTATGTACGTATATCTCGCACATATGGAATACGGAATTAATTCCAGTCTGGTATATTCATATTCACTTGTAACATGGAGGTTAGAGTTCGAATCCACGTCAGGTGAAATTTTGGATGTTTTCTTTGAATAAGGTCCCACTCATCCCGATTGCAAATGCGGGTAAATATTCCCTTAAGTTTATCTTTCACATCACTAACCTACCAACGTAACTAAAACAAGTATAGTCCGAACGGGTAGTAAGACACGGTGAAACTGGACCTTATTGTTAATAATTACAACAAACGCAGGTATGTTTGGCGGAACTAATCGATTGAGTTTATATCATTTCTGTAATAAAATACACCCTCTTATAAATAAGATAACGTTGCGAATGCACGATAAGGTTTATAATTCCAGCTAAATAACTGCCAGCGCTCTAAAAGCATGTGTGAAATAAACAAACATATTCTCTTCTGATAGAAATACAGATAACAAGATCAGATGAGTCTGTTGATGTTCTTGTTTATTTTCTAGTTCGTTGTGTTCGACGCACGAACTGCCACACCAACTTACAAACACCAACACATATTCACTTATAAACACACATCCACTTACAAACAGCAGGACATATTCACTTATAAACACCAGGATACATCTACTTATAAACACCAGCACACATCCACTTACAAACACCAGCACATATTCACTTATAAACACCAGAATACATACACTTACAACACCAGGACACATCCACTTACAAACACCAGGACACATCCACTTACAAACCACACATCCACTTACAAACACCAGGACACATCTACTTACAAACACCAGCACAAACCCAATTACAAACACCAGGACACATTCGGGCATTGCTGTGAAAAGCGTTACTCCACTGTGAATACAGACTGAGTGGTCAGGGAGACTGACTACAGGTTTAAAGGACCCTGGCGGATTTAGGTGTTTCGGGGAACCCCTCGAGTTCTCCGTATCTGGATATGAACATAGTTCTCCCCAGATGAACCTCAAAATGTATCTCTGAGTACCGAGGAATCGAACCCTAATCTCCACGTTAAGTGAGTGTAACGCGTTAAGCCACGTGACCACAGATGCGGGTCTGAGTGCTCTCGACCGCGGCAAGGGTGTCTGAACCTCGTGGTCGAGTGGATAATAAGACTGACTCGCTTACTCGGCTGAACACTTGCTCCCCTCAACCCTGGTTTCAGCCGTGAAGTAACCATTGGAGTGGGGGCTGTTTGGACAAGGGTTTGTGCTGTTTTCCCCTCCACCCCCCCTCTGTTTCCCATTCAAACACTGTCAAATGCAGTCGACCCGGTGGCCGATTAATAAATACCCAAATAAATGAATAAATACAGTCCTACTGTTGACACATTTTAATGGATGGATGGGGGGGGGGGGGTATACAACTACCCCAAACCACCCCTCGAGCAAGATAAATAAGCTAATCGTGATATATTATATCAAACACATACTGTGATTAACAATATTTAATAGAATGTATATTCCTGTTATTAACTTTCATGTTTGGGCGTTTGAGGATTAGGATTATAAACCAATCTGCATATTAATTCAAATATATATGTACATAAATAACAAAAATAGGACAGAACACGTAGCACGTTACATTTAATTACTTTAATTTAGTCCAACACTTGTCAATTATTGATATCCCTCCCGCTTTAACATAATTTTATATTAAAGGGGTGCTTTCAACAAATCTGTTTTAATTACTTTGTACACTTTGTTTACCCTGAGAGGTCTTACCTCGACTGATTACACTATGACTATCTTATAAACTACACCATAGAGGAACCAAGCAAGGTAGCAGTCTTACCTTGACTGATTACACTATGACTATCTTATAAACCACACCATAGAGGAACCAAGCAACGGTAGCAGTCTTACCTGGACTGATTACACTATGACTATCTTATAAACCCACCATGAGGAACCAAGCAAGTAGCAGTCTTACCTTGACTGATTACACTATGACTATCTTATAACTACACCATAGTGGAACCAAGCAAGGTAAGCTTACTACATTACCTAGGAGTATTTAAACGAAGTGTTGGCCTACGGTTAATTTTGCGATTACCAACCATGAACACACGGGACAAAAGTGTCGTATTTCATCTGACTATTTCATCTGAAGTTTGAGAGGTCAATTTTGGAATCCCAGTCCGATGTGTTGAGTTTTCCTTTTTTTAAATGGTTTTCCCTTCTCTCTCCATGAACATGCGAGTACATTTCCTCTGAAATTCTAGCAGCCTAGTCCGCTACCCCTTCCTGTAGACAGGTACTAACCTGGGTGAGTGACAAGCAGTGGGGTAAGGAGTTTCGTAGCTCGAGAAGGGCTTCCCCAAAAATCTTGATTAATTAAAAATATTTTAGCTTTCATACTTAAGACCTTTTAAAAAATAAGTGATGTTTGAGATTCTTCTAATTAATTGTGAGATAAATCGCCCCAAATTTAAAGAATCTGAAATGGCCCAACAATATTTTGATTCTAAGTGAATTAGTTCTGCAATTTATATCTGCTACAAAATAAATTAATAACAACAAATGCGTATAATTTTTTTATGTGCTTCGAAATCAGGACTGATACAAAAAAATTAATTACAATTTTTAAGATAGGTTTTGAAAAATATTATATTTTCCAATGATTGTAAGTCCCCGCTGGCTCACAGAGTTTGTGAAACAAAAGAGACGCGACAACAGCTGTGCGTGCTCCGGTACTAAACTAAGTTCCAAATCCAGCGACATGAAAGTGAATGTGACCTTTCTCCCCTTCTCCTTTGTGAGCCACAGTAATGTGGCGTGACCCTAGAGAGTAACACACCTTGGGCCCACAATATAGGCTGGGGGTAATATAGCAGGCACTAAGGAACACAAATAACTCTAGATAAAAGGTTAACTACGATACAAGCTAGCTTCTTTTTTATACAAAGAGATTTAAATTGTGTTACTATATTTAAAATAACTCAGAGTTAAAACTGTAGCCAAAACTAATTAAAAAGTAATATATTTTATTTAGATATTTGGAGATAAATGTCAACAGTTTCTCTCGGAATCCCCTGACACCAAACCAGTAGTGTCATGCCTGATGACTCTCAAACCAGTCGTTTCATGCCTGATGACTCTCAAACCAGTCGTTTCATGCCTGATGACTCTCAAACCAGTCACGTCCTGCCTGATGACTCTCAAACCAGTAGTGTCATGCCTGATGACTCTCAAACCAGTCGTTTCATGCCTGATGACTCTCAAACCAGTAGTGTCATGCCTGATGACTCTCAAACCAGTCGTTTTCATGCCTGATGACTCTCAAACCAGTAGTGTCATGCCTGATGACTCTCAAACCAGTCACGTCCTGCTTGATGACTCTCAAACCAGTAGTGTCATGCCTGATGACTCTCAAACCAGTAGTGTCATGCCTGATGACTCTCAAACCAGTCGTTTCATCCTGATGACTCTCAACCCAGTCACGTCCTGCCTGATGACTCTCAAACCAGTAGTGTCATGCCTGATGACTCTCAAACCAGTAGTGTCATGCCTGATGACTCTCAAACCAGTCGTTTCATGCCTGATGACTCTCAAACCAGTAGTGTCATGCCTGATGACTCTCAAACCAGTCGTTTCATGCCTGATGTCTCTCAAACCAGTAGTGTCATGCCTGATGACTCTCAAACAAGTCGTTTCATGCCTGATGACTCTCAAACCAGTCACGTCCTGCCTGATGACTCTCAAACCAGTAGTGTCATGCCTGATGACTTTCAAACCAGTAGTGTCATGCCTGATGACTCTCAAACCAGTAGTGTCATGCCTGATGACTCTCAAACCAGTCTTTTCATGCCTGATGACTCTCAAACCAGTAGTGTCATGCCTGATGACTCTCAAACCAGTCGTTTCATGCCTGATGACTCTCAAACCAGTCGTTTCATGCCTGATGACTCTCAAACCAGTAGTGTCCTGCATGATGACTCTCAAACCAGTCGTTTCATGCCTGATGACTCTCAAACCAGTAGTGTCATGCCTGATGACTCTCAAACCAGTCGTTTCATGCCTGATGACTCTCAAACCAGTCGTTTCATGCCTGATGACTCTCAAACCAGTAGTGTCATGCCTGATGACTCTCAAACCAGTCACGTCCTGCCTGATGACTCTCAAACCAGTAGTGTCATGCCTGATGACTCTCAAACCAGTAGTGTCATGCCTGATGACTCTCAAACCAGTCGTTTCATGCCTGATGACTCTCAACCCAGTCACGTCCTGCCTGATGACTCTCAAACCAGAGTGTCATGCCTGATGACTCTCAAACCAGTAGTGTCATGCCTGATGACTCTCAAACCAGTCGTTTCATGCCTGATGACTCTCAAACCAGTAGTGTCATGCCTGATGACTCTCAAACCAGTCGTTTCATGCCTGATGTCTCTCAAACCAGTAGTGTCATGCCTGATGACTCTCAAACAAGTCGTTTCATGCCTGATGACTCTCAAACCAGTCACGTCCTGCCTGATGACTCTCAAACCAGTAGTGTCATGCCTGATGACTTTCAAACCAGTAGTGTCATGCCTGATGACTCTCAAACCAGTAGTGTCATGCCTGATGACTCTCAAACCAGTCTTTTCATGCCTGATGACTCTCAAACCAGTAGTGTCATGCCTGATGACTCTCAAACCAGTCGTTTCATGCCTGATGACTCTCAAACCAGTCGTTTCATGCCTGATGACTCTCAAACCAGTAGTGTCCTGCATGATGACTCTCAAACCAGTCGTTTCATGCCTGATGACTCTCAAACCAGTAGTGTCATGCCTGATGACTCTCAAACCAGTCGTTTCATGCCTGATGACTCTCAAACCAGTCGTTTCATGCCTGATGACTCTCAAACCAGTAGTGTCATGCCTGATGACTTTCAAACCAGTCACGTCCTGCCTGATGACTCTCAAACCAGTAGTGTCATGCCTGATGACTCTCAAACCAGTAGTGTCATGCCTGATGACTCTCAAACCAGTATGTCATGCCTGATGACTCTCAAACCAGTCGTTTCATGCCTGATGACTCTCAAACCAGTCGTTTCATGCCTGATGACTCTCAAACCAGTAGTGTCCTGCATGATGACTCTCAAACCAGTCGTTTCATGCCTGATGACTCTCAAACCAGTAGTGTCATGCCTGATGACTCTCAAACCAGTCGTTTCATGCCTGATGACTCTCAAACCAGTCGTTTCATGCCTGATGACTCTCAAACCAGTAGTGTCATGCCTGATGACTCTCAAACCAGTCACGTCCTGCCTGATGACTCTCAAACCAGTAGTGTCATGCCTGATGACTCTCAAACCAGTAGTGTCATGCCTGATGACTCTCAAACCAGTAGTGTCATGCCTGATGACTCTCAAACCAGTAGTGTCATGCCTGATGACTCTCAAACCAGTCGTTTCATGCCTGATGACTCTCAAACCAGTCGTTTCATGCCTGATGACTCTCAAACCAGTCGTTTTTGCCTGATGACTCTCAAACCAGTAGTGTCATGCCTGATGACTCTCAAACCAGTAGTGTCCTGCCTGATGACTCTCAAACCAGTCGTTTCATGCCTGATGACTCTCAAACCAGTAGTGTCCTGCCTGATGACTCTCAAACCAGTCACGTCCTGCTGATGACTCTCAAACCAGTAGTGTCATGCCTGATGACTCTCAAACCAGTCACGTCCTGCCTGATGACTCTCAAACCAGTAGTGTCATGCCTGATGACTCTCAAACCAGTCACGTCCTGCCTGATGACTCTCAAACCAGTCGTTTCATGCCTGATGACTCTCAAACCAGTAGTGTCATGCCTGATGACTCTCAAACCAGTCGTTTCATGCCTGATGACTCTCAAACCAGTCGTTTCATGCCTGATGACTCTCAAACCAGTCGTTTCATGCCTGATGACTCTCAAACCAGTAGTGTCAAGCCTGATGACTCTCAAACCAGTAGTGTCCTGCCTGATGACTCTCAAACCAGTCGTTTCATGCCTGATGACTCTCAAACCAGTCGTTTCATGCCTGATGACTCTCAAACCAGTAGTGTCATGCCTGATGACTCTAAAACCAGTCCCGTCCTGCCTGACGACTTTCCCCTTAAAGCACCTGACCTTAAATCCCAATCTTAAAGATATGTATTTGTTTTCAGTCAGAAACCCTCAAATACCTCCTTAGTACTTATAGATAGATAATCTTTAAATGCGCATGAAGACCCTCAAATATATATTAGGACCCTTAAAGACATATATTTAAGATACATAAACAGCCTGTAGATCTTCAGAGAGCTATCAGTACTCTGAGAACCTTGAGGAACCTTGAGGACCCCTGAGAAATCTAACATAACCAGTGGAAACAAGGGAAAATATCTTTGATGTGTTTGTGTGTCCTAAAATCACTTGATTTGTGTATGAGGGTCCTGTGTTTTGGGTCACCTGTAGCTGCCCAGGAGCCTGACTCCGGGTTATACATGACGAGGCATAGCGTCGCGACGACAGATCGTGGCAGTAACTTGTTATGGCAGGCAGAGAGAGATATGACCCACACCACCTGAATACAAGACCGGCGCGACCTCTCGTAAAACTAGACGAGGTTCCCAGTTGACGACACCGAGGGCTGGGTGGCCCCATATCATCGGTTTACGACCCCTGGGGGCAATATCCAACCATCGGGGTGTGGGGGGGCGGTTGTTATTGCGAGGTATCAGGAATGGTGACAAAAAAAAGGTGTGAGTTCTGATACTTGCAATAAACAACTCAGCTCATAACGCTGTTCTATTGATGGTTATATCTCAACAACACGATGAGGTGAGACTAGTCTAGATTCAGGGGATGTATTCTTGAGTACTTTCAAAGATACCTCGTCTGGTTTTACCATTTAACTTTGTTTAGAAAACAATACGAGATGCTCAAAAAGGCACAAAGAATACAGACCCAAATCTGAAATAATATACTGCTCATATATAGATTATACAGAGTGAAAACTTGTGCTCGACCTTCTTAACCTAACGAACCAGTCGTACAAGTTGTCTATAATCCCGCCTGGCTTGTACTAGAGAGAAAAAATCAATATTAAAAAAAGTCAAGGTTATCGAATCTTGTAACTGATCGTTATTTATTTTTCCGTTCCTGCTTGTGTATTACTACCCATCCGGGTTATTTGCATAATTACACTAATTTATTTATTTATTATTTATCATCGCGTCTTACTACCCTTTCGGGTTATACGCTTTAAGTACTAATTACGCTAATGGATTAGGAATTGGGGAGGTTGAATTAGAGGAAGTGAACACGCATTTGCGTGGAGGGAGAGTGGAAAACCATTTAGGAAAAACCACCCTCAGTTCACCCGACCGAGATTCGAACCTCGATCTCCCCGTCCTCAACAGTCGAGCTCAACACGACAAGCACGTTAGACAACTACACCACCGAGGCGGAATTACACTGATGGAATTAGGGATGAATAGAGGGAATGTACCTTAATTTACATGAAGTGAGATTGGAAAAATTTAATAAAAGTAACCAAAGCACACACAAAAAAAAAAACCTGAGATCCCTGCTACCAACAAACCAGACACTATGAATCTGACACCTATGTCCGCATGTTCAGTAGTACGTCTCTTAGATGTAGAGACCTCACACAGCTTAGTCTGGTGAAAGTTTAGTTTACTACAAAGTGTCCAACTACTTGGTAAGGACAGGATGAGGAGAGTGAAATTAAGAACAGTTCAATAGTATGTTTATGGAGAGGGTGGCGTCTCCCTACTCTTCTAGCATATGAGCACGAGGCTAATATAAAACATTCCATGATTTACAGGACACAGGTTGAAGGGGACATTTCACAGAATGTACAAGCACTCACTATGAAATAGTAAGAGAAAAGCCACTGTTAAGATTGCAATAGGAGTACTCAACCAGATATCAAAACCTCATAAAGAAAAGGTTGGGCTTACAGACGATCTCTCTTGCACCGAGATAACCTCTCCGGTTGTTCTAGGTTAAGATTGCAATAGGAGTACTCAGCCAGATATCAAAACCTCATAAAGAAAAGGTTGGGCTTACCAGACGATCTCTCTTGCACCCAGATAACCTCTCGGTTGTTCTAGGTTAAGATTGCAATAGGAGTACTCAACCAGATATCAAAACTCATAAGAAAAGGTTGGGCTTACCAGACGATCTCTCTTGCACCGAGATAACCTCTCGGTTGTTCTAGGTTAAGTCGAGTTAATCCACGAACATCCTGGACCAGAGTTGAGAGAGTAAAAACTAAGACCTTGTCTCCCTTCCGTTACTCGTGAGTTGGAGTTGGAAATAAAAATGTTAAAATGTTAGTCTGTAAGTCGTGTTCTGATTCAGCCCTGTGTTGTGTTACGTGGGTTAAGGGTGCATGCGGAGGGGGGGGGGGGGGAGTATACACCCCTGAGGCCTTCACAGAGTGAGGCAATCAACCAGCGCTACTTTATGACTGTCGCAAAAAGCGGTAGAGTCAGCAAAGAAAGGCAGGAAGGTAAACAACCAAGATAGAGAGAGGAGAGAGAGAGAGAGAGAGAGAGAGAGAGAGAGAGGAGAGAGTTTCTGCAAAGCTACGGAAAAAAAGGACATCGATTGTTTGGTTGGAGGTAGGTTTACAGGAGGATGGCGGGAGCTTTACGAAACGAACGTAAAATAAGATTATAGGGATTCATTTTGAAATGGGCACTTTCTAAAGAAAAGGAATATAATGTTTTAACTGTATATATGTATACTCCATTTCCCTGAATGGTAACAGTCTCACCTTGACTGATTACACCATGACCCTATCTTAAAAAACACAACCATAGTGTAACCAAGCAAGGTAACAGTCTCACCTTGACTGATTACACCATGACCCTATCTTATAAACACAACCATAGTGTAACCAAGCAAGGTTATCCCTATTCTCTAAGTATATGCAATCCAAGCTGAATTTTCCCACCAGCGGGAAAACAGAAAAGATAGTGCCCAGACTAAAAAGTAAACAGAATTATGTGTTACACTACCGTAATTTAAAACTGTATATTTCCTGGGGTATGAAGCTTCAAATGATACACCGAGTCCTAACTTTCAATCAGAGCGCTTGGTTGAAGCCATATATTGATTTTAATACATTCCAAAGAAATACTTTTTTCAAATTCATGAACAATGCAGTATTCGGGAAGTCGATGGAGATTCAAAGACATCGTGTAGAGTGTATGTGGATATGTTTGATAATATGGACATATTCGACATTTCAGATTATCCAGAAACACATTTTTTACGCAGTGCGTGCAATAAAAAGGCTCTGGTTAAAATGAAGGATGAAATTAATGGAGAGTGTATTCGAGAGTTTGTGGAACTTAGACCGAAGCTTTACTCCATTCAAAAGGAGCATCTTTAGGAGAAAAAAGTAGGTAAAGGTGTGTCAAAAACAACTCTAAAAAGAAAATTAAACATGCTCATTATAAAAAAAAATGTTCAAAGCAGGGGATCTTACACTACGCCAATATGTATATGATAAGAAGTGAGAAACACCAATTGTACAGTATCTCTTTGAATAAACTTGCACTTTCAACTGGAGATGACAAACACTATATTTTAGATAATGGATGTCACACTCTTGCATACGGTCACTAAAAATAAGACAAATGTGTTCATCAATGGAGACATAAAGAAAGTTACCCTTTATTTTTTGTATGTAAGTATATTGAAAAGGAAGTTTATGTATTAACCTCTGTAATAAAGATGTTATTACGTAAAAGGCTCGAGTGGTTGTGAATATCATAGCCTGATTTCAACAGGTGAAACAGCACGGCTTTATCAAAATTAAATAGTCTAGTCAAAATTAGTTATAGGTGCGAGGTGACGTTACTCGCTTCCTCGCAGTGCCTCCTGGGAAACGTTTTAATAAATGGCAAAATGAGTAACACCCAATACATAGTAATATTATAATAAAATGTTAGTGATTCATAAAAGTTTTATCAAATTAATGATGTAACTATTTTATTAACTCCTGGTCTGTCCTCCTCATTCCATCTCCTCCCCTTCCAAAATATGTTTTCCTGATCCACCACTGAGCAATGCTATTCTTATGAGAAACGTGACCAACCTGCTCTATGGGAAGGATCAATGTTAACCTTATGGGAGAAAGTGATCCTCATAGAATGAGGAGGATCAATGTTAACCTTATGAGAGAAAGTGATCCTCCTCACTGAGAATGAGGAGGATCAATGCTAACCTTATGAAAGAAATTGATCCTCCTCACTGAGAATGAGGAGGATCAATGCTAACCTTATAAGAGAAAGTGATCCTCATAGAATGAGGAGGATCAATGTTAACCTTATGAGAGAAATTGATCCTCCTCACTGAGAATGAGGAGGATCAATGCTAACCTTATGAGAGAAAGTGTGCCAGAACTCTCATTTCAACCACTACTCAAGTGACAAATATAACATTCTCCGGTCGACTTGTCCAGGAAACCATCAAACAGGTCAGAACGAATTAGACGGTCAGGAAGAGAACAACAAACAGTGCAACACAACCTCTTGTCTAATTTCCCGTTTGGGCGTATGGAGGGATTTTATCTTTCACTTTTGTTTACGTTCTCGTGTAGAGAAATGATTGTAATCGTGAGCATTTTTGGCTTCGAGATTTTGACGTTTTATTCGATCCCGGATCCAAAAATATGTCTAATAATTCTGTCTGTCTGTCTGAATGAATGAATATATATATATATATATATATATATATATATATATATATTGAATCCTCCAAAAAGGGGCGGGCTCAAATGATAAATAAAGGCACAAGTACATGGTATACAATATTCTATTTAATTGACAATTTGTTGCATATAAAAAGGGAGACACATAAGTAAGTGGGTGTCATGGTATGTGCTCTGATTATACAACAAAATAGACTCTGAGCGATGAAGGTATCTGAGATAATATGTTTTGATGAGCTTTATATTTGGCCTGTTACAATGAGCATAAATGAGATTGCACATGTTATTAGAGCTTTATTAGATAC
Source organism: Timema cristinae (assembly GCA_039000515.1). NCBI lineage: Eukaryota > Metazoa > Arthropoda > Insecta > Phasmatodea > Timematidae > Timema > Timema cristinae. The sequence goes on from JBCFYV010011164.1 coordinate 55,104,844, forward strand.
GTTTTGCAATAAGCAAGATTAGGTGGTCAACTTAGCGTAAAAAACCTACAACCAGATTGACAAGCGTAAGAGCATGGATTCGAAAGTAACAATAAGCTTGTTATATCTCAGGTCATTTAGCAAAATGTAAAATAGAGCAAGATAGAAAGTAGTCAGTGACAAAGGTAAATTTATCACCCCATTAATACAAATACTATATCATGTAGCTCCAGATGTTCCTGATAACTATATATTCTGGGAACTTGGCAACTATCCTTTCATAGCTGGTAGCCACTTCATTATTGTTTACAAACTGCGTGAACATCAAGACCACCGGTAAGGGCTGCAAGAAATGCCCCATGCACTTGGGACAGAGATGTCCTAATTAAAACAACATTAAAATAATCATAAGTTCACAAAACTATCCCCCATATCAAAACTTGTAAGAAAGTTATACATTAGAACACTATCATGTTCTTTCGGACAAACTTAAGGAACCTACCTAAGCAGTAAAAAAAGCAGTCAAAAGTTAAGAATCCAAGAGGCCAGACAAATAAGTAACATAGAGAACGTATATAAGCAAAGAAAACACGAGACAATTTATCGGGGCAAAAGGCCTAATTAAACCATAAACTGCAAATAGCGAGCTCCTATTTTCCTAGAGTTGACGTTCCTCGGTAATAGGAGCCTGATAGTCCCATCTAAGCTAACAGAGCATCTTCAGAGTGACTAGGCATCGTATTCAAAACTCATATAAACAATAAGTTATCAAGCGAAAAGCAGGTAACTGCTAACCCGTAAAAGGGGAACCAAATAGAGGTAAGCAGTGTCTACACATTGCTCTGTCAAATATATATTCATACTAAAAGATCTAGACAACTAATTAAGCGGTGCTATGCCAAACTGGTAAAACTATTCTAACAAGGTATACATAGTCACAATAAACTAGTTTTGTTCTGAAGGAACCAAATACCTTGTGAGCTAGGACTTGGCATACTTAGCCAAATCGAACTAATAAATATTAATTAATTCTTAACACTATACATGAGTAAAGCGGAGACTCTAAGCGACGGATTATTACACATTTGTATATAACCAACATCTTGACTAAGATAAGCAAATCGTACTCAAAATCACTACTTAAAATAAACTTATGATCCCGAAAGGAAAGCGATTGTAGTGTGCTAAATAAAACGGACTATCTCCGTAGCAGGGTAGACTGGCCGCGTTGATACTCAGAAAATGTCTTTGTAGTAGTGGGGGCTAGTTGGAGCTGATCGTAGTCACGGTGTCGCGGACCTCTTGTAGCTGGTAGATTAGATGAAGAGAGAAAACGTTATTAACATGTTCAGCCGAGGAGGATGAATAATGTTCTGTGTCTATCTTAGACGATACATGATATTAAATAGGCTCCCATATTGACACCAGAGTAGGATAGGAATGAAAGGGGGGTTCAACAATCACGTCTCGGAGCTATAGCGCTCAGAGGGGTGGACGCCAGCAGCGTCTATAGGCGCATACGCGAAGAGTAGTTAACGAGAGAGGGAAAACATTAAATAATTTATTTCAGTATAAATTTTTTTAGAGTAACCACTTCAGTATAGTTAAATGTGGCCCATCAGTGACGATCACACAACACCGCAACTACATCGGCTAGGCCATGGTAAGTTCAATCTGATCCGTTGTTCTTGCAGAGCTGATATTTACTTTGTGCGAGGTAGAAACATTTAACCGTGTGGGCTAATTTCAATTAGCCCGGCACAATATGTATGCCTGCCTCCATGTATGTCTGTATATATGTAACATATACATTTTGTGGTTACATAAACAAGAAAGAAATGATTATTTAATAGCATAATAATTTAAAATAATAAGTTAAGTAAAAGGCTCATAAAACCAGTCAAGTAAAAATATACAAGATTTTATATAGGAATATAGGCGATAAGTTTTTCTTTGAGGTGAACAAGGAAGTAGAAAGTAAGCAAAAGCGTGCAATACTACTAACACAATTTGAGGCATTGTAAACCCCAAGCACTGAGGGATATTACATAGGTCCATTTATTGGAAATATAACAAGGGCATTTCAATCCACATCCAAATGAGCTCGTGGGCAGGTTAAACTTTAATTTTTGCTTTCAGAATATAAATTAATCTACTGCAGATTACGTAGCTAATTAAATAAACCTAAGTGAGTACTGCAATGTTACTGAATTAAATCGAGTGGTATGTGGTGCAGCTAATGAAGCTGCAAAATAAATTACTTGCCGAACCTAACCTAAATTTTGCCAGAGCTTATGAGATAGCTTTAGGAGCATAAATTACCAGGGAAAATACAAAAGATATAAGATCTTTGGTGGGAAAATCAATAACAAACAATTGACGGGATTCGGAATGAAATACAATAAAAAAAATCGACTACAGCCGGGATATTGCATCGTCTACAAGACAAAAAAAACGTCACGGCAGTGGACTGTGGATCACGAAAACGCCTTCAACGAAATGGAATTCATACTAAAGTTGGATGTTGTATTGATTAACTGTGGCGAGTAAAACCATTCCTAATAAATCGTGACGTATCACCATATGGAGTCAGAGTGGTTCTAACGCACCAAGGAGACGGAGAGGAGAAACCAATTGATTACGGGTCACGTACACTTCAATCTAGAGAGATGAATTATTTACAGATCGGAAAGGAAGCATTAGCAGTGATCTAATAAGTATTCAGAAAGACGGAAATTTATCATTACGACTGACTACAAACCATTGCTAGGCTTATTATCTCCAAACGAGCCCATTCCACGGGTTTAAGTGCAAGAAAATACGCTGGCCTTAACTTCACACAAATAAAGACGATATTATTGTTATTTCAGCTATCCTATCACCAATGATGCTTCGTCGGTGTTTAATGCTCAGTGCCTACGATAGTTAATTTGAGTACAAAAAGGGTTCTGGTAGTGAAAATTTGGAATAATAATTCAGAATACCTCAGTGAGGAGCGGAAGTTAAAGAAGAATCTTCTCTGGGGGATATCGCATGGTTGGAATGTACAATGCAACCAATACCGGTACAAAAACTAAAAAAAAAAAAATTACCAATTGTGACAGGCTACTAAAATATGTTATATCTAGGACGGGGCATGGGTGGTTAAATACTGAAGTAGATGAAAATTAGGAGCCATACTGAATAAGGATGGAGATATTCACCTACAAATACTGAGTGCTTTGGAGAAATCGATTCATCGCTCTAGAAGAAGCAAGAAGGACCTTCATGGAGTTGCTTCGTGCAAATCATCAGAGAGTTTTTGCAAAGAAAGCCCATGTCACATGCTATGTGTGGTGGCCAAATGTGGACAGGGATATCAAAGGATGTGTGGCAATATGTTCAATTTGCCAGCAGAACGAAAACAATCCACCAAAAGCACCTAGACATCTATTCGAAAGCACATGAAATATGTTTACAACGCTTCACATTGATTTCGCAGGACCGTATAAAGGAAAAACCTGTCTAATATTTGTCGATTAAACTGGCAATGAACTGATAAATACGGGGAGATGAAACTGGCAATGTACTGATAAATACGGTGAGATGAAACTGGCAATAGACTGATGAATATGGGAAGATGAAACTGTCAATGGACTGGCTAATACGGAGAGATGAAACTGGCAATGAACTGACAAATATGGGGGGATGAAACTGGAATGACTGAAGAATATAGGGAGATAAACCTGGCAATGGACTGACGAATACAGGGAGATGAAAATGGAAATGGACTGACGAATACGGGGAGATGAAAATGGCTATGGAATTATGAATACGGGGAGATAATAATGGCAATGGACTGATGAATATGGGAAAGTCAGTGCTTTGACCCTGTAAGGTGTACTGAGGATGAGTTTTCAACTCTTCATCCACGCAACACCCGTTGAAATTATATGCAAAGTACTAATTACACTATTTTATTAGGGATTAGGAAGGTTTAATTTAGAGGAAATAAATTCTCATTTATATATATTCCAGTTGTTCGACACCTTAGTTCAGTCGGTATTGGGCCTGTCACTGAGAAATAGTTCAAAAGTTATATTCTTGTTATGGTAAAAATATATCGCAGGTAAAATTTTTGTTTCCCTCTTTGACATTGATGAATTAACGGCAGGGGGGTCAGGTGTTGGGTCTTTTTAGATTTAGTTTATTTTTAAGTCGTGTTCCAATATAATCAGTTGGTTCTAAGGGTCCACGACAGCTACCTCAAATGATAATCACAGAAACAAAGAATCATGATGGAATAACTGATTGAGATAAAAGATGGGTTTATCATCCATTTCTAGTGGGAAACTCAGCACCCATCAGTTTTCATCATTTATTACTGTCACATGAAGATGCCTTCAGCGTTGTAGATTAGACCATCGAAGCCTGACGTATTAAGAGCCTTTTAGAAAATGTACACTTTTTCTTTAGGCAAACGTTGATAGCATTTCACTATATTATTATTGCTATCTTAAATGTATTAGTACTATTTATTAAAGTGATATCTGCAGATCATATGACTACGTATGGATACGTGAAAGCTGATAAGGTAACTTTTCTAGCTGCCAGCTAAGGTTAATCTTAGAATTTATTGAACTGTAGATCCACGCCTTATTCCATTTTTCTAATGAATACAGTATAGGTTGAGAGTGATTGTGCACAATTAAGATGCACTTTCCAAGTGACTAGGGTAGATTTTATTATTATTGGTTATAGGATAGTTAAAAGATTAAAAATAATATAACATGAGGAAGGGAGTGGCCTAATAGATTGCGCCCCTTGTTGAATTAAACTATCGGACTAGTGAAAACAACGGCATACTCTCCAAGAGAAAATGGGGAGCACAATGTACAAAGGACTCCCAGTTTGCTTGGTAAGGGATAGAACCGTGGTATGTGGAGTTAGTAGCTTAGTCACGTAATTGTCTATCCCTTCCTTCATTCAAGTGTCGTTGACTCTCAACATAGCTGAGGTGCACTTTCACTGCAGTAATAAAAGATAAAATATCAGGGCCTGTTGTGATGGAACGACTAAGCGCCATAAACGTGTAACTGCCTCTAGTGTCATGTTGGGTATCTTGAGAGTGACTGCCTCTATATATCATGTTGGGTAGCTTGAGAGTGACTGCATGGCATGTCCTGTTGGGTAGTTTGGCGTGACTGCATAGAATGTAATGTTAGGTAACTTGATAGCAACTGCCTCTCATGGTATGTTGGGTAGCTTGAGAGTGACTGCCTCCAGTGTCATGTTGGGTAGCTTGAGGTTGACTGCCTCTATATGTCATGTTGGCTAGCTTGAGAGTGACTCCCTCTATTGTTAGTCTTCCTATGTACACCGACGCATATTTCACTCTCGACCTATCTGTGATGTGTATTATAGTCAGGAAGGGAACTGAAAGCCAGGAGGGCGCAAAAATGCCCTTCAAGAGGGACACAGCCGATAACTTAATTTCTCCATTTTTCTAGTCGTTTCCAATTTTGTATTCACCGTAGCGATGATAAACGTGATTTTCCCCTGACTGTGTAGCGTCTGTGAGGATAAGAATGTTATAATGTTCCAGGGACGGAACAATAGTTGCTCGGAAACACGAGTGTGGACCACAGCTTTGGTAATACAAGAGTTCATTGAGGTATTGTTGGTAGGTCTGGAACAAACTTTGGATAAGGTTTGAGTTTTGGTGAGGTTAAAGTAACTTGATTTAAGTCGGGCAGGAAGTAGCTTTAGTTAAGGTGGGTTGGAAGTAAGTGAGATAAGGTAGGTTGGAAGTAAGTAAGTTAAGTTAGGCAGGAATTAGCTTAAGTTAATATGGATTGGTAGTGAGTCACAGTGGGTTGGAAGTGAAATAAAGTGGCTTGGAGCATTATTTATTGTTCACTGAATAAACCTATATATTAAAAAATAAACTTTAATGTAAAACAGATGTACGAGACTTTTGGGGTATAATGACCATACAATATTTGTTTTATTCATTAAATTAACATGGTTGTTGCCTTAAGAAACTAGTTTCATTCTCAAGGAAATTCACTGTTACCTTAAAGTTGTCTAGCACGACCTATCAGTCCAATTTGAGCTTCGACCTTTAATCCTTTGACCCCAACGTAGAGAGAGTGTGTATTTTGATGATTACGCAATTTCCTCTCTGATTGGATGTTACGCAATTTTGTTTTCATATATGATTGTTTGTTGGTTTTCCCCTCGCCTCCCTCTGACCCCCTTTCCAGAAATGTTAGTTCTTGTTCCAAACATGTTGGTACTTGTTTTTTATGTATACTCATTGCTTTTTTATTTGTGATCAATGGTTTTTTATTTGTGCTCATTGGTTATTTATTCATTGGTTAGGATTGGGACGGGGCATTGGAGTTTTTTATTTGTTTATCGGCATGCAGTCCACAGCGCTGGTCGGTATCGCTAGTGAGCATCCTCTTTGTCCAGGAGCAGAGCAAAGAGTGTGACCGTTGAACAGCTGACTGGGCACAGAGTGCATAAGGGGTGCGGCATTGCAAGTATCCTCTCTAGCCAGTCGCTTAGAGACGAGTGTGGCCGCCGAGCAAATGGCAGTCGTGAGACCACCTTTCCTTTCCCTCATACCCCCTCCTTATGTAGCAACCCAAGTCACGAGGCTTAGATGGGTCAGAAAGCAAATCTTCTCACATCATACACCACTTGACCCATTGCCTTTCTCTGCGTTGTTCATGAAAACGGGCATTAAATGATTTAAATTTAAAAACAGAATTGGGGAGTGAAAAGTAAATTATAAAAACCAAAAGAAATTACGTCATCTAATTCGTGAAACATGATTGCATTCACGAGCAAGCCTCTGTCTCAATTATTCCTCACACATCCATATCAGCACGATCGATTTGTTGCTTTTTTGCAAGTAAACAAACTTTTGGAGTTGCATAGTGGCCTCACTACTTTTTACTTCTAGGTCACTTCTCACTTCTGAAGAGTGATGAGTAAGCCTCTAGTGGGGGTGGGGTTTGGGGGTTCATACGACCCCCGAAATTTTATGAACAAAATATAATTTATGGCTTTATTTATAGTTCAAACAATAAAAATTAATGTACAAGTACAAATTAGGGGGCTGTGTTACCATAGAAAGCACTTCAGAGATCTTCTAGAGGTGTTTAATATCTAGGATTTTTTTCTATTCTCCTGCAGTTATGGTTTTATTTGACGTAAGAAAAACACTACACAGGTAGCATCTATAAGTGTTTAATATTTAGAATTTGTCCTAGCCTCCGGCAGTTAGGGGGTTATGTTGCCATAAAAAAAAACCTTCAGATAGCTTCTAGAACCGATTAGAATTTTTTCTACCCTCCGGCAATTAGAGTGTGTGCCCACCAAACCCTCCCTGATATTATTGGCTGGCTACGGTCTTGGTGATAAAAAGTAAATCAAGTAAATCAATGCAATTTCACACATGAAGAGGGATCTAGAAGTATAAGTGGTTTTGTTCTTGCATACACGCTTTAGATAGTAAATACATACTAATTAACATAAAGCTAAGGTATAGTGATACAACCAGGATTTTGTCAGGTTTCTATTTTTACTGGGTAGTAAACAATGAGCAGATCGTACAATCCATCCTTAGAGTTTTGTACTTTGGTATGTTTGTATATAGACCTATGTTTGTATATAGACCTATGGATGCATATATGTTGCCAGTAAACTAATCTAATTTGATCGAGATGGGACTTCTGTTGGATTCCTTATTTTTCCGCAAACATGTTTACCTAGACAACAACACGCTACCTGCGTCCAACCCAAACGGGTAGTAAGACGTGGTGTAGTCAAATGCACAACACTTGCTTTCTCATCTGTATTCTACTAAAAAGAAAAGCGTGGGGGGGAGCGGGGGGGGGGGGGTAGTGATACTTCAAGGTTTGCTACCCTGAATACAAAAATGACAAATTATCCTAACTGGGGATAGAGGGGAATAAGTTCGGGGATATTCGTATGTGCATTCTTTTCTAGCGCTTATGGCTGCTTCCACGTGATAAAGCAAAAATTACATTATTAAAAACTTAATGCGAGCGAAGCCATGGGTAAAATCTAGTGAGTGAATAAAGTTACACACAAATAAATTATATAAATCACTTCATAGTGTTAATTACCGGTACTGTAGTTTGTATTAATATACTCGTGCGCTGCAAGCTCAGTAGGATAATTTTCAACACAATCTTGAAATTCTAAATAATATTTGATTCCCAGTTTGTGAACCACTCAGCTACCCCCCAAAAGAGAATCCCAAGCTTATATTGTGAAAGACGAACAGGCTTCTCTGTGTCCGAGCCTTGCCCACCTCCCTTTTGACCTTGAGGTTATCTCGGAGTTTGCTTTGCTCAGTCCTCTCTTTAGATCACTTAAGTTGGCCCCCCCCACCTCCTCAAAATTAAAATTTAAAGACACCACCGTTTTGCACCTATTTTGACCGTTTTGCACCATCAGTTTACGTTTTTGCACCCCAACCAAGAGACGGTACGACTGTTTATGTTAAGGGGGGGGCAAATTAAGGGTAGCCCCCCCACTATTAAAATGTTAGATTTTTTTCATGCCATCTGAAAAATCCTATTTTGCACCGTTTTGCACCCAAGTATGGCGTTTTGCACCTGAATAGTTTTTCAAGAAAAAATATTTAAAACGGAAAAAGGTGGGGGTGGGGGCAAGTTAAGTGTAGCCCCCCCCCCCAACTCAATAATTGGTTTTTTTAATGCCAAAATAAAATTCCTGTTTTGCACCATTTTGCACCCAAGTATGGCGTTTTGCACACTATAAGATTAGCGAGAAAAAAAATATTTAAGATACAAAAAATTCAAATCTTTGGACTCTCCTAGGTGGGGAGAAACTGGCTTGCCATGTGAATTTGTGATACAGTATTGCCTTGTTTTTTTAAGTTATTAATTGGCACCCCAATATAGTTCAAAAACACATGTTGCCACTTCCAAAATTCATGAGTGGAGAGGGAGAGGGCGGGGGGTGGGGGGTGGGGTTGTAGGGCAGGGATGTGTGGCGCAGGGGAATGGTAAATCTCATGTTACTTGTTACAACATTATTGACTGTAACTTCCATAATTCTGTAATATAAAAGTCCACACTAACTAAAATTAAAGCTAATAAATTTTTCTACAATTTGGCTGACAGCATATAATTAACCTATTATCTCCAGAAATATTAATAAACGCTAAACATTTTAACTTTTTTCTATTAGTTTTGATGGTAGTAAGAAATTTAATGTTTTTAGATTACTAATGTAACAACTATAATACTATTTAGTTTGAAATATTTATGGCCTCCCTATCACAAACATTAAGGGTCCCAGAGCTATGAAAACATTAGATTAATATTCCCTCAGCAGATGTGAACATTAATGTAATAACTAAACTTGTTCAATGGCATTATTGACTTCTAAAAATGTTATACTTTAAAAATAACTGTGTTTAACTCTAAATAAAGCATCAGGAAAAATCTTTTACATTCAAGGCTTGCGAGAAATCAGGTGTTCTTGCAAAAACTTTGTTTTGGAAAGTAAAAAAAGATAAGTTAAACATTTACTGAACCATATTTCTTACAGTAATTCACAAAATATAATTAATTTGCTCATGCATTTGTTATTCAGTGTAAATAGAAAAAATACACAATACAAATAAGAGAAAATTATTACTGTGCGTTAGAATATTGTTTGTAAATGCTGTGTTATAATTCTAAGTTATTACAATCACAGTATTCATCATCATGGGAATAAAGAGAGCTACTGTTTTCACACTTCTGAGAATCATCATTTGGACACAAAAACATATCGGTGCACGGTAGATAACTAAGACAACAGGAGCACAATCTGGAGAGGCAGTTTGTTTTTCAATAGCATTTTATGAGCTATAATATTTCTAAAGGTGCTGGTGGCATGTCTGTAATTTTCAGGACATAATAAACATTACTAGCTTCCAAACCATAGTCCGGTTCAGGAGATGGTATATTTGGATGAGCAGTAAAATCATTGTTCCAAATTATGCACTGATAAAATATCCCTCAATATAGAGAATTTTAGAGCAGACAACTTGGGTGGAATATTTTCAGATTTCACTTTTTATTAAATATACCATCTTACTTCTCCCACTGTCGTTACTATAGATCATGGCATATAAAGTTTACAGACAAATTTTTCTATTCCCTCTTCAACACACTCCCAAATTTGATTTGCCTGAAAAACATTATGTGGTAACACAGCCAGTAAAGGCATGAAATCCTGGCAAAATTAAGCTTTGACTTTTTGTGTACCCATTACTTGATAGTTAATACTTTGTAATTTAAATAGAACTGTTAATAATGCTGACTATTCTGTTGGTGGTGCAAGTATCAGTGAGGTAACATGAACTGCAGTTATTGGCAAAGCTGTGGTTATATGAGAAATGAAGGTGGCCCATGTTGAAATATTTGAATTTCCACTCATGTCTTAACTTACACATTGTGTGCCATCTTGCAGGGAAGCACTTCTGATTTTGTGGATGTCTTCCCTATAAAACCATCCCTTCATGTCAGTAATACCAGGGTGGCCTACAGAAATTGGCTGAAGTCAGGATAAGTTTTGAATTTTAGAATCTGTTTGAATGGCATAAAACAATCTCTAATAACAGTTGAACAGTCAGGAAGGTATATTGCACAGTTTCCAGACGTTTTACACAGTTGAAGAACTTGTGTAGTGTCATCTGTTTCTTTTCGCTGATAAATGGCCAGCGCTGTGGCATGTGTAAATTTTTTTTTTCCCATTAGAGGTATCTTCCATAAAATCTACAATGTCTATTGCGAAAAATATATATCAGCTCTTGACCATATTTGCAAGTAAATACACTCCATTAATCCTCCAGACATCATTCATATCACACTCTGCGATTTGAGTCTCATACCTGTTAAGACAGATATACTTGATCGAGAAGCCCAATCCATAAAGCAGATTGACAATACTTTTGTTTCTAGTGGTTTGGTAAATTGCCATTCCTATGGCAACTTGTTGAGGCCTTCCATGTATTGGCTGCATATTGTCAGTACATAAACGGCACACTTGTCTCTCATTGTATGTCATAGCGAGCGTAATTTATGCACTTTCAGAGTAAAAGAGAATCATAAATACACCGCATGTTCACATTCGTATCATTATCACAATTAAATATTGCATTGATAGAAACATCTCTTTTTTTTTAAATAAGATAATTTACGGTTAGTTTAATTCGAGCTGGTCAGTGGAATTCAATATCACCAAGGCTGTCAATGAGTATTTGCTTTATTTGTTTCCAAGATATCCTAGGATAAACCATGTTGTTCATTGCCCGTATGTTTTCAAAGTGGTTTGGATGACAGTCATATATATATCCCACTTTTGTAGACATTCAAGAATGAGACTGATAAATTCAATTTATGATGCAGCTTATGTTGAAGAGTCTTACACTTAGTGTTCGTGGCCTGCCTTAGCATTTACTTACATTTTTTGTCCAGCATAGCAAATGGTATCTATCATCAATGACATGCCCAAAGGAAGGGAGAGGTCTGGGTTGAGTGTTTTGCAAGATCGACAGATGGTGACACAGACGTTGATAACTTCAGAACTATTTTCTTTAACAATATTAATTTACGCATTAATTTTCCTTTGTTTTCATTATTAGTGATCTGAATTAATTTCTCTTTGGTTTTTAAATGTTTAATAGTTATAGTTTCTTTTTATGTGAGAACTAGGTTTAGTAAAAACATTAACTTTTTGCCACCTTTTGGTGGTTTGATACAATGTGTGGAGCTTTTTTAGAGAAAGGACGCGTAAGAAAAGTTTTTTAGGAGTTTTTCAGTTGGTCATCAGTTCCGTCATCAGTTCCTCTTCCAATCTTCAATTTTTGTGGAAGCAATGCATGATCACTAACCTAGTGACAGAGAGTAAGGGTTTCATATACGAGTAATCATTTTATTCGGTGGTAAAATGAGCTCGGTGAGTTTAATTGTTCTATGTTCTTTAACCTCATATTTCGGCCTGCGTGTCTTGGAAAATTAATGTTTCTAAAAAACGGTGGTGAAAGGTTTATGTTTTAAGTATCTCTCCTGTTATAATATAGTTACTTGTAGAGCACCTGTAATGCTACCGGGGTGGGAAGGGGAACGTCTTACTTACAATACATTTCCTTGGTGTATTATTTTAATGTTAAGGGTAAGGAGCATTATTGCATTTGTTGGTTTTATCGCAGTTCTTTAAGTCATCATTGTCATGAATTGTTGTTGGGTATTTTCATTTATAATATTTATGTTTGTGTTTTCTTTATCTTAATTCTTTTATGTGAACGGTTGTTATTGGAAATTTTCATTTATACTCTTAAGAGTATAATATCTGGAATCTGTGATGGTCAATAATTATAATCATTAAAGGCTATCCTTATTTTTATAGTTATTATATTTCAGTGGATATTAATTCCTTGTTCCCCTTTCACCACACATTAAAGAAGAGAGGCGAGCGCGCATAAGAGAGACAGTATAGCTGGTGTCCTTTTCTGACGGGTTTACTATGTGAAATATTAATGGTATACCCTGTTTTTCTTAATATTCATTTACTTTAGATTTAAGAAATTCTGAAAACGTTTCTTAACGCTATCTTAAAAATGCTTGCTGAGTAACTGTCGGTCCTGATGGTTATCTTGCCCACGTGGTCAATGTAAGAACAGAACTACCCGAGTTGAGCTTCTTTTTTGGAATGTGTTCGACCTGGAAGGGTGTACATGGGTATCTTCAATACTATAAATCTACCATTTTCCTATATTACTATATTATTATAAATGTTTGATTAATATATATACACACAATAAAGTTTAAAACTTATTTCCATTGACATTTAGAATTTAAGACACAATTTTACTCATTAATGGAAATTATTAATTATAATATAACGAGGCGCTTTATATCCCGGACCATGGCTCATTAAGTAGTTTTTTTTATAATAGTCTGAAATAGTGAAAAATATAGTTCTCAGGTCCAGTTAATAGACACACTTTTGTGCTGAATAAAATGTTTTATTTAACTTGAAATGGTCCTAGCTATACAGTTGAGAGATGTAAAATATTTGCTCCAACATATTTTAATCCAAATTTGTAAAGTTGAGAATGTTTAATATATTTCAGAAAAAGTAATTTGACTCTTATGTAGAATTTAAATAACAAATGTATTTTATATTTAAATGTTTGACTTTTAAGAAATAACTATTCACAAGTTAGAAAGTACGATCTAAATATAGTTTAACCTTTATTTTTTTATGGATTTTTATTTTATCATATGGAGAGAAAATAGACTTATTGTAATCATGAACATTTTCAATCTAAAGATTATTATGAAGCTTTAAGTTTATTTTCTCCTGAATTAAAAACGTGGATTTTACAATTCTTTCTGTTTCTGAATATAGATACTAAATTGTTAGAATGATTTTGTTCAGAATTTAATGGCTATACTTTGGGAGTTTGTGTTGATTTTGACACTAATCTTTATATTAACGGTAGTTTATTTAAGAGTGAATTTTGAAAACTACAAATATTTAGAGAAGGCTCTACCAATTTTGTTTAAATTTTATATCGAGCTAGTGTTTGATCTGACAAATAACACTGTACACTTGAGTAAAAATTTATTCTAGTGTAGTTTAATAAAGAATCATTTCTGTAAAGTCAAAAGATTTTCGAAAATGGCTTTAACGGTTTGGTTAAATATGTAAATCTGGGGATTTTTCAAAATGACAAATAGAAATGTACACTTGCTTTTTAGGGAAAAATTCACTAAAGGGTAGTATACCAAAGACTGATTTTTTTTTATCAAATTTTAAATGTTTTGAAAATAATGTTAACGATTTGGCTCAAAATGGGTATCTGGCAGGTTATTTACAATAAAAATAATTTCATAATTATTGGTTTTTCTTAAACAATACATTTAACACTAGTGCTGATTACTTTATTTGAACAATTGTAGTTTAAAAAAGAAAAAAATTGAATTCCATTGTTTTATTGCCTGTTCAGCTTATACGCATATATTATTATTACTCTAATGGGGTAGGGAGGAGAAAGAAATCATTTTAGAGGTGATCTACCTGCACTTGCGTTGGAGAGTGGAAAACTATTGAGGAAAAAATACCCCCAGTAGGCACGATCGGTATTCGAACATCGATCTCCCCATCTCCAGCAGGCCAGTCTAACAGGAAATTGACGCCTTGGACAATTCTGCCACTGAAGTGGGTTTTTTGAAAATAGATTTTACAATTTTGCCAATTGAGGACTATTTTACACGATTTAATAATAATGTGTGTTGATTTTAATAAAATATATTAATTTAAGTTTAGTTTATATATGATAAATTTTAGAAAATTTGAAATCTTTCAAAAAGTATTTTAATATGTTATTTAAATGGGTGTCTGTTAATTGTTTATCATGATAAATAAGAAGATATATTTACTTTTAACAAAAATAAATAATTTGAGGGTAGTTTACGAAAAAAAAACTTTTTGAAAATTTGAAATATTAAAAAAATATTTGGTCAATGTTGTTTGATTTGTTTGATAAAATGGTTTTTATTGTACTTAAAAAATGATAGTTTTCCGAGGAAAACTTAAGTGTTGTTTACAAATTATTATTTTTTCTAAATTGGGGGGGGGGGGTCTACACATAACTTGGCTACCGAACATTTTTTAATTTTAAATTTATTTATTTTTCTTAAAAAACTATTAAGGTCCAAAACGGTGCTAAATATGTATAAAACGTTGTTATATTTACATTCTTAATTTGAGGGTGTGGGGCTGGAGGGAAGGTCCAACGACTTAATTCTTTTGTACAGTAGATATTTTTTTCTAGCGAATCTATTAGGTTGCAAAACGCCATACTTGGGTGCAAAACGGTGCAAAACAGGACATTTATTTTGGCATTGAAAAAATCACAATCAGTGAGTGGGGTGGGGGGTGGAGGGGCTACGCTTAACTTGACCCCCCACTTTTCCCATTTTAAATATTTTTTTCTGAAAAACTATTCAGGTAAAACGCCATACTTGGGTGCAAAACGGTGCAAAACGGTGCAAAACAGGACTTTTAATATGGCATGAAAAAATCCAATATTTTGTTAGTGGGGGGGGGGGCTACACTTAACTTGGCCCCCCTTAACATAAACAGTCGTACCGTCTCTTGGGTTAGGGTGCAAATGTAATACTTGGGTGCAAAACGGTGCAAAATAGGTGCAAAACGGTGGTGTCTTTAAATTTTAATTTTGAAGATGTGGGGGGGCCAACTAAAGTTATCTTATAAAATTATTATTATTACTATTATTATTATTATTACTGCGTCTTACTACCTGTTCGGGTTATACGCACTTACGCTAATGTGTAATGGTAGGGTGATTGTGAGATGAAATGGAGGACCTACAGTTTAACGGGAGATCCGAACCACGGTGGAGGCCTGATATTCCCTATTTATAAAATCAACAATAATTATTCAAACTTTGTTTTAAAAAAAATTTCGTTTTAACGAGTTTAAGATTTATCATTCATTTGAAGAGAGTAGATTAAATATGTTAGTAAAATGCAACAAAACAGTATCAACATGGATAAGATCAAAACTATCAACAATAATAATCAAAGAGTTGTTAAATGTATTCATAATAATGGCTTGGGTTTTGTATCTTATTTTTATATACTTTCAATAATGATCATCTTCAGTTTAGATTAAAAAAACAACTATTAACATTGTTATTTATTTTTATTTTTATTAATTACACGCTTTAAGTCGTCCAAACTTTCATCCCCCCCCCCCCCATCTCAACTCCTTCCCCTCCTCCCTCACACAAATATGGCTGCAATATATTTGCAAAGCTCACTCTTGCTAGGCTAGAAAAGCGCCAAACGGCGGATTGATATATACATCGTCATCTCGTCGTCACCTGTGGCAAGAAAAGAGTTCCACAGCCAATCTCTTTCAAGCGCGGGAGACACGTGTCTTAGTGTCTCTGTTGCAACGAGTCAAACGGCGGATTGATATATAAACCGTCGTCTCTTCCCTTATGCCATCAAAAGAGTTTTACAGCGTTGCCAGATCTAAGACGTCTGTTTAACTCTCCGTGAAATCCGTTAAAATAAGTGAAACAATTGAGAGTCAATTTTAATCAATTAATTTAAGAATTCAAAATCATAAACCGTTAAGCAAATTGTATTCATAAGTACTCAAGACTAAAAATATTATCTTATAAAATAAACAAAGTTAAACTCAATATTTCGTAAACTGGTTATGTATATTATTCATATACAAGCATAGACAGATTACTACTTGTTTTGTTATCATTTATTATTATTATTATTATTATTATTATTATTTATTATTTCGCACCTCGTCTAACTACCCATTCGGGTTATACGCACGTACGCTAATGTGTAATGGTAGGGTGATTGTGAGATGAAATGAAGGACCTACAGTTTAACGTGGAATCCGAACCACGGTGGAGGCCTGGTATTCCCCACATTCACAAGATGTCTTGTCAGAGGTGAAGGAAGGGTTTGGTAATCAGATAAATCTGTGCCGGTACCGAGGATTGAACCCGGCAGCCAGCACAGAAGTCTGACACCTTATCCCTAGACCACCAGGTCACCTGTTTTGTTATCAATTCCATGTACATCGGTACAAAACATCACTTTTTTTTTTTCAAAATTATCGTCCAACTGACAGGGATGTCTGTCCCTATCGGTACGACCCTGTGTTTGATAATGGGTGGCGAATGTTTGTCTCTCCGTCCCTGATAAAACATTGGGGATATTTTTTATGATTATTTAAAAGTTAGAACACGGGGCTAAAAATATCCATCACAAGCTGTATGTAAATGATCACGAGTCTGTACACCCCTCCCTTCCAACCCTCCCCCCCCCCCCCACCTACAATCCAACTAATTACATTTAACAAAAAAATCCTGTGTTAGTACAGAAAATGTGTGGTTATTTTTTGTTTGTTGTTTTATCAGTGCGTCTTACTCCCATTCGTACTAATCACGCTAGTTGTTTTAGGGATGAGGAAGGCTATATTTATGGGAAGTGTACCCACATTTACGTTGAGGGATAAGTGGGAAACCATTTCGAAAAAAAACCTCCTGAGAACACCCAACCGAGATTCGAACCTCGATCTCCCAGTCAAAGGGAGTCTTAATAAACTGCGAGATTGTATTTACTTTTTTGATGACCTGATGATCCAGGGGTAAGGTGTCAGACCTCTGTGCTGGAGGTCCGGGGTTCAATCCTCGGTCCGGCAAACCCTTCCTTCACCTCTGACAAGACGTGTATTAATCACAACTTGTAGAATGTGTGGAACGTCAGACCTCCATCGTGGTTCGGATCCCACATTAAACTGTGTGTATAACCCGAATGGGTAGTAAGACGTGGTGCTAATAATAATATTTACTTTACTTAGCCCGTTTACCTAATTATTTAGGCGAAATTATAAATTATTCACAAAGGAAGTAGTTAACTGCAAGACCATGTGTTTTGAGTTGTCACTGTTTTCTTTTGACCTTTAATCAAAAGGTCAAAGTTGCAGCTGAAAACCGTCGGAAGGTTTTTATGTATTATCACTCGCCCGTGGTGTGAAAGGTATTCTATCTTTCTTTGATGGAAGTGTTGTCGCCATCTTGAGAGAACAACTAAGACAATCGCTGCGTTGACCGGATGAGAGTAACAACAATGTATCTCTTCAAACAGCTCTGGTAGACTCTTTGTCATCCCTTTTGAGACCAGATCTGCTCATAAACTATCAAAGATACCGCGGTAACCCTTCTTTGTTCACACACAACATTTTATATACATTCGAATCAACCGTTACTTCTCCGCCACAATAGAAAACAAATATAATAATAATAATTTAATTAAATTTAGCATCGCGTCTTACTACACGTTCAGGGTTATACGCTTAAATACTGAGTTAGAAATTTGGTATGGTTGAATTTATTAGAATGTAAACCCGCATTTGCGTGGAGGGAGAGTGGAAAACCATTTAGTGGGAGGGGGGAGGGGAACTCCAGTTCACCCGACCGAGATTCGAACTTTGATCTCCCCGTCCTCGGCAGTCTAGCTCAACAAGAAACCAGCGCGTTGGCAGACTACACCACCGAGGCGGGTAATATATAATAAATAAAATGTATCTCTTGATGTAAACTATTTAATTTTCTTATAATATTTGCTAATAATGGCTGATCAAGGTCATTTTGATCACACTCAATAATAATTATATGATCAGCCTCGGTGATCACATGGTCTGAGACGTCGCTCTCGTACTAGATTAGACTGCTGTTGATAGGGAGATTGGGGTTCGAATACCTGTCGGAGTGTATTGTGGGTATTTAATAATGGTTTTACCTCTCTTCCCGCAAATTCGGCTACAATTGCTGTTAATTCTATTTTACTCATCTCGATATTTCACTCGAGCGGGTAGTAAGACGCTGTCCACCAAAAAAATCACGTATTAAAGTTAAAAATCCACAATAATGTTTTTCTTGTATAAGTTAGTCTCGACTGCTTGACCTTTTTAGTTAGTTAAGTATTTAAAATAAATTTATATGTGTATTTAAATATAAATATATATAATATATACACATGTATACGAGTATGTATTCATTTGGGCTTGTATTCAAACTGACAAGTCAAGACCAAACCCCCCATTTGTGTGATGGGCCTGCAAAAACATGTTTTAAAACATGTTTCATTTCGAGAAACAATAAACTTGTTTTTGATAGCTTGATACTAGGAAATCCGGCAACCCCGCTTTTAACATTGACAAGAGTACAGCCTTGGAGACTCTTGCCATCTAACTGGTTGATATCACGAGAGAGAAAAATATATGAGTTGAGAAAAATACTATAGCTGCGTTGTTATCATTATCATTATTATTATTATTATTATTATTATTATTATTATTATTATTATTTTTATTATTATATTAATTTATTATTATGTATCACCGCGTCTTACTACCCGTTCGAGTTATACGCACTTACACTAATGTGTAATGGTAGGGTGATTGTGAGATGAAATGGAGGACTACAGTTTAACGTGGAATCCGAACCACGGTGGAGGCCTGGCATTCCACACATTCACAAGATGTGATTAATACACGTCTTGTCAAAGGGGAAGGAAGGGTTTGCTGGGACCGAGGATTGAACCTCCATGACTCAACACAAAAGTCTGTCACCTTACTCCTAGATCACGAGGTCACCACGTATTTGATGAAATTTTAATATATTCAGAAGTGCACCCGCTTTTACTAAGGATTATGAAAAACAATTTTAGAAAACCCCCTCATATGCCGATCAGATTCGAACTCACATCTCCCCGTCATCATCAGCTCTTCTACTGCGAGATTGACGCCCTAACCACACGTGCCATCGAAACGGATGTTTGATTAGTTAACTTAGTTTAAATTTCAACTATCCCTCATACTCACTATCTCCCTCATACTCACTATCTCCCTCATACTCACTATCTCTCTCATACTCATATCTCTCCCCATACTCATATCTCCCTCATACTCACTATTCCTCATACTCACTATCTCCCTCATACTCACTATCTCCCTCATACTCATTATCTCCCTCATACTCACTATCTCCCTCATACTCACTATCTCTCTCATACTCATTATCTCCCTCATACCACTATCTCCCTCATACTCACTATCTCCCTCATACTCACTATCTCCCTCATACTCACTATCTTCTCATACTCACTATTCCCTCATACTCACTATCTCTCTCATACTCACTATCTCCTTCATACTCACTATCTCCCTCATACTCACTATCTCCCTCATACTCACTATCTCCCTCATACTCACTATCGCCCTCATACTCACTATCTCCCTCATACTCACTATCTCTCTCATACTCATTATCTCCCTCATACTCACTATCTCCCTCATACTCACTACTCCCTCATACTCACTAATCTCCCTCATACTCACTATCTCCCTCATACTCACTATCTCTCTCATACTCACTATCTCCCTCATATCACTATCTCCCTCATACTCACTATCTCCCTCATACTCACTATCTCTCTCATACTCACTATCTCTCTCATACTCACTATCTTCCTCATACTCACTATCTCCCTCATACTCACTATCTCCCTCATACTCACTATCTCCTCATACTCACTATCTCCCTCATACTTACTATCTCCCTCATACTCACTATCTCTCTCATACTCATTATCTCCCTCATATCACTATCTCCTCATACTCACTATCTCCCTCATACTCACTATCTCTCTCATACTCACTATCTCCCTCATACTCACTATCTCCCTCATACTCACTATCTCCCTCATACTCACTATCTCCCTTATACTCACTATCTCCTCATACTCACTAACTCCCTCATACTCACTATCTTCCTCATACTCACTATCTCTCTCATACTCACTATCTCCCTCATACTTACTATCTCCCTCATACTCACTATCTCTCTCATACTCATTATCTCCCCTCATACTCATCTATCTCCCTCATACTCACTATCTCCCTCATGCTATCACCTGTTGCCCGGACACGTTTTAAATAAATCCTCTCCTCTTAACCTAAGCCACGCTGCAGTTGGTCAAATGGAGCGACTTTGTATCCTTTGTTCTCCAGACAACAATGTGGGGTGAGACATTTCCGTCGCGAGCAAGAATTGAACCCTGAGTCTTTGATTCAATAGGCAGACTCGTCACTGAACATGTGTTCGAAATTAAAACATTTCACCTAATAATTGTTCGAGATTAGATTTGTTAAAAGTTTCACGTAAAAAACACCATTATTTTAATAACTTTTTTTAAAAATTCTGTTTGAATTCATTTATAGAGTGACTTACAGGCAGTGTTGGTCACAAGGTAGGTTCGAATCTCGACCCAGGGTCATCCTTGGAGGGTGGGGTGCTTGCTTAGGTGACAGAAAGGAAACGACGAGTTGTCATTGTGAAATAAATAAAAACATAGTCATGTGATTCCTAATCTTTCTTCATCTAAATGCGGGCACATTTCCTTAACGTTCCTATTCGCTCCATTATCAATGGCTTCAAAACAACGACAATTAATTTAATTGGTGAAACTATGTTAATAAATTGTATATTTTTATTTAAGTATCGTATAAACATATAATTTATTAAATGTTGATAATTAGATCAGTATTAATTCTTAAAAAATGATGAACCAATTATACTTATTTTTAAATGTTAAATTAAAAAACGTTCAATGAACTTTTCAAGACAAGATGGCGATCATTATGGCAAAGGGCTCGATTAATCTAATATTTATTATACTTTTATAAAAAAATTTAATACTGTGTTTCACTGCAACTTTATATTGTTATATTAATTTAATAAAAAATAGTTGATTTATTATCATCTTTTAAATGACACACACACGTAGTTAAATCATATATTTATATCCTTTTATAGGAACTATTTTTTCTGAATCTGGAAGTGGTGGGCCGTTTGAGAGGGGGACAGAGGTGCATCTCTCACCTGGTTGGTCTTCATTCTAGTGTTGGCAGTTGCCCCTTGTGGACGTTTTAAAGTTCGTGTGCTTAAACAATTAATTTTGGTGTTAAAACTCAACAAAGTGCAATTTTAAGTGCTTAATATTAAGTTTTAAACTTACTAACACATTATTTGACCTGCAGGAATCAATTATACCATTGATTTTACATTAAAATCAATGGTTAAAACCCAAGGTATTGATGCAACGTGATAGTGTGTTCTTTTTCGTTTTTTAAATTGTGAATTCGAATAATTTTTCAAGAACCTTTCCAATTAAGTTACTTTTAAAGTTATAGAAATACATTCAGATATAGTTTACTTAAAATTAATATTTTTAACTTTTGACATACAATTTGATCATCTTACTCATTTAAGGTAATTCAACCATAAACATTTTACTGCCCAATTTTAATAAGTGTATAATATAATCTATACATACTGATTCAATGATTTCAAATCATTACAGTTCTCTAACTATAATGAGTCAAACTTGCTATTTTATGTTATTTGTGTTCCATTGTTGTGGTAAAGTAATTGTTTGCGGGGCTGGCATTTAGTATAATGAGACATTCAAATGAGGTGTACACAATGAAATATTTATAATTTAATTAATATTAATATTCCAATTAAATATTTTTATGATTAATATATATTATCTTTTATAATATATGTTAACAAAATGATGTTACTATTATTGATATTAATTATAATATTATTCTTTAATTCTGTACACCTTCTATGGATGTCTAGTTATACTAAATTTTGGCCTCATACATTATAATTACTTTATCACAACAATGGAATACAATAAGTATAAAATAGAAAGTTTTCCCCCTTATAGTTAGTGAACTGTTATTATTCTAAATTATTGAATCAGTACTTACAGATTATAATTAAACATTTATTAAAATTGTATGATATAACTTATTTGTGATATATTTTAGAGTACAGTTTGCAGACTATTCAATAATACATAAAACTTTCAACAATACTTATTTTCACAGTCTATAAAAGAATAGGTTTAATTATTATGCCAATAATAAATTGAATTTTACATTTTTAATGTCTTAGTAAAATAATATTTTAAATAAAAAACCAATAATATAATATTATTTTGATTGTTGAAACCAAAATGACAGACTGTTTCAATGCCTTGTGTGGTAGATAGTGTATTTAGTATTGTAGTGTAGTGATTTGGAGGGCTCCCCCAACAATGAGACGAATTGAAGTTGGTAACCTTCTTACCCTCTATTGTTGGGGCCCCTCACTAGAAATACATTGTTGCAATATACCATGTCTATGTTTTCTTTTGTTTCAGGATTTTTTTTTATTCAATATTGTTTCTTGTTTTCTTTTGTTTCAGGATTTTTTTAAAATTATTTAATATTGTTTATTCTTTTTTTGTGTATGTGTGCCTGTTTTTTTAGCTATAGATAACAGTGTCCCCCCTTCTTTTAACGTGCTAGGCAGGATTAGGTTAAGTCACGCTGTTGTTTTATAGCTAAAAAGATGGTGCGAATGTTTTATTGAGTTTTACTTATTTTTAAACACGTGAATACCATTCTAAGCAAACTAAATCATCAGCTTCAAATCGAAGGTTCGTTTCGTTTGTGGACGGATGTGTTATACAGCGTGTTTACCAATAGTTTACTCAATGAATGAAGTGTTTTTATTATGTTTGTTTATTATGTTGTTTGCAAATTCTCATTGTTGCATGTTGCACGTCTGCATGTTATATTGTTACACTGACGGAAGAGATTCTACCCCGGGCTGCCCCTTCTACCCCATAAACTATTTTAAATATATTATACAAATATCTTTAAACCTATTATCTTTACATATTTACAGATTGTAAAGTACAATATAATATATTTCATTTTTTAGAATTTCATCTGGTAGTTTCATTTGGTAGTTTAATTTTATATATAATTTGATGGTATTAATTTCTTAAGCTTCTTTAATTTTAAAAATATTACTTTTTTAATATGATAGTAGTAATAATTTGTAACTATTCCTTAATTAGAAATTCAGTGATGTTTTCTCAAATTAATTAGCACTGCGTATTACTACCCGTTCAGGTAGTACGCTCACGTGCTAATTAAGCTAATGTGCTAGGAATGAGAAAGGCATAATTTAGAGCAAGAGTGCTCACATTTGCGTGGAGGGATAGTGGGAAACGATTTATATAAAACCACCCTCAGTACACATCTTTTATTGCATTTTTTTAAAGTTGTTGAAATGTAAATTTAAACCCCATTAAACCATCATGGGCAGCTCCGGGATTTGAACCAGGTAAGACAGTTTTATTATGTAGTCGATTCCTGCAGGCGCAAGAGATCATTTCACAATTTATTGTTTAAAATGTTATTTTGAGTCCAAAACTTGCAAGTTGTGGACTCAAAACAAGTTCACTTTAAAAAACAAAATGCCATGTGACAACATTTTCAAAAATCTTACTTTGATATGAGCCTTTTTAAACTAAAGTTTTGTTTACTAATTATTGATTTTCAATTATATTTCTAACAGAATATATTTATTTATTTTTTAATAAGGCCAGTTTACTTAAAACTAATTTTTTAAATATTAATTGTTCTAAATAAATAGATATTGTTCAAAATGAATATCTGTCGAGTATTTCACAGGATCTTTAATAAAATAATATTACTCTTTAATTTCGAATAAAAATTCAAACTGCATTATAAATTAATATTCTTGAGGCCAAAACTTTCAAGATTTCTCTGTATGATCAAGTAAAAATAAGCCAACACTTAAAATGGCCAACATGCAATGGATACTCTCGTCAAAGAGATCATATTTGTAACTTCACAATGGATTTTATATATCTTTCGTCGAGAGAAAATTAATTTGTGCTGACTCGATTAACAAAATTTGGTGATAAATAGGGGTGTGCAAGCTCGATTCGATTCTCGAAACCGAATTGAAAATAGATTTTTTTGTTTTTTATGCTAAAAAAAATACTATATTGTAGCAAATTTCATAATAATTTATACACTAAACGTACTTATAAAATACGTGTAAAATTTCGTTTCAATCTGATCAAGAAATTAATTATCAACCCTGTAATTTCAGTTACTTCACATGGTTCTATATAATATTAATTTGTAACGTACAAAACAGATCAAAATTTGGTGGTAAATTAACAGTAATTACATTAAATAACTGTCGATATTATTATTGGCAATGCTTCAAAGCCTGAATTTTTTCCAAACTAAGTTGAAGTTGAAGTTTTTCTAAGTAAAATCAAAGTTTCGCACACCACGAGTGTTAAATAAATATTTGTTTAAAGTTCCTTTGTTGAGGTTTTAACAAATCAGCAATTTAAATGTCAATAAGTATCTATCTAATTTTACTGAAAATATATTATAGTTTAAGACAGTTTGGGATCAACGATATACAACTATGTTATATATTAAGAGAGTTTGGGGTCAACGAGATTCAACTATATTACAGTTTAAGACAGTTTAGGGTCAACGAGATTAAACTATGTTATAGTTTAAGACAGTGTAGGGTCAAAGAGATTCAACTATATTATATATTAAGACAGTGTAGTGTCAATGAGATTCAACTATATTATATATTAAGACAGTGTAGGGTCAATGAGATTCAATATATTAGAGTTTAAGACAGTTTAGAGTCAACGAGATTCAACTATATTATAGTTTAAGACAGTGTAGGGTAAATGAGATTCAACTAGATTATAGTTTAAGACAGCTTAGGCCAACGAGATTCAACTATAATATATTTTAAGACAGTTTAGGGTGAACGAGATTCAACTATATTAATGTTTATGACAGTGTAGGGTCAACGAGATTCAACTATATTATAGTTTAAGACAGTGTAGGGTCAACGAGATTCAACTATATTATAGTTTGAGACAGTGTAGGGTCAACGAGATTCAACTATATTATAGTTTAAGACACTTTAAAGTCAACGAGATTCAACTATATTATAGTTTAAGACAGTCTAGGGTAACGAGATTCAACTATATTATAGTTTAAGACAGTGTAGGGTCCACGAGATTCAACTATATTATAGTTTAAGACCAACATATCAAAGTTTTATAACGGGTCAACGAGATTCAACTATATTATAGTTTAAGACAGTGTAGGGTCAACGAGATTCAACTATATTATAGTTTAAGACAGTATAGGATCAACGAGATTCAACTATATTATAGTTAATGACACTGTAGGGTCAACGAGATTCAACTATATTAATGTTTAAGACAGTGTAGGGTCAATGAAATTCAACTATATATAGTTTAAGACAGTGTAGGGTGAACGGATATTCAACTATATTATAGTTTAAGACAGTGTAGGGTCAACGAGATTCATGTATATTATAATTTAAGACAGTGTAGGTCAACGAGATTCAACAATATTATAGTTTAAGACAGTGTAGGGTCAACGAGATTCAACTATATTATAGTTTAAGATATTGAAGACTCAACGAGATTCAACTATATTATAATTTAAGACAGTATAGTGTCAACGATATTCAACTATATTATAGTTTAAGACAGTGTAGGGTCAACGAGATTCAACTATATTATAATTTAAGACAGTGTAGGGTCAACGAGATTCAACTATATTATAGTTTGAGACACTGTAGTGTCAACTAGATTCAACTATATTATAGTTTAAGACAGTGTAGGGTGAACGGGATTCAACTATATTATAGTTTATTACAGTGTAGGGTCAAGAGATTCAACTATATTATAATTTAAGACAGTGTAGGGTCAACGAGATTAAACTATATTATAGTTTGAGACTCTGTAGGGTCAATGAGATTCAACTATATTATGGTTCAAGACACTGTAGGGTCAACGAGATTCATCTATATTATAGTTTAAGACAGTGTAGGGTCAACGAGATTCATCATTATTATAGTTTAAGACAGTTTAGGATCAACGAGATTCAACTACATTATATTTAAGAAGTGTAGGTCACGAGATAAATATTATAGTTTAAGACAGTGTAGGGTCAACGAGATTCAATTATATTATAGTTTAAGTTGTTTGGGTCAACGAGATTACAACTATTTATAGTTTAAGACAGTGTAGGGTCAACGAGATTCAACTATATTATAGTTTAAGACACTGTAGGGTCAACGAGATTCAACTATATTATAGTTTACAACAAAGTAGGGTCAACGAGATTCAACTATATTATAGGTTAAGACAGTGTAGGGTCAACGAGATTCAACTATATTATAGTTTAAGACAGTGTAGGGTCAACGAGATTCAACTATATTATAGTTTAAGACAGTATAGGATAACGAGATTCAACATATTATAGTTTAAGACACTGTAGTGTCAACGAGATTCAACTATATTATAATTTAAGACAGTGTAGGTATGAACGAGATTCAACTATATAATAGTTTAAGACAGTGTAGGGTGAACGTGATTCAACTATATTATAGTTTAAGACAGTGTAGGGTCAACGAGATTCAACTATATTATAGTTTAAGACAGTGTAGGGTCAACGAGATTCAACTATATTATATTTTAAGAAAGTGTAGGGTCAACGAGATTCAATTATATTATAGTTTAAGTTTGTTTTGGGTCAACGAGATACAACTATGTTATAGTTTAGAGACAGTGTAGGTCAACGAGATTCAACTATATTATAGTTTAAGACACTGTAGGGTCAACGAGATTCAACTATATTATAGTTTACAACAAAGTAGGGTCAACGAGATTCAACTATATTATAGTTAAGACAATGTAGGGTCAACGAGATTCAACTATATTATTGTTTAAGACAGTGTAGGGTCAACGTGATTCAACTATATTATAGTTTAAGAAGTATAGGATCAACGAGATTCAACTATATTAAAGTTTAAGACATAGTAGGGTCAACGAGATTCAACTACATTATAGTTTAAACGTGTAAGGTCAACGAGATTCAACTATATTATAGTTTAAGACTTGTAGGGTCAACGAGATTCAACTATATATAGTTTAAGACATTGTAGGGTCAACAGATTCAACTATTTTATATTTAAGATAGTGTAGGTGAACGAGATTCAAATATATAATAGTTAAGACAGTGTAGGGTCAACGAGATTCAACTATATTATAATTTAAGACAGTGTAGTGTCAACGAGATTCAACTATATTATGGTTTTAAGACAGTGTAGGGTCAACGAAATTCAACTATATTATAGTTTAAGCAGTGTAGAGGTCAACGAGATTCAACTATATTAGAGTTTAAGAAGTGTAGGTCAACGAGATTCAACTAATTAAGTTTAAACAGTGTAGGTCAACGAGATTAAACTATATTAAAGTTTAAGACAGTGTAGGGTCAACGAGATTCAACTATATTCTAGTTTAAGACGGTGTAGGGTCAACGAGATTCAACTATATTATAGTTTAAGACTATGTAGGGTGAACGAGATTCTACTATATAATAGTTTAAGACATTGTGTGTCAACGAGTTTAAACTATATTATAGTTTAAGACAGTGTAGTTATGAACGAGATTCAACTACATTGTAGTTTAAGACAGTGTAGGGTCAACGAGATTCAACTATATTATAGTTAAGTCACTGTAATGTCAACGAGATTCAACTAGATTATAGTTTAAGACAATTTAGGGTGAACAAGATTCAACTATATTATAGTTTAAGACAGTTTAGGGTCAACGAGATTCAACTATATTATAGTTTAAGACAATATATGTCATCGAGATTCAACTATATTAAAGTTCAAGACATGTAGGGTCAACGAGTTATCAAAATTATTAAGTTTAAGACAGTGTATATCAACGAGATTCAACTATATTATAGTTTAAGACACTGTAGAGTCAACGAGATTCAACTATATTAATGTTTAAGACAGTGTAGGGTCAACGAAATTCAACTATATACAGTTTAAGACAGTGTAGGGTGAACGAGATTCAACTATATTATAGTTTAAGACAGTGAAGGGTCAACGAGATTCATGTATATTATATTTAAGACAGTGTAGGGTCAACGAGATTCAACCATATATAGTTTAAGACAGTGTAGGGTCAACGAGATTCAACTATATTAAAAATTTAAGACAGTGTATGTCAACGAGATTCAACTATAATTATATTTTAAGACAGTGTAGGTCAACGAGATTCAACTACATTATAGTTTAATACAGTGTAGGGTCAACGAGATAAACTATATATAGTTTAAGACAGTGTAGGGACAACGAGTTTCCCAACTATTTTATAGTTTAAGACAGTGTAGGGTCAACGAATTCAACTTTATCAAAAGTTTAAGACAGTGTATGTCAACGAGATTCAACTATATTAATTTAATACAGTGTAGGGTCAACGAGATTCAACTATATAAAAGTTTAAAGACACTGTAAGGTCAACGAGAATCAACTATATTATAGTTTAAAGACATTGTAGGGTCAACGAGATACAACTATATTTAGTTTAAAGACAGTTTAATTTAGAGTTTGAAGATAATTTTGGATGAACGAAGAACCAATATATCACTAATTAATAAATCTAAGTTTAAATATAAGTTAGTTTTAAAGATATAGACTAATATCCAATCATTGTTTAACTAACAAAATTTGTTTCAGATATCGACTAATATCCAATCTTTGTTTGTGTAACATAAGTTTGTTTCAGATATCTACAAAATATTAAAATCATTGTTTGTCTAACATATTTTTGTTTCAGATATCGACTAATATCCAATCATTGTTTGTCTAACATAAAGTTTGTTTCAGATTTCGACTAATATCCAAAATCATTGTTTTTTCTAACATAAGTTTGTTTCAGATATCGACCAATATCCAATCATTGTTTTAACTAGTTTTTTTTGAGATATTGACTAATATCCAATCTTTGTTTAACTAGTTTGTTGAGATATCGACTAATATCCAATCATTGTTTAACTAGTTTGTTTCAGATATCGACTCATATCCAATAATTGTTTAACTAGTTTGTTTAAGAATAGACTAATATCCAATCATTGTTTAACTAGTTTGTTTCAGATATCGACTAATATCCTATCATTGTTTAACTAGTTTGTTTCAGATATCGACTAATATCCTATCATTGTTTAACTAGTTTGTTTCAGACATCGACTAAATATCCAATCATTGTTTAACTAGTTTGTTTCAGATATCGACTAATAACCCAATCATTGTTTGTCTCACAATGTTTGTTTCAGATATCGACTAATATCCAATCATTGTTTGTCTAAACATAATTTTTTATCAGATATCTACTAATGTTCTTTATAATTTTTTGGATGAGAATGATATTTTTGTGTGTACATTTTTCTATTGCTTAAAGTAATGGCGTTCTTAAATAACACTTGGTTAGTTTTTATTCTAGTGATTTATATTTGGTGTAATATTTTTACTGGCAAACATAACCTTTAGTTGAATGCTCTTAATTTATTTAAATTTGTTTGAAATAGCTAACTAATATTTTTTTCTATTAACTTTAATTGTTCTAAACCCAAACCAATAATTTGTAATTTGAATCATATAATTTTTTATATTTAATTAGGTGTTATAAATCTCAAAATAATCTTATTTTATTCTCTTTTTTTTAAATTAATACAGAATTTACGTTCTCTAGTATTTAATATTTTTTTACTGTGTTTGATTATAATGTTTCTTTTTGATACTAATTTAATTTTTTCTATGATTTGTAACTGTAAGTTTTATTTGTTTATATTGTCTAAATTTAAAATGTGAGATTAATAACGTTATTTTTACTAGTGTGGTTATGTTAATTGCTGTTTTGTTTAATTTTATTGAACATTGAATTGATTTCTAGGCCTTCTGCAATTACTTGTTTTGTTAATTGTAAGAATCCTAGATTTACTTTTGAAAAAAAACAGCAAATGTTGACATTGTGTTATTTAATGACATGATAATTTTTATTTTGTTATTATCTAATTGTTTGAGTTCATTCTGTTGATATTTTTCTAGAAAAGTCTCAACTGATGTATTTTCGTAAATCTACCAAACCATTCATTTTTAACATACTTGCAATGTTTTTTTTACAGGTGAGTAGATAAAAATAAATCTCAAGTCTATCATTTTTGTTTCAGTAAAATTATTAATTCTGTGTTTTGTTAAATACGTAATATATTTTGTTATTCTCATTACTTTTTCCATGCACTAACAAGGTCGAGTCTACTAGATCTTTTTTTTTCAGATATGAAAGGACACTTGCCAAGAAAGTATCATGGTCAAATGGGCCAATTTCATTGTCAGACTTAGTACGGCCTTAAGTGCGGGCGCTTTACTAAATACAGGACGTCACTTACCTAAACTTTGAATAGAAATGGGTCAGTTTCATTTGCGAGACTGGCCCATTCCATTTTGGTCTAGGTAAGTA
Source organism: Timema cristinae (assembly GCA_039000515.1). NCBI lineage: Eukaryota > Metazoa > Arthropoda > Insecta > Phasmatodea > Timematidae > Timema > Timema cristinae. The sequence goes on from JBCFYV010011164.1 coordinate 55,135,755, forward strand.
CTTCCTGTATTTTTTGTACGACCTGCACTTTTGGCTACAAGTCTGACTAAAAACTGGGGCCCCTGGGTTTGTTTAGTAGCATGCATAGTGTATTTATATGCTTAAAAGTTTGCTAGTTAGTATCATGCAAATGTTAGGTTAGTATGCATGCATATGTTAGTTAAGTATATGCACAGATATATTTACAAAAATGCCCGCGTGTATTATGCAAATACGATGTGACAGTTTATTCTTTGAATAGTGTTTTTTGAAGGGAAAAAATAGTAGATCAGGTCAAATCTCGATCGGAGGAACGGTGGGGGAGGGGTTTCCTAAACCGTTTCCCAATTTTCCTCCACGCAAATTAAGTTCACTTCCTTAAATCAAACCCTTAAAAATTCCCAACCCATTAGCGTAATTAGTACTTAAGCGTATAACCCGAACAGGTATAAGACAAAGGCGCTAAATAAATTTAAAAAAAAGTCAGATTTGGACAATTTAAAACTAATTTTGGATTACCCCCAATTTACGAAAATTACCGAGTTTAAGAATATTAAAAAAAAAAAAACTATTTTAACCTTTTTTAATATGGTCCTGTGGCATGTTTTTCAAAAAAATTTTTGTGCTTTGGGGGGGCGGGGGTTTTAATCCTACAGAAATTTTTTTTTTTTTCAATTTAAACAATACTTAAAAGTAATGCCATTAAAAATGTATTGTATTCAAAACAATAACAAAGCATGTAAAAATGGTGCGTTATAATCAAACATAAGAATTTTACAAATTAGAAGAACCCTGTAGGTTTATCCCTGTAACTGGCTATTTTTCTTCCATACAAGAACTTCTATCTTTTGGACTTTCTGAGGATGACGTGATTTTGTATCATCTTAAAGGGTCCCAAAGAACTCGGTAATGTGGCCACAAGCCGGTCCCAAGCCCGGTTGAGAAACACAGAGGGCAGGTAAAACTATCACTGGACTAAAGTGTTGTTTATTGTTGTAACTACATGATGTTTTCCTACGATAGTACAACTAAACAATATTTTGATAAAAATTTATGAAAGACACTTCAGATATAATCGCATTTAAAAAAACAACAGATATTTGTATTTATGGACGAGGAAGTTAAGTGTACCCACATTTTCGTGCAGGTAGAGTGGAAAACCATTTAGGGAAATCTACCCTTGGTAAACCTTACTGGGTCATGATTTGATAAAATTAATAATTCTCACACTTTCGTCCAAGACCTGGCCTTATGCACCCATCAAAGCAATTATCAAATGGGATGCCACTCATTGTGAAAAATGCACCTATCAATTTGAAAATGTCATCACCAGTTGTGTCAATCGATAACGGATCATGTCCTATTGAAAAGACTCAGAGTATGGTAGCGCACAAATACTTTTAAAATGGCCGACACGGCCAAATAGCCGATTGGAGCGAAAATTAAGTGAATTTTGTTCGTGAAAGTATTAAGTAGCTTTCACGTCCTCCACTAAGTCCCCGATTCGTCGAGAGATTGAGTCATTTGACAAAGGAACTATTTCCGTAGCTTTTCCATCTCTCATCCAATCAACAATGTCCTCATGTGGGGAATGCTAGGCCTCCACCGTGGTTCGGATCCCACGTTAAACTGTAGGTCCTTCATTTCATCTCACAATCACCCTACCATTACACATTAGCGTAAGTGCGTATAACCCGAACGGGTAGTAAGACGCGGTGCTAATAATAATAATAATAATAATAATAATAATAATAATAATAACAATATCCTCTACGTTAGGCTTGATAAGGTTTTCAGCGATGGTATTTGGGCTTCGCCGGCTTGAAGCATCTTGGCAGGACGCCATCAAAGGTTTTTTCATCAACTGTTTTTGAGTGATAGGATATAATTTTATGGTCTTGTGTAAGTTCCCCGTACTTCCTTTCTGAAGAAATCAATCGGTGTGCCCTTGCATTCTGGAAGAAAACCCCTCAAAATGACGGCGTATTCATTTTTGTTGGGAACATTGCACTGTTTGGCAACACTTTGCCGCAAATTACGCAAGTTGTGTTTTGTTGTTAGGTCTACTCGTCTCAACGAACATAATTTACAAGTTTGACTCGTGGTACTATTCTTTTCCCTGTGGCACTTGTTTCTGAAGAACTAGGCAGTTGGTTCAATTCTTCTGGAGGTTCTGGCGCATCCACTGTCTCTGATTCATCCAAAAACCCTTCATCCTGTCCAGCAGTTCTAGAATTAGCAACTGTCCTACCTTTCCCAGCAAAATTGAAAAACAATACTCGCATCAACTGGGTAAATAATGTATTGTGAATAATAATAAAATTGATTGAGGAACCCAAGTAAACATTGAATAACTTTTGGTCATGTAAATGTAATTACTATATCAGGCTAGCTCTTTTAAACGTTAACAAACTTCGGTTTCGCCACGTATCCTGGGTGCTTAGCTGACGTAGCCTACTCATTGCATGCACTACGTTTTGCACCCTAACCCAAGAGACGGTATGACTGTTTATGTTAAGGGGGGCCAAGTTAAGGGTAGCCCCCCCACTATCAAAATGTTGGATTTTTTTCATGCCATATTAAAAGTCCTGTTTTGCACCGTTTTGCACCCAAGTATGGCGTTTTGCTCCTGAATAGTTTTTCAAGAAAAAAATTTATTTAAAACGGAAAAAGTTGGGGGGGCCAAGTTAAGTGTAGCCCCCCCCCCCACTCAATGATTGGGGTTTTTTTCAATGCCAAAATAAATGTCCTGTTTTGCACCGTTTTGCACCCAAGTATGGCGTTTTGCACCTGAATAGTTTTTCAAGAAAACAATATTTAAAATGGAAAAAAGTGGGGGGTCATGTTAAGCGTAGCCCCTCCCCCCCCCCCCCACCTCACTTACTGATTGGGGTTTTTTTCAATGCCAAAATAAATGTCCTGTTTTGCACCGTTTTGCACCCAAGTATGGCGTTTTGCACCTAATAGATTCGCTAGAAAACAATATCTAGTATACAAAAGAATTAAGTCGTTGGACCCTCCCTCCAGCCCCCAAACCCTCAAATTAATAATGTATATATAACAACGTTTTATACATATTTAGCACCGTTTTGGACCTTAATAGTTTTTTAAGAAAAATAAATAAATTTAAAGTTAAAAAATGTTCGGTAGCCAAGTTAGTGTAGACCCCCCCCCCCCCCCCCAATTTAGAAAAAATAATAATTTGTAAACCCCACTTATATTTCTTCGGAAAACTATCATTTTTTAAGTACAATAAAAACCATTTTATCAAACAAATCAAACAACATTGACCAAAATTTTTTTAATATTTCAAATTTTCAAAAAGTTTTTTTTTCGTAAACTACCCTCAAATTATTTATTTTTGTTAAAAGTAAATATATCTTCTTATTTATCATGATAAACAATTAACAGACACCCATTTAAATAACATATTAAAATACTTTTTGAAAGATTTCAAATTTTCTAAAATTTATCATATATAAACTAAACTTAAATTAATATATTTTATTAAAATCAACATACATTATTATTAAATCGTGTAAAATAGTCCTCAATTGGCAAAATTGTAAAATCTATTTTCAAAAAACCCACTTCAGTGGCAAAATTGTCCAAGGCGTCAATTTCCTGTTAGACTGGCCTGCTGGAGATGGGGAGATCGATGTTCGAATACCGATCGTGCCTACTGGGGGTATTTTTTCCTCAATAGTTTTCCACTCTCCAACGCAAGTGCAGGTAGATCACCTCTAAAATGATTTCTTTCTCCTCCCTACCCCATTAGAGTAATAATAATATATGCGTATAAGCTGAACAGGCAATAAAACAATGTAATTCAATTTTTTTCTTTTTTAAATACAATTGTTCAAATATAAGTAATCAGCACTAGTGTTAAATGTATTGTTTTAAGAAAAACCAATAATTATGAAATTATTTTTATTGTAAATAACTTGTCCAGATACCCATTTTGAGCCAAATCGTTAACATTATTTTCAAAACATTTAAAATTTGATAAAAAAAAATCAGTCTTTGGTAAACTACCCTTTAGTGAATTTTCCCTAAAAAGCAAGTGTACATTTCTATTTGTCATTTTGAAAATTCCCCAGATTTACATATTTAACCAAACCGTTAAAGCCATTTTCGAAATCTTTTGACTTTACAGAAATGATTCTTTATTAAACTACACTAGAATAAATTTTTACTCAAGTGTACAGTGTTATTTGTCAGATCAAACACTAGCTGATATAAAATTTAAACAAAATTGGTAGAGCCTTCTCTAAATATTTGTAGTTTTCAAAATTACTCTTAAATAAACTACCGTTAATATAAAGATTAGTGTCAAAATCAACACAAACTCCCAAAGTATAGCCATTCAATTTTGAACAAAATCATTCAAACAATTTAGTATCTATATTCAGAAACAGAAAGAATTGTAAAATCCACGTTTTTAATTCAGGAGAAAATAAACTTAAAGCTTCATAATAATCTTTAGATTGAAAATGTTCATGATTACAATAAGTCTATTTTCTCTCCATATGATAAAATAAAAATCCATAAAAAAATAAAGGTTAAACTATATTTAGAGCATACTTTCTAACTTGTGAATAGTTATTTCTTAAAAGTCAAACATTTAAATATAAAATACATTTGTTATTTAAATTCTACATAAGATTCAAATTACTTTTTCTAAAATATATTAAACCTTCTCAACTTTACAAATTTGGATTAAAATATGTTGGGGTAAATATTTTACATCTCTCAACTGTGTAGCTAGGACCATTTCAAGTTAAATAAAACATTTTATTCAGCACAAAGGTGTGTCTATTAACTAGACCTGAGATCTATATTTTTCAATATTTCAGACTATTATAAAAAAAAAACTACTTAATGAGCCATGGTCCGGGATATAAAGCGCCTCGTTATATTATAATTAATAATTTCCATTAATGAGAAAAATTGTGTCTTAAATTCTAAATGTCAGTGGAAATAAGTTTTAAACTTTATTGTGTGTATATATATTAATCAAACATTTATAATAATATATAATATAGGAAAATGGTATTTATAGTATTGAAGATGCCCATGTACACCCTTCCAGGTCGAACATGTTCCAAAAAAGAAGCTCAACTCGGGTAGTTCTGTTCTTACATTGACCACGTGGGCAAGATAACCATCAGGACCGACAGTTGCTCAGCAAGCATTTTTAAGATAGAGTTAAGAAACGTTTTCAGAATTCCTTAAATTTAAAGTAAATGAATATTAAGAAAAACAGGGTATACCATTAATATTTGACATAGTAAACCCGTCAGAAAAGGACACCAGCTATACTGTCTCTCTTATGCCGCTCGCCTCTCTTCTTTAATGTGTGGTGAAAGGGGAACAAGGAATTAATATCCACTGAAATATAATAACTATAAAAATAAGGATAGCCTTTAATGATTATAATTATTGACCATCACAGATTCCAGATATTATACTCTTAAGAGTATAAATGAAAATTCCAATAACAACCGTTCACATAAAAGAATTAAGATAAATAAAACACAAACATAAATATCATAAATGAAAATACCCAACAACAATTCATGACAATGATGACTTAAAGAACTGCGATAAAACCAACAAATGCAATAATGCTCCTTACCCTAACATTAAAATAATACACCAAGGAAATGTATTGTAAGTAAGACGTTCCCCTTCCCCCCCAGTAGCATTTCAGGTGCTCTACAAGTAACTATATTATAACAGGAGAGATACTCAAAACATAAACTTTCACCACCGTTTTTTAGAAACATTAATTTTCCAAGACACGCAGGCGAAATATGAGGTTAAGGAACATAGAACAATTAAACTCACCGAGCTCATCTTACCACCGAATAAAATGATTACTCGTATATGAAACCCTTACTCTCTGTCACTAGGTTAGTGATCATGCAGAGTACGAAAACCTGCATTGCATCCACAAAAATTGAAGATTGGAAGAGGAACTGATGACAACTCAAAAATCCAAAAACCTTTTCTTACGCGTCATTTCTCTAAAAAGCTCCGCACATTGTATCAAACCACCAAAAGGTGGCAAAAAGTTAATGTTTTTACTAAACCTAGTTCTCACATAAAAAGAAACAATAACTATTAAACATTTAAAAACCAAAGAGAAATTAATTCAGATCACTAATAATGAAAACAAAGGAAAATTAATGCGTAAATGAATATTGTTAAAGAAAATAGTTCTGAAGTTATCAACGTCAGTGTCACCATCTGTCGATCTTGCAAAACACTCAACCCAGACCTCTCCCCTCCTTTGGGCATGTCATTGATGTTAGATACCATTTGCTATGCTGGACAAAAAATGTAAGTAAATGCTAAGGCAGGCCACGAACACTAAGTGTAAAGACTCTACAACATAAGCTGCAACATAAATTGAATTTATCAGTCTCATTCTTGAATGTCTACAAAAGTGGGCTATATATATGACTGTCATCCAAACCACTTTAGAAAACATATGGGCAATGAACAACATGGTTTATCCTAGGATATCTTGGAAACAAATAAAGCAAATACTCATTGACAGCCTTGGTGATATTGAATTCCACTGACCAGCTCGAATAAACTAACCGGAAATATCTTATTTTAAAAAAAAGAGATGTTTCTATCAATGCAATATTTAATTGTGATAATGATACGAATGTGAACATGCGGTGTATTTATGATGCTCTTTTACATTTGAAAGTGCATACATTACGCTCGCTATGACATACAATGAGAGACAAGTGTGCCGTTTGTGTACTGACAATATGCAGCCAATACAAGGAAGGCCTCAACAAGTTGCCATAGGAATGGCAATTTACCAAACCACTAGAAACAAAAGTATTGTCAATCTGCTTTATGGATTGGGCTTCTCGATCAAGTATATCTGTCTTAACAGGTATGAGACTCAAATCGCAGAGTGTGATATGAATGATGTCTGGAGGATTAATGGAGTGTATTTACTTGCAAATATGGTCAAGAGCTGATATATATTTTTCGCAATAGACATTGTAGATTTTATGGAAGATACCTCTAATGGGAAAAAAAAATTACACATGCCACAGCGCTGGCCATTTATCAGCGAAAAGAAGCAGATGACACTACACAAGTTCTTCAACTGTGTAAAACGTCTGGAAACTGTGCAATATACCTTCCTGACTGTTCAACTGTTATTAGAGATTGTTTTATGCCATTCAAACAGATTCTAAAATTCAAAACTTATCCTGACTTCAGCCAATTTCTGTAGGCCAAACTGGTATTACTGACATGAAGGGATGGTTTATAGGGAAGACATCCACAAAATCAGAGGTGCTTCCCTGCAAGATGGCACACAATGTGTAAGTTAAGACATGAGTGGAAATTCTAATATTCCAACATGGGCCACCTTCATTTCTCATATAACCACATCTTTGCCAATAACTGCAGTTCATGTTACCTCATTGATACTTGCGCCACCAACAGAATAGTCAGCATTGTTAACAGTTCTATTTAAATTACAAAGTATTAAATATCAAGTAATGGGTACACAAAAAGTCGGTGCTTAATTTTGCCCGGATTTCATGCCTTCACTGGCTGTGTTACCACATAATGTTTTTCAGGCAAATCAAATTTGGGAATGTGTTGAAGAGAGAATAGAAAAATTTGTCTGTAAATTTTATATGCCATGATCTACAGTAACAACAGTGGGAGAAGTAAGATGGTATATTTAATAAAAAGTGAAATCTGAAAATATTCCACCCAAGTTGTCTGCTCTAAAATTCTCTATATTGAGGGATATTTTATCAGTGCATAATTTGGAACAATGATTTTACTGCTCATCCAAATATACCATCTCCTGAACCGGACTATGGTTTGGAAGCTAGTAATGTTTATTATGTCCTGAAAATTACAGACATGCCACCAGCACCTTTAGAAATATTATAGCTCATAAAATGCTATTGAAAAACAAACTGCCTCTCCAGATTGTGCTCCTGTTGCCGTAGTTATCTACCGTGCACCGATATGTTTTTGTGTCCAAATGATGATTCTCAGAAGTGTGAAAACAGTAGCCCTCTTTATTCCCATGATGATGAATACTGTGATTGTAATAACTTAGAATTATAACACAGCATTTACAAACAATATTCTAACGCACAGTAATAATTTTCTCTTATTTGTATTGTGTATTTTTTCTATTTACACTGAATAACAAATGCATGAGCAAATTAATTATATTTTGTGAATTACTGTAAGAAATATGGTTCAGTAAATGTTTCAACTTATCTTTTTTTACTTTCCAAAACAAAGTTTTTGCAAGAACACCTAATTTCTCGCAAGCCTTGAATGTAATAGATTTTTCCTGATGCTTTATTTAGAGTTAAACACAGTTATTTTTAAAGTATATCATTTTTAGAAGTCAATAATGCCATTGAACAAGTTTAGTTATTACATTAATGTTCACATCTGCTGAGGGAATATTAATCTAATGTTTTCATAGCTCTGGGACCCTTAATGTTTGTGATAGGGAGGCCATAAATATTTCAAACTAAATAGTATTATAGTTGTTACCATTAGTAAATCTAAAAACATTAATTTTCTTACTACCATCAAAACTAATAGAAAAAAGTTAAAATGTTTAGTGTTTATTAATATTTCTGGAGATAATAGGTTAATTACATGCTGTCAGCCAAATTGTAGAGAAATTTATTAGCTTTAATTTTAGTTAGTGTGGACTTTTATATTACAGAATCTATGGAAGTTACAGTCAATAATGTTGTAACAAGTAACATGAGATTTACCATTCCCCTGCGCCACACATCCCTGCCCTACAACCCCCCCCCCCCCCCCCGCCCTCTCCCTCTCCACTCATGAATTTTGGAAGTGGCAACATGTGTTTTTGAACTATATGGGGTGCCAATTAATAACTTAAAAAAACAAGGCAATACTGTATCACAAATTCACACGGCAAGCCAGTTTCTCCCCCGCTAGTAGAGTGCAAAGATTTGATTTTTTTGTCTTTTAAATATATTTTTTTTCTCGCTAATCTAATAGGGTTCAAAACGCCATACTTGGGTGCAAAACGGTGCAAAACAGGACTTTTAAGATGGCATGAAAAAAAATCCAACATTTTGATAGTGGGGGGGGCTACCCTTAAATTGTCCCCCCCTTAACATAAACAGTCTCTTGGGTTGGGGTGCAAAACGTAATACTTGGGTGCAAAATAGGTGCAAAACGGTGGTGTATTTAAATTTTAATTTTGAGGAGGTGGGGGGGCCAACTTAATTGATCTGCTCTCTTTCTTATTGGCGTGTCAAGGGACGAACAGACATAAACGAGTAGTAGTTCATGTAACCGACACACACTATTGAGTTTAAAGTCATGTTGCCTGACAGCGGTTGATACTTTCTCGCTCCGGTAGGCGGCCCCCTTAAGGGGGGGGGGGAGTTTTCTTCCCTTGTATGCTACTAAATGTCCGGCGGACAGTTAGATTCGTCCATGTTGGATCTTGAGGACCAATGAGAGTGTTTCCCTGATATTTAAAAAATATCAGTTGAGTCGATTGGGAGACTCGTTACTCTTGCCTGGCCGGGTTTGCACCAAGGACGCTCATAGATCAACTCTCGGGAGTCAAATTTTGTGAATCTTTGATCAACACCTCGTGATAGCCACTCGGTATTTTCCGCGGGTTAAATAAGTAGAATAGAAAAACAGGCGTGATAATGAATGGTAATTATATTACATCACGCCTAAAGCAGTTGATATTGTGAATTTATCTTAAATCTGTTGACGGCCACTCTCATACTAACCACGCCGCGTGACGTGTATCAAGTGAAATACTAGAAGCCAACCAATATAATAAATAGTAATTTAAATATATGATTTAGTTAATTAATTTAACAAACTAGCAAAGATTTGGTGCAATTGAATAATAAATAAGAATATAATAAATAAAGTTGTATTATTTTAACCAACAAGGCCGCCACTATACGATCACAACAAACAATAAATTGAAAAAATAAACATTCATTCCGTGTCAACATGATTTCACTTGTGAAACCATTATGGTTATCTACAGGCTGGTTGCGAGAGCACATGTGTTAGCTTAGGTCCGTTTATGCGCGTAGCAATATTTTTATCAAGGGTACCCGCATTTCCGTAGTGGAAAAGTGGAAAAGTGGAAAAACACTCTGTAAATACCACCCTCAAGTCACCCGACCGAGATTCTAACCTCGATCTAGTCTATTGCGATAGTAGTATCTTACCCTATCATTACAGGCGGGTGACGCAGACAAAGACGTCAGTCTCATCTTGTCTGGTTCGCCAGTGATGGGGGTAGAGTCAGAGTTAAAATTCCAGTCGGGGCTGTAATTGGATTTGTAAATGGTTTTTCACTCTCCCTCCAAGCGGATAGGGATGCCCTTCTTTCAAACTTTACCTTCATTACTAACCATATGGGCTATCCTTATTTAACTACACTAAGGTGATAAGGATGTGGAAGGTAGAATTTAAAGGAAACTCTCTGGGATTTGTGGGGATGGTACAGACGTTTGAATCCCATTTAGAGAAAACACGCATCGTACCCGTCTAGGATTCAGACCCCAATCTTCCCCTAAACATCGAACCTATTTATAAATCTTGGCATGAAACCCGAATTCTAGGATGAATCCTCTGGTTCCTCCCCGAGACAATGGGATAGAAAAATCATTAAACTGCCATCAAAACCTTGCGAGTATTCTTAGAAGTTAAAAAAAAAAAACTTTCCCCTGTCGTACGGCAATTCCTTCCACATACCTTTACATCCCTTAGTAGCTAAAATAAATCCACCCCTCCCTAGACAAGGGAAACCATCCCCCACCTCCTTGAAAAGAAAAGCATCCCAATTTCCAGGTTTACGAGCGACGTGGGCTTATACAAGTGACTTAGGACACCGGGACGCCGATACACTTGGGGGTTGGGAGGCATAGGGGGTCTGTGTTCCACACCAAATTTCAACCCTCTTACCTCCCCCACACCCCTCTTTAGTGTATGACCCGCTTTGTAAGGTGGGGGGGGGGGGGGGCGAATGGAGGCCATAAAGCCGAGAAACGATGGGAAGATCGTGGCAAGAATTTTTATCAACTCTCTTCACTCCGCCAATATCTCGGAAGACATTTTAACACCGTTCCCTGTGCTCTCTCCCCTCCCCTCCATTCCTCCCCTCCCTCCATTCCTCCCACCCTCCAATCCTTCCCTCTCTTTCTCTCTCTGTTCTACCTTTCTCTTTGAGTCACGCCCCCCTCCCAATACTAAGGCGAGGCCAATTAAACGCGAGTTTGAGGTCGGAAATGTATTCCTGCACTGTGCGTAGTGTGTTGGATGGGATCCGTACCAGTGGTGGCATCGCCCAAGGCGTCGGTTCGCATGTTACCGGGGAGGTCGCGAATTTCTAATCTTGGATAGGGTGAAATGAGAATGGTTTGCTGATAGTTACTTATAACCTTGAGTTTTCCTGTCCCCCCCTTCAAGCTAATGCAGGTGCATTTTACATCTAAGCTAGCCTACACCTGCTTATTAAGTCACTGACAGCCTTGAAGTAAATCGTCAGCCATGAAAAAAGTATTATTTTAAAACGTTTTACTTAATAATGTTACCCGCACCGGTGGACACGTGGTCTAACACGTCACTCTCGTGTTGGCTTGAATTACCGGCGACGAGGAGATTCCGCGGGGTTCAGTGCTGGGTGCACGGATAGAGATTAAGAGGCCGGTCGACACTTGTTTACCCATCAAAACATGGTAATACTAAATAAAAGATTGTGACAAAACCATTCTATGGATTTTAAAATTTATCATACCAAAGATGATTCTTTATATAAAGGAGAGTAATAAAGAACATAGGGAGGAAAAGTGATTTTGAAATCAAGGCTTCCAGATGATGGGACAAGGTGGGCTCATTAGAATAACTCCAGGTAGGGTATTAAGACCTTAAAAATACATTTGCAAGGTTTTTACAGTTGTAACTGAGAGGGTTATTTTAATTAATATTGTCTGGTTTTTTAAATAGTTCATACAAATATATTGTATTTATTTTTTATAGATAAGCTAATAAAATATTTCACCTTGTAGGCTTTAGGATAAAATTGAGACATTATACTACTGGAAATCTATATTATCATAAGGATCAAATGTATTTTTATCAAAAATACAACTGCATGAATAATTTGGAATAGGTTCTCACATAATAAACCAATTTCTACTACTTACGAGTGTGGTATAACCACAATTTAAACCTTTATATCTTCTGTGCTGATCTACGCGAGCGTATCCTGTTAATTCTTAAATGTACATTTTCAAAATAACTAGAGCAAAGGACCATTTTTTATGTGTATTTTTTGAAACTGAATAAAGCAAATCTATTTTTTGAAATAATTTTGTTTCTGTTAGACTTAGGTCGTTCGTGTGGTTTTTTAGTTAAAATATTATAATTTTAAAAGAGTTATGATTTACTAAAGGCTTAATATGTATCTAGAATTCCTAGTTTGGTTAAGGTTGGATAAAATACGTAAAGATTATTTTTGCGTTTTTTCCTTAAACATTTGTTCCTAGCCCTGAGAAAGAAAAACAGATTTTTATTTTTATTGAAAATACTATTTGTATACTGAGTTTTGTTAAAATTGGAGGACATTAACTCCTTATTTAAGTATTTTTCTACTGTTGTAAACTTGTTCACAGATAATCAATGTGACTCGTAATTTGTGCCAGGGCTAGTAAAGCTTGAAATTTGACAAGGATATTAGTAACAAACCAGAGCCCCTAACAAAAATATTTTAGGCAAAGTTCCTCTCAGTTTATGCCAGAGAGACCGAGTATATAATAATTTACTTTATTAAGGTAGGAATGAGGAAGGAAGCATTTTAGAGATAATAAACCCACATTTGGTTTCAAGATGAGTGGGACAACATATAGGGACAAGACATCTTCAGTAGACCCGACTGGGGTTCGAACCCCAATCTCCCCGTCATCATAAAGCCCGTTTAACACGAGAGTGATGCCTTAAATAATTTGTTTAATAAATCGGGTGGGACCGATAATTGCGTGGTACTTTGACAGTTTTTTTTATCACGTTTGAAGATGATAAAAAAAAAGTTATATATATTCTATGAAATTTTATTATTTCTCGCTACAAAATTGTGGGCCAAAATAAGATCAAAACTCAAAAATATTTGTATCTTATTGGGTGTTTTTGCATGTTCAAAACTTGGTTAGTTTCCATTAAATTAGTTCTTACACGTCAAAACTTCTATACGAGTTTTGACCGAAATGTCAGCTCTGGCCACTTCACACCCTTAAGGATTAATAAAATTACATAATATTTCATTTTTTAAGAAGTAGTTCAAAGATAAAAGGGAATAAAATGAGCACACGTGACATTAAATAATTAATTTGGTTTCTATTTTATAAGCGAATATCAAAAAATTCAATATTTTTATGCGCAATCGTGTAGCATTGTGGGTTTTCCCATACTGAAAGCATTGGGCATCTTGACAGGGGAACTCACATTTCGAATTCAAGTGGCCGAAGAAAACTGAATTCTAATATTGTGTATTTTTTAATCTAATAACATTAGCTAATGTGGATGATTGGTTGAATTTTAAATTTGCTCCCCATGGGATGTAAAGCTGCTAATGACAAACCAGATTTATAATTAATAGTGAATCACATAAAATTCGTTCCTTTAAGTTAAAGCTACAGTTTGTAATGTCCCTGATTTGACCCTAAGGAATATTTGAAAGCATTGACATTATTCTCCTCTTAATTATATATATATTATTTTATTTGAATTTGATATATTATTACTTGGCGCTTAAAGCACGTCTTCTTCTAAATTATTCGATAGCCATGGATATTCAGTTCTTGGCTCTCAATCAGTGAGACTGGGAGTGGAGCCAGTGTGTCCAGTGTGTGGACCTGCGTGTCCAGTGTGTGGACCAGCGTGTCCAGTGTGCGGATCGGTGTTTGTGTATCGCGGGTCATCGCAGTGTATCGTGTGTGGGACAAGTGTTGGCCTAAGTTACGGGTGATATAGACATTCATTGTTACTGTGGATTAATTGTTTTTAATTAAGATGTTTGGGACTGTTTTTAAATCTTTGAATAGTTATTAGGTGTTTTAGAGTTGTTAATTTATTTATTTAATTTACTTATAGCTCTGTGCTCTTTAGTTTAATTAAGTTACAGACTTGATTAAGGCTCTTTTTTATTTTACTTAATTACTTGTTTAGTTATAATTAATTTAGATATACAGTTAATCAGAGTGTGTATGTAAGTGGTAAATTTAATAATCATAACCTTGAATATTCCGTGGGCATTTTTATTCGTGTTTGGTCGGCAACCTACCCCAATATCTCTAAAAGAACTCGCGGTTCGCACTTTCACGTGTGAACGGCCTGTGACCCTCCCAGGTCACGTGCGCCCCACGTTACAATATCAATTTGGTTACTCCATATTAGTATTTTTTAATAGTCCTTATCTTGATGACGAGTAGGTACTCAGATTTCGATGTAATTTCATAATATTTTTTGTCATACAGATAGTTATTCTATTGTGATTTCTTACACACGTTATGCAGACCATACACTTTTAAGAAAAATCAGGACAAAAATATTTCATAAATGCGATTAATATTTTATATTACCTGCCGTAATTTATATAATATGCGATTTGTATATTTTACAATTGGAATATTAGAATAGAATATAGGGGGAAAAAATAAATGGTGAGGAAAAAATACTAAAAACAAAATTATTTATAACTCACTTTAGCTTGCTCTTTCAAGTTAAACATGACAACAGTTTTTTCGGATATTTTAAGAACTTGATATTAAATTCATGAAAACTATTATTTGTTTGGACATAACTAATTTGAATTCAAATTTTAATGTCTGTAGCGTATTTTACATTTTCCCTATAATTATGTTAATTGCCCTGACTCTGTTAAATTTGAAATATTTTTTTCTCTATCTACAATAAGGAGTACTTTTGGACGTCTGTAGTTAAAAGCCAGTGCTATGTGTGTACTATCGCCTGTTCTGTATGACAACATGACGTCATCCCATAAAACATTATGAACACTCACTCCATCCTGTCCGTAATATGCTTGTGCTAAGTGGTGGTTTATTTTTAATCTTTTTATTTCCTTTGGAGATTTTGTTTCTAGTTTTGCACTATTTTTTTTGTCATTTTATACATTATGTTGAATAAAAACTGCTATTGATATTTTTTAATTCATGACTAGTCAAAGAAAATATATTTCACAACACAGTTTTTGGAATGAGAAAACAGTTTAGGCTTCATATTATCTTTGTATCATCTTTACCATCATTCTTGGAAAATCCCCATTCCTTTCGAGATATTGCAACTAAGCTGTGAAGGGTTGTTTTGAGAGATGGTAGCTATTTCTGACAACGTATTTGGATGTCAATGTTCATGTTTAGCTGACTGAGAGAGTTTAGTTGTTCAAGGCTTTTAATTGCATACAGATACCTTTTTGTTTCTGGCGACAATGTATTCAATATTATCATGAAGGTTTTAATTTTGTCCTTGATTTTTATATTTTAAGCGATTTTACATACAGTAATTCGTATAGCCCAGATACTTCAAATTATTATCTTTTTTAATAGTATTCAATTGTTCAAAATGTCGCAATACTTACCTATCAAATATATGTTTTATTAAGTCAAGAATGGTTTAGAATCTTTATATTATGAAATATTTATCAGAGTGATGCCACAGTGAATATTATTTATCAAGAGTGATGCCACATGTGAATATTATTATCAAGAGTGATGCACAGTGGAATATATTATCAAGAAGTGATGCACAGTGAATAATATTTATCAAGAGTGATGCCACAGTGGATATATTTATCAAGAGTGATGCCACAGTGGAATATATTTATCAAGAGTGATGCCACAGTGGCAATATATTTATCAAGAGTGATGCCACAGTGGAATATATTTAGCAAGAGTGATGCCATAGTGGAATATATTTATCAAGAGTGATGCCACAGTGGAATATATTTATCAAGAGTGATGCCACAGTGGAATATATTTTTAACATAGTTATCATAAAGGTAATATATTAATAAAGGTAATGATTAACTCTTCTGATTTCAAGCTTTCTTATTTGCTTACAAATAAATGCTCCTGGTGCAATTTTAAAGTTGGATACCTATTCACTGAATGTAATTAGTTTAGATGCCAATTAATTATCTGTTAACTATTTTATTTGTGTACAATTGTGTTCAAAAGAGGTCGTTTATAATTCAACATAAATAAACAGACCAAATTGATCAATAGATTCAATTGATTACTTGCGAATTGTTTCATATGCGTATTGTGTAGCTCATAACATATTAATAAAATTAATTAATACTGTACTTCCCGTAAAATGCTAAACGTAAATATTTGTATTTGAAAAGTAACTATGTTATAATACTCATAGCCAATGTACTTCATATAAGAAGAATGTGCATACATACCTGTGAACCGAGTGTGTAGGATGTAATTATTGTATATACTGTACATATGACTTGTGTAAATATGTAATTACAATTTTGTAATTGAGCTATTAATTTCTACAATGGTTTCATGAAAATTGTAACGGTCTAGGAACTACTTCCTTTTCAAAAGTGTGTGCGTATATTTTATATTATATAATTATTCGATTGTATTTTTGTTTACTGCTTAGTATATTAGTGGCATCCTCTTAATTTAATTAACGAGTACGTATGATCAAGGTTTAATTAAATAGGGGCTTAAGGCGGTTCACATGTCAATTAATGCCTACTTTGTGAATTCATCTTGAATAAGATGTGTTAAGCAAATCGTGACACCACAAAGTTTATGGTTTCAATTATAAAAACTATGCATTTGAGCGTTCGCTTTAAATAAGCATCACTGCATTTTTTAGTGAAAACTTGAGTTTATATAGTTTTAACCTCTGTTCAAACTATTTGGAAAATATCTAGTGAAAATCAATCTTAAGATTTCACATGTGTAAAATGTTTGGTGAAATCAGCTAAATTACAACAGTAACCTGTTAAAATGTAGGTCTAAGATAAAAATTGATGCCAGATACCCATTTATTTTGTATGGACTAGACTAGACGTTAAAATATAACTAAAGTTGGTTTGTACTGTACGTGTTAATTTATTTGTGAAATCAATATTTTAGCACATTACACACAAACAGCTATTTGAAAGGAAAAGCACTAGGCTACAAATAATAGTAGATTGAATAATTCATGTATGGTTTACTATCTTAACTGCATAAGTATTTGATTATATTTTGTTTACTACTTTGAATATTAAAAATAATATTTTGGCATCGTTTTTATACAGTTTGATAGTTTGAATGGTTTTGCGTTTACAGACGCACAAAATGTTATTTCATTATTTTTATTATTCGATAGGTATTTTTCATTAGTTTGCTTGTTTCTGGATAGTGAAAGAGGCCGTAGAAATTTTATTACGTCATGACCAGACATTAATTTTGTTTTAACTACAACTTTAATTGATATTTTGCGGATACTAAAGATGTTCTTTTTTAAATACCAGTTTGCATAGTTATTGTAAAATGTAGCTAGTAGCGAATTTTATATTATTAATGAATGTAAACTATTCAAGTTAGTGAGAAGTTTAAAAGCTAGACAACAAATAACTTTCCTCTGAGTTGTCTCTTTTACGACAAATTTGAATTAAATAGTGTGTGTAATTTTTTCATGTTCAATTGAAATATCATGGTAGTCCCCATCTTCAATTTAAATAATTTTTGACAACTGAATGACCAAACTTGCCGATTTTTTCAAATGTGTTTACGTGTGTTGTGAATTACCCTGTCTAAGAACAGAAGAAACAAAGTAATTTATTTTTAAGAGGCATACAATGTTTAATGTAAATTACATTTTACGGCATATATTTCCTGTGCTATCATTGTCCTTTCTCCAACAAACCTTATATTTAAAGGACCATATGAGCTATGTTTATATTTTAAAATAATTTTTATGATGTAAACAATATCCCGTCCTAATTCATGTGATCATGAAGGAGGCGGGACATTACAATTCGTTTAGCTATGTTGCATCCCCTGATGGCAGCTTGAAATAACTAAGTCCATCTATCCTCTCTATAAGCCTCTATAGTTTTGCAACCTCTATGTTTTGTTTGTTTTGTTTACCATGGCAATCATTGTTAGACGCTATAATGTGTGATACACCCCCTTCTCCTCAACAGGACAAGAGCAGGTGAACACGTACAATAAGGTAAAGAGGGCATGAAAACAACAAGAAAATGAGTTAATTGCAGAAGAGCGTTAGAACCGCATATTTGTTGATAGGCCTATACTTGGACCTATTCAATCATCTGCCGCCATGAACCCTTCTCAATCACCATCCACTACTATACCTAAAGACTCAAAAGGAACGGGACGAGAGTCTTTTGTTTGATCAGCCAAAATTACTTTGAACTTGTAGATGTAAATTAAAGATTGCGAGTCCAATAAATAATTATTTATTTGAGAATAGATTAACAATAATTATATATGTATATATGTAACAACAGATAGTTACAAGAGAATTACATAAAAATAAAAAAGGGTTATGCCCATAACAATACTGAGGCGCTGTATCCATATCAACCTTATCCTACCGGTTACTTTTACAATGTAGCCATTACATAAACAAAAAAAAAGGTAAAGGGGTTATGCCCATAACTATACTGAGGCGCTGTATCCATAGCAACCTTGTCCTAACAATTACATTCACTACGTAGCTTACAGCCCCTTAACAGGCCTCAGCGGCAACCCGCAGTGCGCGCTTCATAGTTACAAAACATTGGCGTATTACTTAAATGCCAACCCAAAAGGAAAGTAATATACTTATATTATTCTTAGCCCAAATTAATCCAGGCATTCGCCTTGTAAAGGTAAGTTAAATATAAATATAAAAGGTCCCTCATAGTTTCAATCACGGGACAACAAGCCGGAAGGGCAAAACCCTGGCAATATATTTAACAAATTATATATAGCATTACGTCATATTAATCTACGTACTTAGCCATTCTTACAATATTACAGAAAATGACAGATGAAAGTCGAACGGAAATTTAGAATGTACTGGCCAAAAAGAGAATTTAGACCTAACCTATAGTCTATTTAAAATATTCTTTAAATATTTTCCAAACAGTAAATTTTGAGTAGTACGGCCGAAATTTGAATTTATACCTTTGGGAATAATCCCATCCCGTGATGTGTGTCCAAGACACGGGCAAACCAAGAAGTGCCGCTTAAGGCAAACGACATCAGATTATAAGCAATTTTTCTCTGAGAGGAGGGGAACATAGGGGAAGCAAAAGAACATAGTAGAACATTCACATGAAACAGCGGGATTGGTGGTAAAGAACAAATAGGTCATTGGAGAGACGACGAGAACATCACGTGATCACTGTCTGACCACTTCCCATGGGGCAACGTGAGAAATGCCACGCTCACCACGCCACACCTCCACAGTCTATCAGTTACGCTTTTTCACTCGGGGCGAGAACAATGTACACGGGCCGGGATGTTTGTTGATGAGACTTCACACACGGAGACCGAGAAACGGGGCAGTTTTTTGGTGAGTCTTGTTAGGTCCACTCTTCGCGGTTGTAGACTTGGTGTTATTTAACTCATATTTGCTTCTTGCTTGTAACGTTGATCTCAAGCAACGTTACAAATCTCGCCCCCTGGACAGATGGGTGATGAGTTCTCTTGCTACCTTTTTCTTTTTTTTTACATAACAGTCTCGATACACGGGTAGTTCTCTTCTTTACAGTAGGCCCCGGTGTGTCTCATCCCTCCCGATACATCTTACATGACGTGGGCACCTGGCTGTGGCATGAGCGCTCCCATATTCCTGGGTCTTCAAACAGATCCCATTCCAGCCTCTCCAATGTAGGGGGATGGGAAGGGAGTGGCTCAACAGGAGCGGAAGTCCTCTCAGAGATCACTAAACAAAACAAAAAACACAAGCAGTAACATGTCCTTGATTATACATATCAAGGGCTTCTATGCCCGACCGCACTATTTGACTTATTTTATCCAAAGTCATTAGTTTTCACAGGGACAAGTTCCACAATAGTCTGAGCATCTTTTACGTTATACGTACCACTGGCCTTGCTAAACAAGGTCTCTTTATTATTGTCAAACAATTGCTCACACAGAGTTCACTTAATTTTGACACATAATGTTATACGGAAGTTCACTGAATGTCTTCATGGCGAAAGTTCATTCAGTAGATGCCACAAATAGAGAATTGATTAAACCCTAACACTAAACCTAACATCTAATCACATGATAACAAAAATACGGCACATGCTTCGAAGCATGCAGACTTAACACAAATAATTACGACAAATTTAAGAAAAGGAGTATTAACGTGTAACTAAACCTAACTTAACCTAAACTAGGTAGTGGCTTGATAGTCACTACGGTGGCCACCAAGTCACGACCCAGTGACTTCTTGATCAATTTAGTTATGACGGCAACATTTTAAGATGGCTAACATGGGCTCTTCTCAAAAGATTCTCGTCCTCCTGGTCTTTCAGACGCACGCTGACTGGGGTGAGAAACTGATCGATCAGCCATGGACCACTCCATTTTTCACACATTTTCGCTGAGATCTTCTCAATAGCGGAGCTGAGGGGAAACTCTCTGCAGAGGACGGTATCTCCAACCTTAAAGGGAACAGGGATCCTACCTTTGTTATAGTTTGCTGCTACTCTACGTTGAGCCTTTTTCAAACTTTCTAGCGCGAGGCGACACCTATCTGCGTGGGGAACAACGTCATTCTCATCAAGCAAAGGGTGGATGTCCCATACAGCTAACAAGGGGTGATTTAACTCTCTTCCTAAAAAAACAGAAGCTGGGGAGGAACTAATAGAATCGTGATAGGCAGTATTAAACGCTAAATTTAAAAACTCTAACTCCTGATCCCACCTACTCTGAACCTGATGGTGGAACACAATGAGAGCAATAACTAAATTTCTGTTGAACCTTTCAACTTGGTTCGGGCCAGGATGATATGGGCTCGTAGTGATGTGCCTAATCCCCCATCCAAAACACATATCTCTAAATAGTGCTGACCTAAAGCATGGACCATTGTCGCTAACTATGGCACGAGGGGCTCCTAAAAATGTCCAAATCCTTTTGCACAAAGCATTGACAGTCGTGGACGCCTTCATATCCCGTAGAGGGATTAGAAAAACAAATTTAGAAAATGCATCAATAAGTACCAAAATGCAGGTATTTCCCAGAGTGGAGCGGGTGATCGGGCCAATATAGTCCACAAAGACTTTCTCCCAAGGGTAATGAGCCACATCGGCCGAATGCAGCCCAATACGGGAGTTCTGTGTAGGTTTAGCCTTCTGGCAATCAATGCAACGACTAACCCAGGACTTGACGTCACTATACAGGCCGGGCCAAAAGAACTCATGGGAAATTTTTCGAACTGTCTTCAAAACACCTAGGTGCCCTCCAATAGCAGAATTATGAAAATACTTTAACAACATATGTCTCACCGCAAATGGAACAACTACCTTTCTTCCTTTTCCCCGAACATTGTAAGATACTAACAAACCTCTAAACAATCCAAACGATCCCACCTTCTCTCCCTTCTCGAGCCGCTCTATAATGTCTCTACACCAGGGGTCATCTCGTTGGTGATCATTAATAGAGATAAATGACTCAGGGATGGTTTTTATAACACAAGCAGTTACATTCATATCGTCAGGAGTTACAGGGGCCTGGTCTTCAGTGACGCGCGATAAGGCGTCAGCAGTGACATTGTTTTTTCCCGAAATGTGATGAGTAGTGAACTTAAAACGAGATAACCGCCAAACCCACCTACCAATTTTCCCAAGTTGCTTGGGATGCCGCCACATCCAAGCAAGAGCCATATTATCAGTGTATAACTCGAACTCTCTCTGTTCGAGGTAGTCGGCAAATCGCTCGACTCCAAAAATACAAGCTATACATTCTTTCTCATAAGTACTATATTTACGTTCAGAATCCGTGAGCGTCCGGCTGGCAAAAGCAACTGGCCTAACACCTTCAGGGGATCTTTGGGACAATACTGCGCCCAGGGCTAAAGAAGATGCGTCCACATGAAGCAAGAAAGGACTTGAAAAATCTGGCATCCTAAGGACCTCTGGGGAGATAAGTTTTTTCTTGAGGGTTTCAAAGGCCTGAGATTGGGTTTCGCCCCACACGAAGGTAGCTCCCTTTTTTTTGAGTGAATTAAGGGGCGCGGCTATGTCAGAAAACATGGGGATAAAACGAGAGTAATAGGCGCACATGCCGATAAATCTCATGACCCCTTTCAAATTTCTGGGAGGGGGGAATTCTACGATGGGCTTAATCCTCTCGGGGTCAATAAGTAAATTACCAGAAGAGATCACATAACCCAAGTAGTTGATCGAGGGTTTGGCCCATACAACTTTGTCTGGGTTCACGGTTAATCCAACCTTACGTAGGCGAGACAACACACTATCAAGATGGACGACATGATCCTCGATATTATCACTATACACACAAATGTCGTCAAGGTAATTAAAAACATATTTATATTTCAGGTCAGAAAAAACATGGTCGAGGATGCGACTAAGCGCTTGACCTCCTATACTACAACCCAGGGGTACTCTGTTAAACTCATATTGCTGCCATGGTGTCACAAAAGCCGTATACTTTTTGGAAGGTTCAGTTAAAGAACACTGCAGAAAACTGGCGTTGAGATCAATAACGCTAAATACCTTAGCTCTGCCCAGATATTGAAACGCAGATTCTACACTCGGCATAGGGTAGGGGTCGAATTGAATTTTCTTATTTATTTTGCGATAATCTACTATTAGTCTGTGTCCTTCCCCTTTTTTAGGAATTATAAAAGCTGGGCTAGCGTAGGGGGAAATGGAAGGGCGGATCACCCCTTTAACCTCAAGATCATGAATGAGTTGTCTGAAGATCTCCATTTTTGGGGGGGGCATGAATATGGACCAGATCTAACCGGGACGTTGTCCTCTACAACAATGTTATAGGGCAAAATATTACATTCTCCTAGCCTTGTAGTAATGACGTCAGGGTACCTCGCAATAACCTCCTGAATGACCAAATCCTGATTATCACAATAAACAAACGATGGACAGGCAGTCTTATCACTAAATGGAATTTTAACTCTGGGGGCAAATTCAAAATACAGTTCTTTCCGAGACATATTTAACACGCTTCCAGTTTGCCACAAAAAATCATTACCTAAAATGACTTCATATGGGATCGACGACACACAAAACATTTGTCTTACCCATGAAAAACCAGACATTTTGATGGATACTGAAACCATACGATTAACAGTCAAAAAACTTCCATTACCTAACAAAAACTTTTTTTCTTCCACCAGTTCTTGATTACAATTAACTAGACTCCTAATCTTTTCAAGCAACTCAAAACTGATAAAAGACGCACAAGAACCAGAGTCCAATAACGCGTACGCGACATACGAACCAATAGTAATCTCAACCACAGGTGAAGGAGGGGGACATTTCCTTCTATTGAGACGCGCAGCGGCACCTCCACTAACACTGCGCGTTACAAGTTTCCCACGGGACACTGGCGCTGAAAGTGCCCAAGTTGACGGCACTTGAAACATCTAACCTTAGACCTATCTGGGAGGAGAGAGGGTTTGCTCTTAAAATCTAAATTAGCCCTACTACTAGACTGAGGAGGGGTCCTATATTGTTCGGGCATTCTAGAAGAAGAGGCGTTTACACTTCCCACAATGGCCGGTTTCCTACAAACACCTACCGGGTGGGCTTCTAAATATTCTCCCTCGGCCTGTAAAGACCCTTCAATGCTCGAAGCGAGTGTATATAGCTCAGAAATAGTACTCGGTTTGAAAGAGAACACAAAATGCCTACGAGTCAGGGGGACACATTTTCTAGAATTAACTCTACCACTTCTTTTTCTGAGAGCTCAAGATTTAAAATTCCCGCCGCTTCGGAGATCGACAGAATAAACAATCTAAGCGACTCATCAGGATATTGAAATCTGTGCACAAAAATATTACTAAGTCTCTGTCTCTCCCTCTTATTCACCAAGGATTCTAAGGCTCTATCCCTAACTTTTTTCCAAGATAGACCCAACTGGATACCCTGAGAAATGATATGGGCCAAAAACCCTGAAGTTTTGCCAATACACAAAGTTAAAAAATCGGGGTCTCCAACTAAGTTAAGTTTGTTCACCTTATCCACTGCTAACAGAAATTGAAATAACGCAGTGCTAGATTGACCGTCGCAAGTAACTATATTTTTCAAACAATCTCTGGCAATATTTAACTTAAATTTAATGGAGGGGGCAGTGTCCGCTGGGTTATCAACACTATTGGGAGTTGGTTCCCCTACTTCAAGCCTCTTATTTGCGCCTACTTCTTCCTTTCCCTGATCTAAGGGGGCTTGGCTCACACTAAGGGTGGGTTCACTAGAATAAGGAACGCTGGACTCACTTAAACTTTTTGACAGAAGAGCCCGCAACTGGATAACCGTGGCATTGGGGGGGTGCAGTATTCCTCTCCGGTCCAGCTCCGCTATGAGTTCCTCTCCTTTGAGTGTGTACACCTCGGACTTTGAAGAAATCCGGCTCATTCCAGTGGCGGAGTCCATGGCCGATGATGAGTTCATGAAACACAAAATTTACAAAAATAAATATTAGTCCTGAAACGCTCACTTCTGCAAGAGCAGAGTGGCGCAGTTTGTGATACACCCCCTTCTCCTCAACAGGACAAGAGCAGGTGAACACGTACAATAAGGTAAAGAGGGCATGAAAACAACAAGAAAATGAGTTAATTGCAGAAGAGCGTTAGAACCGCATATTTGTTGATAGGCCTATACTTGGACCTATTCAATCATCTGCCGCCATGAACCCTTCTCAATCACCATCCACTACTATACCTAAAGACTCAAAAGGAACGGGACGAGAGTCTTTTGTTTGATCAGCCAAAATTACTTTGAACTTGTAGATGTAAATTAAAGATTGCGAGTCCAATAAATAATGATTTATTTGAGAATAGATTAACAATAATTATATATGTATATATGTAACAACAGATAGTTACAAGAGAATTACATAAAAATAAAAAAGGGTTATGCCATAACAATACTGAGGCGCTGTATCCATATCAACCTTATCCTACCGGTTACTTTTACAATGTAGCCATTACATAAACAAAAAAAAAGGTAAAGGGGTTATGCCCATAACTATACTGAGGCGCTGTATCCATAGCAACCTTGTCCTAACAATTACATTCACTACGTAGCTTACAGCCCCTTAACAGGCCTCAGCGGCAACCCGCAGTGCGCGCTTCATAGTTACAAAACATTGGCGTATTACTTAAATGCCAACCCAAAAGGAAAGTAATATACTTATATTATTCTTAGCCCAAATTAATCCAGGCATTCGCCTTGTAAAGGTAAGTTAAATATAAATATAAAAGGTCCCTCATAGTTTCAATCACGGGACAACAAGCCGGAAGGGCAAAACCCTGGCAATATATTTAACAAATTATATATAGCATTACGTCATATTAATCTACGTACTTAGCCATTCTTACAATATTACAGAAAATGACAGATGAAAGTCGAACGGAAATTTAGAATGTACTGGCCAAAAAGAGAATTTAGACCTAACCTATGGTCTATTTAAAATATTCTTTAAATATTTTCCAAACAGTAAATTTTGAGTAGTACGGCCGAAATTTGAATTTATACCTTTGGGAATAATCCCATCCCGTGATGTGTGTCCAAGACACGGGCAAACCAAGAAGTGCCGCTTAAGGCAAACGACATCAGATTATAAGCAATTTTTCTCTGAGAGGAGGGGAACATAGGGGAAGCAAAAGAACATAGTAGAACATTCACATGAAACAGCGGGATTGGTGGTAAAGAACAAATAGGTCATTGGAGAGACGACGAGAACATCACGTGATCACTGTCTGACCACTTCCCATGGGGCAACGTGAGAAATGCCACGCTCACCACGCCACACCTCCACAGTCTATCAGTTACGCTTTTTCACTCGGGGCGAGAACAATGTACACGGGCCGGGATGTTTGTTGATGAGACTTCACACACGGAGACCGAGAAACGGGGCAGTTTTTTGGTGAGTCTTGTTAGGTCCACTCTTCGCGGTTGTAGACTTGGTGTTATTTAACTCATATTTGCTTCTTGCTTGTAACGTTGATCTCAAGCAACGTTACAAATGGAGAAGGACTCTAAGAAAAAGGAAAAGTGACGCGCTGGTTTTGAGACATGAAATAAATGTGAATGTAAATAAAAAGGATTAGATTTGAGGTACGAAGTTTTTCGTTCCATCAGCGAGCGCCGGTTAGAGTCGAGGACTGGATCTTAATTTTCTCTGAAACGGGGAAGATTGTTCATTTTGAAGATCTAGAAGTGTGAGTGCTGCAGCCATTATCAGAGAATGGTATGCAACTTGTGTTTGGCATCATCACCTCAAATACTACAGGAAAACGAGTGAGATGTTTTTATTATTATTGACAGTTCAGGACCACTAATTCACAGTTACCACCAATGTATATGTTATTTTACTTAAAGGCTCTTATGCCGCAATGTTTCATGGTTTAGATTTATAAATTATTCTGGTACCGGATAGGTAGGACTTTCTTTTAAAACTACAACTGCCACAATTAAAATAAATATATATATTTATGTACTCTTTGAGTATTTGAGTCTTAGATATTTAAAATTTCACTATACTTATAATATGACCTTTTCTTTATCTTTACCTCTATTTTGGTTACATATATGTTCCACCCTTCTGGTGAAATTGTTGGTCCTTTTTCAAGCTCATAATAAGAGTCATTTAATTTGTGAGTATCACTCAACTCACTGGCGCCCACCCTTTTATTTCACTAGAATTTAGAACTTCACGATGAGCTACAGGATTACCGTGGATACATATCAGAGTGTAAGTTTACCTGGTAATTATGTCTATCGCTACTGGGCCACATTAAAGCCACAAAAATATCCTTCCTTGCTACATCAACGCGGATACCTCGAGAAGTTAGAGTCTCAGTTTTTTTTTACGTGCTTTACCGACTGAATTGGTAATTGAGGGAGTGAGGTTACTATACTACCCCCCCCCCCCTATAAGGTTACAATGAATAGGGAGGGTTGCATCAAAGGTACCCTAATTTAAGCTCTGCACTTTAGAGAAGTAATTTTATTTTCTGTTGTATTTTAAATATGTTTGTATTGTGAGCGTTTGTAAAGCACTAGAGGATCTAATGGTGTCTTAAGGTACGGCAGAAGGGAGCGCGAGTAATTTTTCAGTTTTTATAGAATTACATATTTTTAACCAAAATAAATCAAATATTTCTCCAGTAGCAATGTAGAGTTTAGTTTTCTACACATACTAATATCAACAAATCTTGAATATCTCTAAAGTGTGTCTTGGAATGTTTTCAAAACACTTTATCTTTATTTAAAATGTTTTGACAAAATTCCAGGACACCCTTGACAGATATTCAAGATCTGTTGATATTAGTATGTGTAGAAAACTAAACTCTACATTGCTACTGGAGAAATATTTGATTTATTTTGGCCAACAAATTTATATTCTATAAAAACTGAAAAATACTTGCACTCCCTTCTACCGCACCTTAACGAATAGGATGTATTCATACAGCTAGCAGTTTGACCCGTTCTTTGCACGAGTAAGCCGCATAAAATCCATATCAAATTAGGACTTTCAACATCCGGATACCACCTTTTTTACAGTTCGGCCTTGTACAAACCTGTGTTACTATGGCAATCCCAAAACAATTAGAACACTCAATAGTTTAAAATAAATTAAATCTTTGAAATAATGTCTTAACTTGTCCATAATATGCGTGCACTAATGAATACAATATATGCCTATGCACGGTCATAAGATAAGTGAAACTAAATAATATAGATTTGAAAAGAAGAATGTTGGAAAAAAGAGCAAAACATTTTACTAAATAACTTAAATGAAATAATATATTATGTTACAGAACCATATTGAATAAATGAGCATCATGGTTTAGCAAATGGCATGTGGTTCTCCAAGCTATGTGACAGAAGTTGTTTTTTTAATTATTATGTCACTTCTAGTTAGGCGGTAGCTTATCCTTCGATTTTTAATTATGTTACCAAAACGTGATGGATCAAATTAAAAATCCATCTTGGTTTTAGTGTTTATTTATTTTAAATTATTTTTTCGTCTGTGTATACAATATTAAAACTGCCTACAATATGGAGAAAGTTTTTTTTACCAATCCAGGATTTTGGTGCCCCTCCCACCCTAACCACCTTTTACCCATTTCCGAGCCTCATATTTTAAAATTCCAAACTTTTATGTTACTTGGGTGGTCATTTTACCAATTTACCAAATTTAAATTTTCTTCCACTCATTTCAAACTCATTTTTAGATTTCAACACTCTATTTTGAAATTTTAAAAGTTATTCTGCAAAATGATATTGTTGTTTTTCGTCCTGTCAAATTTCTGTTTTTAACAACACCAAAATTTATTGTTTATAGTTGTATCACTTTAGAGCTCTTCCATTTCCCAGGTTTCCATTTTAATATAATTCCAATTATTCAGACTTAATTCTGTTATTCGAGCTGATCTATTTAATTACATGCCGGAATTAAATTTTCTACCACAGGAAGTTGGTTTTTTATTAGTTTCAAAAAAATTTTGTCTCCCATTTATTGGAACCAGTTTTAACATCGCAAAATTTTATTATTTTTTATTATTTGGGGTGATCCTCCTAACTGCTTGAAAGTATTTACATTTTTTACCACACTTATAATTTTTTTACTATTAGTTTGCGAAGTTCTTAGCTCTTCTTAAGCCCAAATCTTGATTCTAACACTAGTTATATTTCATACTTTCTATCTATATGTGAAATGTCTATTTTATACCATGTTGATTTCTTTTTATGGGTTTGTTTGTCTTCTTTCACAACGATGAGTAGTTTGTTCTTTTAGTTTTCAAAGTTTCAAGACTCCCAATTTCACCTGCCTCCACTTAAATATATAAAATATTTAACACAATTTTGTTTTTTGGAATGTTCCCTGTGTATTCCCGGCAAATTATAATTTTCTATCACCCCTAAAACTTTTTATTTCTATTTACATTCCGCCCTCCACCACCCCACCATCTCTTCCAGAATTAAATTTTAGATTTTGAAATATACTGATTTTTACCTTAATTTTGAGTGCTTTTCAAATTGCAGTTCTCTACCACACCTACAAATATTTTTATACATCAACCCCCGCCTCTCACCCCTTTTCGCCCATTTCCAGGGTCACACTTAAATTTAAAATGTTAAGTCTCTCACGGTTATTTGAAGGCGTCCCCTTACCTTCTTTCTAAATTTCTGATTTTTTGTTCACCCAGATTAGTTGTTTTTATTATTTTGGGAAGTTATAAATCCTGCACCTTTTCATTTTACAACTAGCATTAGAAATTTAAAATATTTCTAACCATCCCAAATTAAAATTTTTACTACACCTACATTTTTTCATTTCTTTCCCCCTCCATTATTTCACAAAAACCCATTTGAGAATAATAAATTTTCAGATTTTTATTATTATTATTATTATAATTATTATTATTATTATTAGCACGCGGCTTACTACCCGTTCGGGTTATACGCACTTACGCTAATGTGTAATGGTAGGGTGATGTGAGATGAAATGAAGGACCTACAGTTTAACGTGGAATCCGAACCACGGTGGAGACCTGGCATTCCTGTCAGATTTTAATAAATATTTGGTTTGGTCACTTTAACTGCCTGCAGAATCTAAATGTGATTCCACACTAAGAAGTAGTTATTTCTATTAGTTTTGAAATTTTTGAAATCCCTAACATTCTTCTACAGAAATCACTCTCATACATATCATATATCAAGGTTTATTTGTTTGTACAGAGTTGTATTCCTCTATGTTTACCAACATTTTGTTTTCCACTTCATCTAAATTAAAACAATTTTGGCCTCCCACCACCCCTCCCTCCTTATTTCTTTGAGCTCCATTTTGAAATTTGCATTTTTAGGTTTTTCTGGTTATATAATACAGTACCTACAGCTTCCGGCCAAATTTTATCTTTCCACCGGGGTTCAATCCTCGGTCCCGGCAAAGATTTATCTGATTGACCAAACCCTTCCTTCACCTCTGACAAGACATCTTGTGAATGTGGGGAATGCCAGGTCGCCACCGTGGTTCGGATTCCACGTTAAACTGTAGGTCCTTCATTTCATCTCACAATCAACCTACCATTACACATTAGCGTAAGTGCGTATAACCCGAACGGGTAGTAAGACGCGGTGCTAATAATAATAATAAATTTATCTTTCCAGCCATTTATACAATTATTTTGACAATAAAAATGTTCCAACCACGTCGAACCCTTTTTGGGATTACATTTTGCAAAACTCTTCTTATTGATGCCTACGACCTGAAAGGAATCTCCTTGCCGAGTTTCAAGATTTTAGGAGCCAACTTTGTAGCCTATAGCTCCCTCATCTATATGAAGTGATGTAGGGATACTCTGTATTTTCCACACACTCTACTACCAATCTAGGATTTTCTTCCATTGGTTCAATGAATATGTGGCTCATACTTACTTGCATTGTTCTTTCTTTTATACCTGACACTCATTGGGTATGGCAATATCAGAATCGATATTTTTTGGACCGAGTTCTTAACGAGTTCCGGAGATACGGTGGTAGTCAGTGAGTCAGGGCTTTCGTCTTTATATAATAATATATTATTATTTGAGGCTATTAAGATAAGATGTGTAAGGGATAATCCTTTAAATCATCAGCGTTATTAAAAAAACTAAATTAAGAAAGTTAAAATATATATTATATGGTTCAAAGTTACAAATAAATTAATGTATTTTCTGTCAATATATTTTTGTTGTTATTTCAGAGGTGTTTACAGATATTATAATAAACTTGATTTCTATACAATAATAATAAAATAAAGATATTCTGTATAATGTATTAGGTAATTTTATATAATTATTTTATTGTGCCATGGAATTTTATTGTGTCATGAATTGTAAATAGAAAAACTACAAATATTTAAGTGTTTATTAATCATTTCTAATGTCTATTGTGCCTAATTTATCGCGGAGATAACAAAATGAGGACCTTCATATTAATTAAAGAAGCCGCGAAGAATCTTGGTCTGAGCTGGTTGAGAGGGATCGGGATCTGAACAAGACAATATCCACGCGCTACTACGTGTTTTCAACACATTCATCATTCCGTTGATTATTCTTGTTTTATGGCCCACCTGACTTTATTAACACTCGTGTCAAAGAGTTTATTAAAAAATAATATACATATAATGTGATCTAGGAAAGCTATTTACACAACATATATAAAATTGTACACAAAACAATATTTCATGTTAAACCTTTTAAATATGTATTAATAGATGCAAAACAGGATTATTTAAATTGTTTAAAAATTTTCTATCTTCAATCAACGAAAAAAATGTATTAATACTGGAAACAAAAGTGTTAAAAAAATAACTTGGAGTGACCACTTTATTATAAATATATATATATATAATATTATGAATCGTTGGGATACTAAAACATTACCTTGTAGTAGAAAATAGTACATTATTAATACAAACTTAATAATTATAAAAGTATAGTTTCAAAAGTGGTACAACTGCAATAACTTTAGTGACCACTTTGAAATACTAATTGCTAAAAACGGGTACAGATAAAAAAATATTCTTTATATAACAAAATGGTACAGAACTAATATACCACTTTGGCATTTAAAAGAATCATTTTCAAAAGTAATACAAGAAAATTATCTTGGAGACACCACTTTATGCTAATTACTCAAAACGGGTACGGGTACAAAACTTTTTCTTTGCGGTACAAAACGGTACACAACTGGCACAAAAGTGGTACTACAGGTTAATGGACCTGTTAGCGTTGCGGATTCTTTCCCTCCAGTGTGATCCTTTCAGTTGGGCCCTGAAAATTCTCCCTCCCCGTCCTGCTTGTTGCCTTGCCCTCAGGTAGATGACGGTCCCTGACTCAGTGGTCAGGGTGGCTGACTGGTGAGGAAGACACTAGTTTGTGACCCGACTTGGCAGCTGTTTTATTACAAACTAATCTATTGTTACCACCGCGTCTTACTACACGATATGGTTGTACGATTATGTACTAATTACTATAATGTTTATAATAAGTAAGGTTGAACTTAGAGAAAGTGTACCAGCATTTGTGTGGAGTGTGAGTTGAAAACCATTTAGATAAAACCACCCTCAGCTCACCAGACCAAGATTTGAACCCCGATCTCCCCGTCATGGATAGTCCAGTCTACTGCGAGACTGACAGACTAGACCACAAGGCCAACAAACAGGTCTTTCACTTATTCAAGAGCATGGATCAAGGTATTTGAAAGCTAAGAGAATGCACCAGCATTCTCCTGGAGAAGTGAATCAATGGTAAGACTATCACTAATAGACCTATACCGGTTTCGAACCCGAACACCGGCCCGCAGGTCCTGGGCTTAGAACGCCAGATGTTTCCCCTAGGTAATCAGTTTGTAAGTCGTGTGCTGATATAAATCTGTGTCTAGTGTTTAAAAAGACAGTTTTAAAAAAACCATTTGTGTTTGGATGTAAAACTAATGAAACGTGAATTGTAGCCAAACAGAAATGTTGTCAAGATGAAGAATGTTTTCCATGGGTTTAATTAAAGAAATTAAATTATAAGTATTAATAAATTACATATTTGTATGCGTGTCTCGGCTACATCACTCGTAGCTCAGTTCGTGGAAAAATCAGTCTGTACTAATGTACTATTACCCAGGGGACCACCGAATGTACTAATCGTACATCCTTTCCGTGGAGGCTCGTTCAATGTCCCGATGGGATGAGGTGAGAATGAGGGAGATAGTTTGAGGGGATAATGAGTATGAGGGTTGTAACATTTAAAAGAGCTAGCCTGATATATTCCTGTTTGTATTCCACCATTAGGGTGACATGATATAACGATTGCATTGGGTTCAAGTTTGCTGTTCTGTATTATAATAATTAAAAAGGGATGATGTCTTATTTTATAAATTAAAAGTTCTAGTGTTTTATAGTTATTTTTATTTTAAGCAGATAAACAGTTTTTTGCTATATATTTCACACGTTGTATATTGTAATAAAAGCCTCACTATTACATTATATACATGATAATTCCCGACACGTGAGATTTAGAACACAGATTAAGATGTCATAGACTTACCTACTCAGCTCCTGTCGGAAGTAAAGTGAAGAGATGCCTACCCTAAAGGGTTATATCAAGCGACATTTCCTTCTCGAAGCTTCCTAAATTTGGTCATCCAGGTGCGTTTCTGTCCACAAAACTGCGTTGTCTTTTTAAACAGACGTAGAAGGATGTCGCCATACTTTGCAACTTAAAAACTTATCACAAATAAATCTTACTACCCGCTCTCATTTAAAAATATCGTAATTTTGAATATAGATGAGAATAATAAATTATTGAGATGTATAATTCTATATGATTACATGGTGCAGAACTAGTGGAAACACAACCTAACTTAAGCCTAATCAACAATACCCTGGTGACAATTTGGGTAATTCTGCTTTCAGAAAATACCCATAAAACCAGCCGGGAATGGAATCAGGGACCTTAGACTCGTAGCCAGGTGCGCTGACCACTATACCAAGGGGCTGGTTTGAATGTTTATAACGAGATGTAACTGCAAGATAGATCAATCATATCAAGTGGAAAGTCAGCTCTGCTATTAAATACTCATTGGTCGCAAAACCAGTTGGATTAGAACCTCTACTTGAATAACTCTAAAAGAATAGTTAGCCAAGCAAAGGAATTTTAATTTAATTTGTTTTGTAAAATAAATTAATAGAACCAGCTGACATACTACTTCCACTAAATATCTAAAGTGCAGTATCATAATTTTATTTTTATCCATTTATTGGCAAAAGATTGGCCCTGATCAAATAGTGATTTAGTCCGTCGTGTTTTCTGTACTATATTCAAGCAACGTTTGTTAGTGCACTTCAAAGTCAGATGACCGGACGAGGGGAAACAATTCAGGCTGAAAATTTGTAGGTGTTTATTTTAAAGTTAAAATGGCCGCCAGACTGGGTGCGCTACAAAGTCAACAAGCAAACAAACAACGGACGCTCCTGAAGCTATCATACTCCACACATGGGGAGCCGGGGGAGTTGACGAGAGGGTGTTTGTTCTGGTCAACACCGGAGGCTAGGGCTGAACCCTCAATGAAAGGACCTCCACACCTTACATCATTAGTTTGTATCGGATATGAACACAGTTCACACTACACTGCTGTCACTGGACAGAGAGGAACCAGCTCACACTACACTGCTGTCACTGGACAGAGAGAAACACAACTTACACTACACTGCTGTCACTGGACAGAGAGTAACACAGTCCACACTTGACACTGCTGTCACTGGACAGAGAGGAGCACAACTCACACTACACTGCTGTCACTGGACAGAGAGGAACACAGTCCACACTTGACACTGCTTTCACTGGACAGAGAGGAGCACAACTCACACTACACTGTACACTGCTGTCACTGGACAGAGAGAAAAACAGTCCACACTTGACACTGCTGTCACTAGACAGAGAGGAACACAGCTAACACTACACTGCTGTCACTGGACAGAGAGGAGCACATCTCAGACTGTACACTGCTGTCACTGGACAGAGAGGAGCCAACTCACACTACACTGCTGTCACTGGACAGAGAGGAACAAAGCTAACACTACACTGATGTCACTGGACAGAGAGGAACGCAGTTCACACTTGACACTGCTGTCACTGGACAGAGAGAAAAACAGTCCACACTTGACACTGCTGTCACTGGACAGAGAGGAGCACAGCTAACACTACACTAAACTGTCACTGGACAGAGAGGAACACAGTCCACACTTGACACTGCTGTCACTGGACAGAGAGGAGCACAACTCACACTACACTGCTGTCACTGGACAGAGAGGAGCACAACTCACACTACACTGCTTTCACTGGACAGAGAGGAGCACAATCCAACTACACTGCTGTCACTGGACAGAGAGGAGCACAGCTAACACTACACTGCTGTCACTGGACAGAGAGGAACACAGTCCACACTTGACACTGCTGTCACTGGACAGAGAGGAGCACACTCACACTACACTGCTGTCACTGGACAGAGAGGAACACAGTTCACACTACACTGCTGTCACTGGACAGAGAGGAGCACAACTCACACTACACCTGCTGTCACTGGACAGAGAGGAACACAGTCCACACTTGACACTGCTTTCACTGGACAGAGAGGAGCAAACTCACACTACACTGTACACTGCTGTCACTGGACAGAGAGAAAAACAGTCCACACTTGACACTGCTGTCACTAGACAGAGAGGAACACAGTCCACACTTGACACTGCTGTCACTGGACAGAGAGGAACACAGTCCACACTTGACACTGCTGTCACTGGACAGAGAGGAGCACAACTCACACTACACTGCTGTCACTGGACAGAGAGGAACACAGCTAACACTACACTGCTGTCACTGGACAGAGAGGAGCACAACTCACACTACACTGTACACTGCTGTCACTGGACAGAGAGGAACACAGTCCACACTTGACACTGCTGTCACTGGACAGAGAGGAGCACAATCACACTACAGTGCTGTCACTGGACAGAGAGGAACGCAGTTCACACTACACTGCTGTCACTGGACAGAGAGGAACACAGCTCAGACTACACTGCTGCCACTGGACTGGATATTTACTAACATGTATACAAATAATAGGTACGACTGCAGTATCAAAGCAATAATTGCTGATCTCTCAAGTCTTGTGAGAGAGGAAGGTGTCATTCCGAGCGAGGTAAGGTATTCTCAGCCTGTGATTGACAAGAATTACGGTAGGGGAAAGGGAGGCACAGAAAGATTTCTGTCGTCAACTGGCACGACGTCAACTCAGTGTGATGTCTCGATTCTTGATTGATGGACAGGAGGTGTGGATGTTAAGTTCGCTAAATTAGTTTAAGTTGGATTCTAAGTCACGTTCTACAAAACGATGCTCGAAAATTGAAAGATAAAAAAATACATACTTCTATGTGAAAACAACACACTTTGAATTTCATATTAATTATGTTATTTTTCAAAAATTCAATCAGTAGTTTATTTACAAGTTTCTTTACGTTTGTCTTTAAGTTGGTCTAGTAGGCCACGTAAGAGGGATAACATTGTATATTCCTGCCTTCTATATATACTTACTAACAAACAATACAGCAGCCCCGGGCGGAAATTGTGGATTTTGACTGTGGGAAAGAAAGAAAGAAAGAGAGGGTATCGGTCACCATTAGTGGTCCAGATTGATTAACGACGCCAACATCTAATACCTAATAGAAAGACTCTTACGAACGAGTAGAGGTAATGATATCTTGAGTCAGACCTCCATGAGAAAATCCTTCCAGAGAAGATACAGAAATATGTCCTGGTTCTATGTGATACTACCAGTCCTGGTTATATGTGATACTACCAGTCCTGGTTCCATGTGATACTACCAGTCCTGGTTATATGTGATACTACCCGTCCTGGTTATATGTGATACTACCAGTCCTGGTCCAATGTCTTACTACCATAGGCTACACACATAATTACTTTAATCAGATTGTAATGAAAAATATAAAATACATAGTAAATGTACCCGCATTTTCTTGTAAGTAGATGGAAGAATAATGTATAGATAACACCTCTCTCATTACTTCTAACATAGACTAGACCCCTCACTTACGGTAGATTCCATTATATCACGAGTCTGACACCTTATACCACGTGGTCATCAGTAGGGTAGGCTAAATGTTAACTTTCTCTTATCGTTGAGCGTTAATTTAGAATTATTCATTTCTCGCTCATTTGGGAAATTGTGATGTCTGTCCAGCCTTTCAAACAAAGGGTGACCAGGCAGTCTAAGACGTTAGACTCGAAATTTACTCGGTTGACCTTGAGTAGGTTGGAGATTAAATCTATGTGAATTGAGGGCTGTTTTCCAAATATTTCACCGGTATTTTCCCCTCCCATCTCCACGCTAATGCCGATTATATCTATATCAATTCTTGAACAAATGGTGACCAAAAGTGCAGTCTATTTAGCCGTTGAACGGATAATTTTCTATCCATCCGCCGGGAAGAGAGAGTATTTTTTCTATAAAATGTATATTCCTCATTTCTAACTCATTAGTGTAGTTAAATGCATACAACCCGGATGGGTGGTAAGACATAGAGCAAAAAAAAATGCGATCTTTCTTAAATAGCGTTTTAAAACCCATCTCAATATAATTCATAATTAAAATTAACAGCATTTAATTAATTACAAAAATTATTTCAAATAAGCATCAGGTAAAACAATAATGTAAGCAAAATCCCCCCTCCCCTCTTTCTTCCCAATTCGGAATAGAGTAGAATTCCTCGAGATGCAATATAGCCTAATATATACTTCCACCCCCTCATTTAATGAGGCAAATAAGGGATGGAGGGAGGAAACATGTCGACCATGTTTGCGTTAACGGTGAAACTTAATTTAAAACGACTTACGCATTGTTCCTTCAATCCTTCTGTTAAAACTCCCCCATTAGACTCAGTCTCAACCGGTCGAGTGTTCTAGAGAGAGAGGGAAGATGGCAGGAAGGAAAAATAAGAAAATATATGGCAAGGCTCGCTCTTCATTTGTTTCTAGTTTACGTTTGAATTATCTGGCAATGTCCCAATCTGTATAATATATATTGCAAGGCTCGCTCTTCATTTGTTTCTAGTTTACGTTTGAATTATCTGGCAATGTCCCAATCTGTATAATATATATTGCAAGGCACGCTCTTCATTTGTTTCTAGTTTATGTTTGAAATATCTGGCAATGTCCCAATCTGTATAATATATATTGCAAGGCACGCTCTTCATTTGTTTCTAGTTTATGTTTGAATTATATGGCAATGTCCCAATCTGTATAATATATATTGCAAGGCACGCTCTTCATTTGTTTCTAGTTTATGTTTGAAATATCTGGCAATGTCCCAATCTGTATAATATATATTGCAAGGCACGCTCTTCATTTGTTTCTAGTTTATGTTTGAAATATCTGGCAATGTCCCAATCTGTATAATATATATTGCAAGGCACGCTCTTCATTTGTTTCTAGTTTATGTTTGAAATATCTGGCAATGTCCCAATCTGTATAATATATATTGCAAGGCACGCTCTTCATTTGTTTCTAGTTTATGTTTGAATTATATGGCAATGTCCCAATCTGTATAATATATATTGCAAGGCACGCTCTTCATTTGTTTCTAGTTTATGTTTGAAATATCTGGCAATGTCCCAATCTGTATAATATATATTGCAAGGCACGCTCTTCATTTGTTTCTAGTTTATGTTTGAATTATATGGCAATGTCCCAATCTGTATAATATATATTGCAAGGCACGCTCTTCATTTGTTTCTAGTTTATGTTTGAAATATCTGGCAATGTCCCAATCTGTATAATATATATTTATTTTGTCCGGTAGCTAACGTCCAATTCTTATAGGAAGTATCGTTAAAAAATACAGACTTTTTGTGGTCAATATTGAATGTGGTTGGAATGACATATCTAAGAAATGTTTGTGAAGGAACTCATGTGGACGAAGGAATGTTTGTTTGGGCATGTTGAGAGGCTGAGTGTGGATCGAGTGACGAAGCAAATGTATAAAGGTAGAAAGGCGTGATTAGTTATGTTTGTAATATATGTATGTATGTTGTAACTTTTAAAAGAGCAAGCCTGATATATTCATGTTTGTACGCCACCATTAGGGTGGCATTTGATATAACGATTGAATTAGTGTGACCCAAGCTCTAAGATTAGAGGGGTTCAATTACATATATAAAAAATATAATCCAGTGTTATACAAAAGGGGGATAAATAGACCAATAGGAGTGCGCAGTGTGATTAACTTTTTGTTTGTGTTGAAAAATGCTGGGTACACAACATGTTCCCAGCGCACGCAACTCACTCCTAGAAGCGGTAAAACTACGGTCCACCTTCAATGATTAATAATATTATACGAAGAGGTCGAAGGCTAAGTTAAAAGGGGTTTGGACATTAAACATCTCTAAAACCTAGGGATAACAGGGCATAACTACAATATTAAAAGATTTCAAGTCTTATCAAGCACTTTGATTTAATTTCTGACAAGTTTTATTAAATAATATGCATATATTTTGAAGAATCTTAAATGGTTCCTCATAGATACAATAGCAGTAAATGACTAAGCGCAATAATAACATTCGACATAATCCAAGAGGAAAATATTTCATAAATATTTACTCCTTTTCTTTTATATTTTTTTATATAGTATTTACCATGGGCATATTAAGTGAATTAAATATCCATGCCTGGCATTATTAAATTTGAGTGTGACAATATCTAATATTATAGATGATTTCTCCTATATGACATATTTCAGAACTAGTTGCGAAAATACAACATATTAGTAAAAGTTTTAAAATTC
Organism: Timema cristinae; assembly: GCA_039000515.1. Taxonomy (NCBI): domain Eukaryota; kingdom Metazoa; phylum Arthropoda; class Insecta; order Phasmatodea; family Timematidae; genus Timema; species Timema cristinae. The sequence continues at coordinate 55,175,416 of JBCFYV010011164.1, forward strand.
ATTGTTTATACATAAATAACAAGTATACTCATAACGTCGCTAATCTTGAATGTACAGAGATAATCTAAATACTGAACCCTCCTAAGTAGCTCTTTACTAACTCTACAAGTACGGTAAACAACGTTAGTTTTAAATAAATGTGAAGGGTAACGCCTAACTTTACTAACATTTGACAAGTTCTGACCTAAAGTAATAAACAACTTTCCCACATAAATATTTTCAAAACTCATATTGCAACACAACTCACAAATGAGATAGCTAACATTAAACCCAATGTTATGCAAAAGTACGAAGATTCATACAAGATTTCAATAATTATATCTAAACGAAAGAATGACCAAACGAGAATTTTGAAAAGTTACAATATCTAAATTTACGCCCAAAATGAATTTCTCCTTACATTATATCAATATGTCCTTGAAGCCTCCGCTTCGTCCTACAGTGTCCAAGCCTAGTCCAAGAGTGGAGTCTTACTAGACGGACGGTCTTATATATGGTGCACACACTCGTCGAACAAGAGAGACAGGATCACAAAAGGGTGGGGATCACTGTGGTAAACACACTGAAAGGGGGGATGTGCGCGGCACTCGAAACGTCTATTTTCTTCTTGTAAGGCCTGGCAGATACTATCCTTTTCTACTCTATTCTCGTTATCGTTGTTGTGGTGGCATTGAGCAGGGTGGTGGTCTCTAGCGGTGAGACGCGGCTCTAGGCTCGGTGTTAGCAGTTGATCGCGTGTTGTTCATGTGGCCAGACTTGTCGTTGTTCGAGGTGCCTAGCCTGGTCGGTGAGATTGGGTAAGTGTATTATGATTGACTTGCCCATTTTGTTTTAACTTGGAGCTACAGTAGGTCCAAGTTTGCTGTTCTGTATTATGATAATTAAAAAGAGATAATGTCTTATTTTATAAATTAAAAGATATGGTGTTTTATATTTTATTAAATTTTAAGTAGATACAAAGTTTTTTGCTAGATATTTCACACGTTGTAGATTTTTATATGCATGATAATTCCCGACACGTGAGATTTAAAACACACATTAAGATGGTCATAGACTCCACCTACACGGCTCCTCGTCAGGAAGGAAAGTGAAGAGATGCGTACCCTGAAGGGGTATATCAAGCGACATTTCCTTCTTCGAAGCTTCCCAAAAGAAAAAAAGGCATGGTCATCCAGGTGCGTTTCTGTCCACAAACTGCGTTGTCTTTTTAAACAGAGACGTAGAAGGATGTCGCCATACCTTGCAACTTAACAACTTAACACAAATAAAACTTACTACCCGTTCTCATTTAAAATATCGTAATTTTGAATTAAAATGTGAACAATAAATTATTGAGATGTATAACTCTCATTACTATGTATATTATGTATGTATGTATGTATGTATGTATGTATGTATGTATGTATTTTTTTTAACGAGAAGGGAAATCCTATTTACGGAGCCTTCAGATCCATCTGAAAGACTGTGGGACTCCACTAGAGAAGGTGACTCTAGGTGTACGGCAAGAATATTCCATATTCCCGACGTACCGAACTACAAATTGTAAAACCCTACCCACTAAAACCCCCGGGGTACAGCCCTGTACCCCACCTCGAGAGTGTTCTCCAATACACCCCACGTGGAACGGCCGTCAGGCATTACTTCGCGTGAGGCTGGATGGCTAACTGCCTACTCCGTCGTTGCCATTATCTGGGTGGTCTACTACTTGCTATTTCCTCTACCCTGAGGTTCTTCACAACGCGCGAAGCCATGTCCGCAACAGCCTTCCAGTTGTCCTCGTTGAGCAGCATCAAACTGACGATGCTTTCTGGGTTGATCTCGTCTGGAGTCGCCTATCTAGCTCCTCCTTCTCAGCAGCGAAGCGGGGACACCCGAAAAGGACGTGCTCCGCAGTCTATTCCAACTCTGTGCAGTTTGGACAGGATGGTGAATCACCTAGCCCGAATATGACCTGAAGCATCCGTGGCCTGTCAGGAGATGAGTGAGGTAAAAGTTCGTCTCACCGTGTTTTCTCGTATTCCAGAGTGACACTACTGGAATAAGACAGTGGGTCCATCTACCATTCGTCGATGAGTCCCAGCGTATTTGCCATATTTCCATGGTTTTCTTCTTTTCGTCCCTCACGATGGTTGTTTTCGTGAGCTCGGAAGGAGTCCGTGTCTGGCGGTAAATCCTATTTCGCTCGTCTGCCAAGAGGTCGATATGCGTCATATCTGCTATCACGCAAGCAGCATCGCCAGAGACTGTGCGGTAGGCACATGCAACACGCAGTGCCATTCTCCTATGTACCTTGTTCAACATGTGGGCATGCACCGCCACTTTCATTGCCGGTGACCATACTGGTGCTGCGTACAGCATAATGGAGCTTGTGACCGTAGAAATCAGACGTCTGCGGCTCGGCTTTGGGCCTCCCGTGTTGGGCATGATGCTTGAAAGCGCATTTGCCACCTTTGCTGCTTTTTGGCTGACGTTCCGAAGATGGTCGCCAAAGCGTACTTGGCATCTATTTGCGAGCCCA